>OY728128.1:1035211357-1035682259 GCA_963277665.1 Viscum album | reverse complement strand
ACCCACCCCCATGGACGGCCCACACATCGTCGTAGATAACCTGCCCACCCACCTGGACACCCCCTACCCCCTGGAAAGCCCCAACCCCTAGGAGAGCATTCCCCCTAGACACCCCGTACCTCCCTTGACAACCACACCCAACCCCCTAGACACCTCGTACCCCTTGGATAGCCCCCTTCCCCCACCCACCCCTGTGAACATCCCACCACCCTCCTAGGACAGTGCTGCACCCCCCATGGAAAGCCTGACCACCCCCGTGGACAGCCCGCCCTCCACCTGGACTGCCCCCACCCCTGTGGACAGCCCCCACCCCTGTGGATAGCCTTCCCACCCCTTGGACATGACTACCCCCATGGACATCCCATCCACCCCCTTAGACACACCCACCCCTTAAACAACCCCACCACCCCTGTGGGTAGCCTGCCCACCCCCTGGATACCACATACCCCTGTAGATAGCCCCCACCCCCGTAGACATCCCGCCCACTCCCTGGACACCCCTCCACCCATGGAAAGCCCCCCTCCCACCCCTGTGGACTACCCTCCCACCCCCTAGACACCCCTACCCCCTAGACAACCCCACCACCCCCGTGGATAGACCCCACCCCCTGGATACCTCATACCACCCAAGACACCCCCACCCCAATGGATAGCCCGCCCACCCCCCTCAACACCCCCACCCCCCGGACAGCCCCCACCCCCGTGGACGACCTTCCCACCCCCACTAGATATCCCCTGCCCCCTGGACAGCCCTTCCACTCCTGTTGTCCGCTCCCCCCCCTCAGACACCATGTACACCCCTGGATTTCCCTGCCACCCCCATGGACAGCCCACCCACCCCCTTGGACACACCGTACCCCTGGAGAGCCCCCCAGACAGTACCTATCCCTTGGACAACCCCTCCACCCACGTGGATAGCCCGCCCACCCCCATGGACACCCCCAACCCCCGGGACAGGACCCCACCCCTGTGGACAGCTCGCACACCCCCTCAACACCCCCACCCCCTGGAGAACCCACCACCCCCATGGAAAACCCACCCACCCCTAGACACCCGGTACACCCTGGATAGCCTCTACCCCCATGGATAGCATGCCCACCCCTGGATACCCCTACCCCTCTGGACACACCCACCACCGTGGACATCCCGCCCACCCCCTAGACACCTGGTACCCTTTGGACATCCCCATCACCCCCATAGTTAGATCTCCCACCCCCTAGACACCCCGTACACCCTAGATAGTACGACCACCCACGTGAATAGCCAACCGACCCCCTGGACACCAGTACCTCATGTATAGTCCCCACCCCCATAGACAGCCCGCCAACCCACCCTGGACACCCCCTACCTCCTGGATAGCCATACCACCCCCGTGGATAGCCCGCCCACCCCCCTGGACACTCATACCCCCCTAGAAAACCCCCACCCCCGTGGACAGCCCGCCCACCCACAAGACATCCCCTACACCTAGAAATCCCATCCACCACCATGGACATACCACCCACCCCCTAGACACCCCGTACCCCAGAAAGTCCCCCACCCCCGTGGAAAGAACACCCACCCACTAGACACCCCTACCCCTCTCGACAGCCCCACCACCCCCATAGACTTCCCCACCACTGGAAAACCCCTTCCCCCATAGAGATCCCCCCTGTGGATAGCCTGACCTCCCCTAGAAACACCCTACCCCCTGGACAACCCCGCCACCCCTATGGACAGCCCGCCTGCCCCCCTGGACACCCCGTACCTCCTAGACACCCCTTCCCAGCCCTGTGGACAGCCCGCCCACCCCCCTCAACACCCATACCCCCTGGATAGCCCCCACTAGTTTGGACAGCCCTGCCACCCCCTAGACAATCCCTACCCACTAGACTACCCCACCACCCTCGTTGACAGCTTTCCACCACATAGACACCCCGTACACTCTTGTGCTGCCCCCTCACCCCCATGGATATCCTGTCCACCTCCATGGGCAAACCGTACCCCCTGGATAGCACCCCCCACCCCCGTGGACTGATCGCCCACCCCCTGGACACCCGCTACCCTTGGACAACCCTACCACCCACGTGGACAACCCACCCACCCCCATGGACACCCCTTACCACCAGGATAGGCCCCCACCCCTATGGACAACCCTCCCATGCCCCTCGACACCACTACCCCCTGGAGCGCCACACCATCCCTGTGGATAGCCCCCAGACACCTCTACCCCTCTGGACACCACAAACCCCATGGAAAACCCTCCCACCACCTCGAAACCCCACCCCCTAGACACTCCTAACCCCCTGGATAGCCTTGCCACCCCCATGGACAGCTCACCCACCCCTAGACACCTCGTACACCCCGGACAAACTCGCCACCAGCGTGGACAACCTGCCCACCACCCTGGACACCCCATACCCCCTGGACAGCCCCCATCCATGTAGATAGCCTGCCCACACCCCATGGACACCCCTACCCCCTAGATAGTCACCCACCCCCAAGGACAACCCACTCACCCCCTCGACACCCCCTACCACCTGTATTGCCCATCCACACTCGTGGATAACCCGCCCACCCCCCTGGACAGCCTATCCCTCTAGACACCCCCACCCCCATGGAGATCCCACCCACAACCCTAGACTCCCCCACAACCTGGACAGCCCCACCACCCCCATGGACAGCTCTGCCACCCCTACACACCCATGTACCCCCTGGATAGCCACGCCACCCCTGTGTATAGCCCACCCACCCCCAGGACTCCCTGAACCCCCTAGACAACCCCAACACAAGTAGATATCCCACCCACCATCTTTGGACACCCCTACCACTAGATATCCCTGTGACCCCTGTGGATAGTTCTCCCACCCCTTGGACACCCCTACCCTCTAAACAACCCCCCCCCCCCACCCACCCCACAGTCGTGGACAGCCCGCCCACCCCCATGGACACCCCATACCCGGGGAAAACCCGTCACCCCCATGGATATCCCGCCCACCCCTTGGACACCCCATACCCCCAGGGCAGTCCCCCACCCCCGTGGATAGCCCGCCCACCCTCTGGACACACCGTATCTCTAGATAGCCCCCCACCCACATGGACTTCCCGCCCAACCCATAGACACCACCTACCCTTGGACACCCCTACCACCCCGTGGACAACCCACCCTCCCCTATAAACACCACCTAACCCCCTAGATAGCCCCTCCCCCTAGACACCCTTCCCACCCCTAAATACCCTTACCACCCCTTGAAAACTGTTACTACCTTGTGAATAGATCGCACACCCCTTGGACATCACGTACCCCTCTGGACATACCTACCACCCCCGTGGATATACCGCCCAGTACCTAGACACACCGTACCCCCTGGATAGCCCCACCACCCCCGTGGATAGCCTGCTCACCCCCTGAACACCCCGTTCCCCTGGACTCCCCCCCCCCCACCCCCATGGATAGCCAACCCAGCCCTTGGAAAACCTCCCACCACCCCCCGGAGACCCCCATCCCCTCGTAAACCCGTATCCCCCAGACACCCCCACCCCTTGGACACTCTACACCCTTAGACAGTCCCCACCCCCTAGATTGCCCCCACCCCACCCACCACCCCCATGGACACCACCAACCCCTTTGGACAGCCCGCCCACCCCTGGACACCCCATACCCCCTTGGATAGCCCCACCCCCACCCCCTTGGATACATGCCCGCCCCTTGAACACCCCTACCCCTAGAGAAAGATCCTCCTACCTGCCTAGATGCCCCCCAACCCTGGGGACAACCCCCCCCCCCCCCCAGACACCACCCCACCACCTAGACACCCCCACCCTGGACACCCACCACTCCTATGGACATCCCCCACTCCCTTGGACAACCCCCACACCCTGGACACAACCCCACCACCTGGACACCCCCAACCCCATGGATGCCCCCACCCCCACCCCTTGGACTACCCCACCAGGGACAATCCCCCCCTGCCTACCCAACCCGCTTGATGGCCTCTACCCCCTTGACACCACCCCAACCCCTGGACACCCCCACCCCTAGACAACCCCACACCTGGATCCCCTAGACACCTCCTACCCCCCTTGGACACCCACCCCATCCCCCTGGACACCCCCAACCCCTATTGACAGACTGACCACCCCCTGGACACCCCTACCCCCTTGGACCCCCCCCCCCCCCGTGGATAGCCCGTTAACCCAATGGACACCCCTACGCCCATGGACAACCCCCAACCCCATGGATGACCCCCAACCCCCTAGACGACCCCCACCCCCTCAACACCACCCAATCACCTATACCCCCCCCCCCACCCTGGAAACCCCCACCCCCATGTACACCACCACCCCCATGGAAAATGCCCACCCCCATGGATGGCCCCCACCCCCTAGACACCACCCCACCTCGACACCCCCAACCCCCTGGATAGCCCCCACCCCCCTGGACAGCCCCCACCCCTGGACATCCTCTAAACCCTTAGATTTCTCCCCCAACCACTAGATAACCCCCCCCCCCCCCCCGACATCAATTTCTTATTTCACTCCTCTCCACTATATCTTTCCAAAATCCCTGATAAAAAAATACAATCAAATCCATAAGAACATCAATGTCCCCCTATTTATTTGTTTTACAATACCAACAAAAAATCCTATACCAATATGTTTGTATCATTTTCCACATTATTGATTATAAATACAAGGGATATATTTGGATCTTTTCATTTCATTTTACTTCTCTAAAAGATACCATCTTATACCTATTTTACTCAGAATTACATCATGTGCCGCCTTTTGAGAGAATGAATGCTTCACTGAAAACTCTACCTAAGAGACTATGGTAAATATATTTTATATCTATATGGGATAACATATAAAATAAGAAATAATTCACCAATACATAATGTTTGTACATTAATAAACACAATATGTGATACCATTTTGAAATAACTCAAATTAGGGGTTGTATAATAGATCCATCATAAAGATCTATTCTACAGTCAACTCAACACAATGATTATAAAATTCAATCTTAAGACATAATATGATATTTTATGATTTTGAAATGGGGAGATCATTATAAACCGCAAGGGAATTTATAGACTAGTGGTATAGAATTATAGGTATTTGGTATTGTGAACACTGTGTTATTATGCAGGTAAATGCATAGGGAAGCGGCTTGCTTCAAGAAAATTCGTAGGGATAGGGATGCTGCTTTATTCTGGACAAATTTCAGGATCTATACCAACATTTTCCAAAACCATTGGTATTGAATTAAATAACCCACTCTTTACCAACAGTTTACAACCGTCGGTAAATGTCTCAGTTCAGCCATTACCAACGGTTTGTGAAACCGTGGGTAAAGACCATGTAATCGAAATTTTTACCAACGGTTTTTATAAACCATTGGTAAAGATCTATTGTGATGGTTTTGAAACTGTTGGAAAAGATAATACGATTTCTAGTGGATTTTCCCAACGTCAATTTGATAACCAATTGGTATATGCCTACCCCCACAGCATGATGTCCATTGGTTGGATAAACCATTGGTAAATGTGTTACAAATGGTTATACATTCATTAACAATGGTTTAAAACTGTTGGTATATACTAAATTTAAAGTAGTGTGTCATGAAGTTTTGAGCACCCACTCCCGTCATATCAGGAATATAATAAGGGCGATATACACATTTCCAATCACATTGGTTGTTGGAACATGATCTTATATTTTCATCGATTAACTATGAAAAAAATGTATAATTAGAAGTCTTGAATACTTAGCTATTGAGCATAAAAAAGGAAACTTTGAACATAAAAGGATAAACTTATAAAGAAGAAGTATAACCTAACTTGTGATTCCTTATGTTTATATCTATGTTATCCTCAATCTATTTCATAACTTATATTATTATGGGTTTTTTTGTCCCTTAATATTGGTTGATACTAAGCTTGTGAATCTACCAAATCATATTCCTTATGTGTGTCATAAATGAGAGTGAAAAAAATCCCATTTTCGTGTACCAGTTCCAGTTCGTGTTTCGATCAAAGCAGTGTTTTCAGGTTTTATCTCTAGATACATATTTTCTTGACATTTCTCTTCCTTCTCGTATCCATGCAGGGATGTATTTGCTTGATAAACCAATTACTCTATACTCACCAAAATTTAAGAATGTTTTCTAACACATAGTCTCTTCCCTAAGGTTCTCAATAAGGTTCTCTATTCCTAATATCCATAAATAACTAAACCTCCCTATGATACCAACTATAGAGACCCAAGCCTTTTACATTTAGCATTACAAGATTATATGCATAATTATACATCAGAGTACTAGACAAGTATCATTATGTATAGTGTCTTGGAAGACTATGGGAAAAAAACTCTTCTGTATTTAATCTATATAAAGATATCATAACTTCCTCCAATCCCTTCAATCAGCAAAGGGTACCCTAGGGAACACATTAACAAAGGGGTGGGCTGAAAAGCCCAGTAAGGTAATGAACATAAGGATACATCTTAAGAACATGAATTAGGAGGCATGACTCAAATATATCTAAAGCATGGAAAATATGAAATCATATCGTATAAGCATGGAATCATAAAAACATGGAATATTATAAATGTAGCATAATAATAAAACATTTCTTTGGTACGGTTCCAGGCTAACCGCCAATCCAGTTTCTTATTTTAGTACTGGTCAAGGCTAACTGCCAATCCCATTTCACATCGCATCTCATGAGACTTAACTTTACCCAATTCATTGGAGTGCTATCTGGGACCACCCATATCAAAATTTTCATTAATATTTGTTCCACATAAATAATCTTTCCACATAAATAATCTAGCCACACCAATAATCATACATAATCAACCATACATAAACATAAGGGTACCAAAGGAAAGAATTATGTACCGCAACCAGGACAAAAATCATAACCAAAGGGTGTATCATGAATGTGTCCATGAATGAAAGGAATTATACATGGACATTCAGTAGGCATATATCATGGTACAAGATGTAAAAATCTATTGACAACTTGTAAGAAATGTATTTGGGAAAATTTAGCATTAAAACATTTTATGTGGTTTTAAGGAAAATACTATATAGATTTTAAAATAGAAAATGGAGAAATAATTTATATAAAACCAGAAGTGAACCAAGAAGGTTTTCATAATAAAAATATATATTTTATAAAGAAAATGGTGGCATAAACCCTAAGATATAGTTCACTTGAAATTGCGTAAGAACACGAGAATTTCCCTTAAAACATGATTGCTTGTCAGGGGGTATCAAGGTGGGAATCACTAAATACATGTATATACCCAAAAAAAGAACGAGGGGTTGATCAAGAAACAGGTGATTGGTTAATACAAAAAGTGTTTATAATTTTTACAAAAAATTAAAATACAACATCATTTGGGTAAAAATAATGATAGAGAAACCCGAATGAGTAAAGGAGGTTCAAGAAGAATTTATTACGGATTATTGGCCCTGTATCGGGTGTACCTAAAAGAGATTGTTTGAGAGATAATGGGGTTTCTAATAACATATAAATCAAGAGGGAAGTATGTGGAATGTGAGAAATAATACCCCATAATTATGGATCACACATAAAATGGAATAACATAGAGGAAAATCTTGAAATAAAAGTTAAATGGGGAGGACCCCTTAACTTAAATTCATTGGTGTTCTCTACTTGATATTAATGAACTGAATAAAAAAATAAGGATAATTAATTCATAATTATAGAACCTATTCTATATGTAATTTATTTATTAATACCCTTTTCAGTTCATTCATGTTCTTCCTGATTAGTTATAAGGATCAATTTCATTGTTTGAGCTCGTTTGTTTAAATGGTATTAAAAGATCTGTTAACTTATATTCAAGTTTGGATAATCATGGAATATGGATTTGGTTATCCAGAAATGAAGCTATATGATATTAGTGAAAATCAATGTTATTAAAAGGTTTTTAATATAATTTGGTTCTATCTATTGATGTCTAACTATTAATTAAAACCATAGCAACAACTGTTTTTGTTAATCAGTGGGTTTGATTACAGAGAACATGTTTTTCATTATAACATAATACCATTTGTACAAAAATAATAGGGAAATAAAAATAGGATATATTAAATATATAATAATTTGGTTCAACTATAACACAAATTGTTTCATGGCCCGAATTAAGATTATAATAGAAATTGATAAACTGTTGTCCTTGAATGTGCTAAATTAACTCTTCTCAAACGGTGCATTAATTTCATTAAAATAAAAGGCGGGGAAAGAAGAGAAGATAATGAAATATAGAATTAGAATGTAAACATTCCAGTACATGTATGTTATGGGATTTATCATACTATTTGGGTGAAGAGAGGTGAGGAAAGAATGCAAAAAGAAAATAACTTAAAAGAAATTAAGGAATTGGAAAGAGGAATTTACCTCTTGAGACATCTTCCTTTGAGAACCACATATGGGGAGTGGTTTTATTATTTTGAAGTGGCTAAGAGCTTTTGGATGTGGGAGAGGACCTTGGGGAGATATTTGGGTAGAATATTGCAAGGCACAAGGCTTTAGAGGAGTGAAGAGATGAGGGAGTGAAGGGGGGCTTTGTAGTAGAGGGGAGTGGGGATTTCTCAATATAAAATCCATTAATTTATTATTTCCCCACAAGATAAGGAATAATTAGTCTTCCTTGACCAATAATAGTAATTGTATCATGTGATCCCGAAAAAATGGGTCTTACATTAGTAGAACATCATCAATGACTCAAAAAATCCATTATTTAGCATTTATTTTAAATTATCGTATTTTTACTATTCTTCAAAAATTCTAGTATTTCAGAAAAATTTCAAAAATTCCCCATAACAATTTTTTGACGTGTAGAATCCAAAAATGAAGCCCAATTTTCAGAAATACCTTTCTAAATAGGATTACTTTAAATATTAATTAAAATCATAATTTATTATCGAAACCAGTTTTAAAACATTCATTTACTCATTCTAAAGTATAGGTATATCATACATTCAACATGAATAATAATTATATACTGTCATAGGTAAGGTTACTATTCATTAGGGTATATCATTATTCATAACAGTATGTTACTATTCATTAGGGAGGGTTACTATTCACCCAAAATTAGGTTTTTCTTATCGAACTCCAAATAACTTACTGATTTCAATAGTTTTTGTCAGATTTTTGAAATTTTATATACAAAAGTGGCAAATATATGTTTAAAAATCACATAGCATATAGTAGTTCATTATGTTGTTATTTAATGTAATTTTATTACATATTTATAAGAACGAAATTTCCATTGAAAAACATTGGGTCGATACATTCTTCCCCCCTTATGAAATTTCACCATCGAAATTTTTTTTGACATTATACGCCAAAAAATAGGTGCATGTACTTTTCCTTTATTGCTTCCTCCTGTTCCCATGTTGCCTCTTTATACTTATGGTTTCAAAAATGTACCTTGACTAGATGAGTAGTATTGTTGTGTAGAACTTTGTCTCTATGATCCAAGATCTTCACTGGATACTTCTGATTGGAACGATCATCCTCCAACTATACCACCTCTAAAAAGAGTACATGTGAAGGGTCTAGTATGTACATCCATAAGAGGGATACATGAAAGACATCGTGTACTTTCGACATTGTTGCTGGAAGTTCCAGCCGATAGGCCACAACTCTGACTCGATCAAGGATCTCAAAGGGTCTGATGTACATGGGACATAACTTACCTTTCATTCCAAAACTCATAACCTTATTCCATGGAGATATGTTTAGGGATACCATGTCTCCAACTTTAAACTCAAGGTCTTGTTGACTGTTATCTGCATAACTCTTCTATCGACTTTGGGATTCCTTGATATGCTGCTGAATGGTGTTCACCTTCTCCACCATTTCTTCAACCATTTCAAGTCTTATCACCTTATGCTCACCAACTTCATCCCTACACACTGGTGTTCCACACCCTTTCCCATAAAGGGATTCATATGGTACCACTTAGATGCTCAAGTGGGAACTGTTGTTGTAGGAGAATTCAACTAGTGGAAGATGTTGGTCCCAACCACCTTTTAATTACTTATAACATGCTCTCAGCATGTCTTCTACTGTCTATATAGTGTACTTAGATTGACCATAAGTTTGAGGATGATAGGCCATACTGAAGTTTATTTCAGTGCTTAGAGAATGTTGGAGACATTTCCAAAACAGAGAGGGGAATCTCAGATCATGAGAAGACATAATAAATAGTTTTACTCCATGCAGCCTTTCCACTTCTTGAATGTAAATCCATGAAATTTCATCCAATAAGATGTCCTATCGAACCATGATAATGTGATATATCTTTGTATGATGATCCCTAATGACCCGTATAGCATTATATCCTCTAGATGTCCTTGGATGTCTACTGAAAAAGGCCATGGTAATGTTCTCCCACTTTGAAGATGGTATGTGTAGTGGTTGCATCATCTCCTTATAATTTTTCCTCCCATCCTTCACATGATGACATACCTAGCACATTGATGTATATTCAACAATCTCCCTTTTCATATTGCCCCACCAAAATTTTTCTCAGAGATCTCGTTACATCTTTGTTCCCCTGTGTGGATAAACAAGGTTGAGCTATGTGGGTCACTGAGAATCTCCTTTTTTACCTCGGGATCATATGGTACACATAATCGTGACCCATATCTTACAACTCCTTCCTCATAAATTTTGAAATCACAAGATTTCCCTTTTTTAACAACATCCACCCTTTTCAAAAGATCCACATCCTTTCTTTTAGCACCCTTTATTTACTCCAAGAGGGAATTTTGAGAAATAATTTGAGAAATTATTAATGATGTTCCTCCCTTAATGATTCCCATGTCCATACTAAGAAAATTTAAGAACATCGGATCCTTTTCTATTATCATCATTAATAAAGATGCATGGTGTTTTCTACTTAGAGCATCTGCAACCTTGTTTTCCTTACTGGGATGGTAGTGGATTGAGCAGTCATAATCCTTGATGAGATCTATCCATCCTCACTGGTGCATATTATGCTCTTTCTGTGTGAAGATATATTTGAGACTCTTGTGGTCATCATATATCTCACAATTCTCCCCATAGAGATAATGCTTCCAGATTTTCAATGCAATGATCATCGTCACCAACTCCAAATCATGTATGGGATAGTTTTCCTCATTTATTTTCATATTCCTTGAAGCATAGGATATCACATTATCATTTTTCATTAGCCCACAACCTAAGCCTTTCTTAAAATAATCACTATTCACCAAAAGGTGTTTTCTTCTTGAAGGGAGTGTGAGTACTGGCACAGTGAAAAGCCTCTTTTTCGAATCATTGAAAAAATATTCACATTCTTGAGTCTATACAATCTTTACTCCCTTCTGTGTCATATTGGTCATTGGGATTGGTAATCGTGAAAATATATTCCCTAATCATTGATAATACCCAGCTTGACCCAAAAATCTACGAATCTCCATTACAGAAGTTGGCATGGGCCACTCTTCAATTGCCTTCATCTTGGAAGGTTCTACAGATATCCCTTTTCATGTAATAACATGCCCCACGAATTATACTTCCTCCATCCAGAACTCACATTTACTATACTTTTCATACAACTTCCCCCTTCAAAAATTATTTAACACAGTTTTCAAATACTTCTCATGTTCCTCCTTACAGTTGGAGTATATTAGAATATCATCAATAAAGACTACCAAACATTTTTCGAGGTAATATTTAATGAACCAATTAATTAAATCCATGAATACTTTTGGATCATTAAAGAGTCCGAAGGGAATCACTATGAACTCATAGTGTCCATACCTTGTTCAAAAGGCACCCTTGGGAATATCTTCTTTCCTCACCTTTAGTTGGTGACATCCTGAATGAAGGTAAACCTTAGAGAAATAACTGGCCCCATGAAGCTGATCGAACAAGTCATCTATCTGTGGAAGGGGATACTTTTTCCTTATCATTATATTATTAAGCTCACAACAATCAATGAAGAGGTGCATTGATCCATCCTTCTTCTTGATGAAGAGGACTGGTTCACCCCATGGTGAAGCACTCAGGCGTATAAAACCCATCTCCAGATTCTCTTATAACTGCTCAATCAGTTCTTCCAGATGTACTGTGGCCATTCTATATGGATTCTTTGAGATAAGCAGAGATCCTGGGATAAGTTCAATTGAGAACTCAACCTCTAGGTCTAGAGGAAGACTAGACAACTCTTTTGAGAATACATCAGTGTAATCCCTCATGATGGCCATGTATTCAACAATGATTCTTTTCTTTGTATCAATCATTTGAGATGGATATTATTTCTCATAAGGAAACAATATCCACACTTTAGAAGAAGATTCTAAATGAGATTCATATTCCTCCTTTCACTTGAAAGAATCGTAGGATGCCTCGGGATGTGAAAAGTGATCTCCCTTTCCTGAATGTTGAAGTTAGATTTGTTTAAAGATAGCAAATCCATTCCCTATATATATTCAAACTCCATTAAAGAAAGTATGATGAGATTTTCTAGGAGTTTTAGTCCACAAAAATTAACCAAGGAGAGGTTATAAATCATGGACACAATAATTTCCCCATTCGCTGTTCTCAAATATATCTTTTCCTCCAAATTTTGAGCTGCTATTTGAATAGTTCTACTAAACATTCAAGATATAAATGAATGCATAGAACCAGAATCAAATACTATCTTTTCTATTCGTGAATGAATAACTAGCGTACCTCTTACCACATAATTTTCTGGATCCACCTCAGTAGTAGTGATAGAATAATACTTTCCATGTCACCTTGGAGGGTTTTAGTGATTTCCTCGGACAACCCTCAGTTGAGGGAAATTGTTCGCATAATGGTCATGCTCCTTGTAGTTGTAACAATGCACTGTAGGCTGAGTGTAAACTTGAACCTTCCTTTCTTCTTCTTCGTTAGTCAGATTCTTTATATCCTTGTGGTAGTTCTTGAATAGATGACCAATCTATCCACATATGAATCAATTCTTGGTTCCCTTCAAATAGTTACTAGGATGCCTTTTCCCACAATTTTTGCAAGGGGAAAAGTCATACTTCTTTCCATCATGGGATTTTTTTTGATGAACCTACCATGTTTTTATCCCTTTTTTTCTACATGTTACTGAGCCCCCGAGACCACTGAGAGTCTCAAATCTCAATTTTATCCTTGGGGGCACAACATACAATCTCCTCATAACTGTCAAAGTTTTGAATTTCCATGAAATTTTGTAGAACTGGCTTTAGTCCTCTAATGAAGTGACCCACCATTCTTTCAGTGTTCATGACAAAGCCACATGCACACCTTGATGTCCTTGTAATGTTTGTTTCATATTCCCAAATAGACTCTTCATAAATATTCTTGAGTCAGAGAAACTCTATTTCCATCTTGATATGGAGGGTTCGAGGAAACAATTTCTTGAAAAAAATCCTCTAGAATTCCTCCCAATCCAAGGATTCAATTTTCTCATCGGATGATGTATATTGACCAGTGTCCACCACTAATCAGCTTCCCCAAAAAAAAGATATACTTCCAGTACAA
Source organism: Viscum album (assembly GCA_963277665.1). Lineage (NCBI taxonomy): Eukaryota > Viridiplantae > Streptophyta > Magnoliopsida > Santalales > Viscaceae > Viscum > Viscum album. The sequence continues at coordinate 1,035,668,707 of OY728128.1, read as the reverse complement.
CCTTCTCTCCTTCTGATCACTAGAGGACGGAGACTATCTTTTCAGTGGAGTTAATTCATTGTTCCATAAAGTGGGATCGTAAGATCTACTAAACATGGGAGGCATTTTTCAAGTGAAGATTCTACAAATACCTACTCTTTCCATGGAGGAGGAGGGTGTTACTCCCAATTAAAGTTATTATCATAACTCAAGGTAGATGAGTAATTACTATCGTGAAGTTTGTGAGATCTCGTCCCATCATATTAGTCCTATCATTAGGGAAATCTTCACAGTGTCTATCACATTGGTTGTTGGAACTTGTTCTTCTATTTCTCAAAATTAATTAAGAAAAAGATAATATAATTTGTGGTTTGGATACTTAGATATTGAGCATAAAAAAATTAAACATTGAACATAAAAGGATAAACTTATAATGAAGTAGTAGATCCTAACCTGTGATTCTTTATGTTTAAATTTATGTTATCCTCAATCAATTTCTTAACATATATTCTTAATGGATTTTTTGTCCCTTAATAATGGTTTTTACTAATCTCAGGAATCAGCCAAAGTATATACCTCGAGAATATCGTAACCAAGAGTGAAAAAAGGACCATTGTCATGCACTAGTTCCTGTTCGAGTCTAGCTCATAGTGGTGTTTTCAAGTTTTACCCCAAGATACATCTATGCCAGAGCAGCCTCTAATTACTCATATCTAGAAAGGGATGTATTTTCATAATAAACCACTTACTCAATACTCACAAAAATTTATGAATGTTTTCTAATACTTAGTCACATCCCTAGGGTTCTCACTAATGTGCTCTATTCTAAATATCCCAAAATAACTAAACCTTCCTCTGATGCCAACTATAGTGACCCAATCCTTTTACATATAAAATTATTAGATTTTATGCATAATTATACATCAGATTACAAGATAAGGATCATTAAGTCTAGTGTCTTGGATATCTAGGTACATATAACATAAACACATGGGGCTAAAAAAACTTTTTTATTTAATCTCCATGAAGCGCTCCTAAATTCCTTTGTGCCCTTACATCTGCACAGGGAACCCTGGGGAGCGCATGAACAAAGGGGTGAGCTAAAAATCCCAGTAAGGTAATGAACATAAGGATACATCATAAGCACATGAGTTAGGAGTAATGACATAAATATATCCAAATCATGAAACATATGAAATAAAATAATATAATCTTGTATTCATATAATCATTGTATCACGGTTGTGAGAATTGTGCCCTGGGGGAGTGGATTCCTAACGTCCTCACGCACTCATCTGAGATCTTATGGCTGAGAAGATCCGGGAGCATGATCGTGGGCTTAGCGTGGGCTGGCAGCGGAGGAAGGTGACCAACATCAAGAAGCTCCAGGAGGCTGAAAGCGAGGTCCAACAGATGCAGACCCCGGGCAGATGAGATTTTAGCCTCTCTTAATGCACAATCTGGGCTGATCTCATGGGTGAAGGCCCAGCTGGTGGAGGCAGAAGAGCATATGAGGTAGGCCTCTGGAAAGATGGCTGCCATCCAAGATGGCGTAAAGAGGGACAAAGCCAGGGCTGATGAACTGCGCCCCACCGCTGCTGAGGAGGAGCGGGAACTGAGTCAGCGGCAGCAAGCCTTGGATTCCATAAGCCAACGGGTGGCGGAGCTGCAACGCTCTTTTGACAGGGTCAACCCATCCATGGGGGGAGTCGACCCCCGGGTATTGTAACAAACCAAAAACCTTTTATTGGTACTTTCGTGCTTCAATTTCTTCTTTCTTTATTTTGAATGTCGTAGCGTGCACAATTTCCACTGTTTGAATCTCCTCGTTACATACCTACAACGTTTGCGGGACGTTCAGCGATAATTCCCCAAGCCCACGTGGGTCGAGCCCGATGTGAGAAACAGGAGATAGTTGCCTTCTCGTCCCACCTAACATAGGAGTGGAGACCATGCTCCGGGCATCCGGGATTTGGATTACCATTCCGGATTTTCAAAAGATGGGGGAGGCTTGACCGGAGAAGGAACTTTTTCAGAACAGCCAAATTACCGTTTCTTCAGCATGCCCTCATGTATGAACGGTGCAACACCAGGGGCACTGGAATCAGTCCAATCATACAGAAACATGAAGCTTGAATTACGATTCCCAAGATTCGGAGCGCTGTGGGGATGGCGTGATAATAAGGGAAAACCGTTAACCATGGAGGAGAAGCGGTATCTTTACTGTGTTAGCCTGTAATGGGGACAAAAATGAGGGTCAACCGTTGAACATGTTCGAAACACGGGACCATGTCACAAATATTGTTGGTCAATCTTTTGGGACATTGACCCAGGACAGTTGGCGGACCATAGGTCAAACATCCATACTGTTAGGGGGTCCTTCCAAACATGACCAGTCTTCCTGAACGTTGGCTCAGGACGGTAGGTAAGCCGATGCAGCCTGAGACCAGGCCGTTAGGGTGTCCCATGAGACATGAAAGGGGATGAGGGTCTGAATAAAGGGCACGAAAAGCGTGGAATATAGAGTGATGGTTTGTCCTTACAGAATCCAACACTTAGGTAGTTACACCACCTTGGTTAGAGTACACCATATGGGCGCATTGGTTTGATCATGTATCATTCCTTCTTTCAGACAGGGCCTCTCTGGCGTGGGGATTTATCGCTTCCCAATGTAATCTTGGGGCATTCTGAACTTGTTCAGGGTAGATTCATAATTACACGGTCCCCTATGAGGGGTCCGACCAGGGGGTGGAATAGGATTTTACGATTCCTGGGGATGGACCCTAGGTGAAATGCCTGGGTGTCCCTACATATCCCATGAGGATGGGAATTAAACCATACGTTGTTCTGGAAGCAAAGTGCAGTCAAATACCAACACTGGCAGGTGAAATAATCTCTGATAGAGGCTCTGGTGCATCCCATGGTCAACATGGGGCATCCTGAACTTGTTTAGGGTAGAACCGCAGTTTAGTGTCATGCATTGAGGACACATGGACTCCTGTAGTTTAACGTCATACGATAGGACGTGGAATAAAAGGGAAGATCCCAGGGAGCGTATGGTGCGGTAGATATGAAACCGACGTGAATGAGGACTTGGAGTCCAAATCACACCACGTACCCCCAGAGGAAACTCTTCAGGTCGAGGGACCAAGAGTGAGGATTAGGCTGGGCCCGAAGCAGAGTGGTTGTCCGTTCCTACGTACCCCATGAGGATGGTAATCAAGCCATACTTAGTTCTGAAAGCGCAGTTTAATGTCATGCGGGATGATGAGAATCCTGGCCATGTTGGAACACATCCCACCAAAACTACTAAGCCCACGTTAGTCGTGATCGGTGTGGGAAACAAGCAGTAGTGGTGGGAATTTCCCAACACAAAAATGGGGCAGGTTAGGGAAAAGGGACGCTCGGTGATTATCGGCCCAATGACACTAACATGATCATTTAGCACACCTAGATGAGTGAAGAGAAAGAGCCGAGTATGATGGAATTCAACTTGAACATGAGGAAGTGGAAATGTGTGAATTATGGCGCTCGAGATTCAGATCACGATGATGGCGGCGTGACCATGGAGGATAACTGTTTACCATGGCGGAAACCCAGCATCCATATCGCGTTAGCCAAGAATGGGGACAAATAAATGAGGGTTGACCGTTGACCATGTTCTAAACACGGGACCATGTCACAAATGTTGTCATATATCCGTAGGGACGTTGGCCCGAAACGATTGGAGGGCCCTTAGTTCCAGCATTCATGGAGAGCCCTTAATCCTAGTATCCATGTCATCTGAGGGTCCTTTTGGATGTGGAAGAGGATGAGGATCCAAATAGAGGTCTCACAAATCATGGTCATGGGATGAGGAGGATGTCCCTATGAAAATTCCACACTTCGGGTTCTTTGTCAAAACACATCTTAATATGACAACGAGATGTATTATATAGAGGGAGCATATTCCTTTCCCATAGGGAGATCTTATTTTAGGATCGTAGAATTCGGACCATGGGTGGGAGGAAACATAAGAGGCACGTAGTGGAGTAACTCAACCACCTTGTGTGAATGGGGATAGGGGGTGTGTATGGTGCGGTGAACAACTCGACGTGAATGAGGACACAATCCCATATCACACCACACGACCTACTTAGGAGAGGTTTTTTTTTGGTCAAGGGACCGAAAGAGAAAGTTAGGTTGGGCCTGTGGGGAAGTGCCCGGGCGCTCCTACGTATCTCATGAGGATGAGAATCAAGCTGTACGGAGTTCTTGAAAATGTCTTAGTTTAAGGTATTAGAGCTTGGACCGTGAGAGGGTAGGGGGAGAAAGGGACACATGGCAAGGTGGTTACAAAACTTGACGTGAATGGGGACTTAAGACCTACTTACCATGTGTTCCCTGGGGAAATGCTCGAGTCGAGGGACCGAACACAAAGGTTAGGCTGGGCCCACGGGGAAGTGCCCGGGCGTTCCTACATATCTCATGAGAATGATAATCAATACACACTAGTTATGAATGGTGACATGGTAAGATACTAGTGCCAGGGGAAAAGGGGAGTGCGGCCGTGGCCCTTGCACTAAAAGAAGCAGAATTTGATAAATCTTCTTTGTTCTTTAAGTTGAGTGGTTTTTTTTGTGAAGCGACAGGCCTAGAGTAGTAGTCTGTGGTGTCTCCACAAGTATCAAGCCATGATGAGTGTTGACAAATGGCATGGCACGTGACCAATACCCAACGTGATGTCCTCTACAACGAGGTCACCACAATATAGTGCCATTTTTCGTCGTGTGGCCAGGACGATAATGTCACAGTTTAGGGTCGTATGATAGGACCAAGAATTCATTTTATCGTCATGAAGCGCAGAAGTAGCAGAGACGATGCTAGGCGGGGAACATGTGTAGTGTTATAAAACAAAATTGATGGAGACATGATCCCACATCACATTGTATTCCACTCGGAGAGGGAGACCTTAGGCCGAGGGGCCTATATAGAGGTAAGAGGTGAAACAGGGGGGAGAGACTGGCTCCCTAAACGGGATGTACCCGAAGACAGGGCGTCCGGGCAGTCCTATGTATCCCATGAGGATGTTAATCATGGTGAACGTAGTTCTATATGGATCTTAGTTTATGGTTTTAGAGCTCGGACCATGAATGGTAACAACATCCCAAGATAGCGCAGACGTCAACCCGATCCCTAAGCCCATGTGAGTTAAACTCGGTGTGGGAAACAAGGGGAGAATCCTTATCGCAATACCTGGGGTGCCCATTAGAGGGGAGTTGGTAGAGAGCCCCGTAGGAAACCTTTGATGTGGCTTGTTTCCCCAACACGCAGACGTGCATGGAGGAAAGGTACCAAGTGTTCTGAGACTCTACTTGGACACGATGAAGTGGTGAAGGGTGTGAATTTTGTACCCGAGATTTTGGGCTTAATGGGTTGGCGTGGCGATAGAGGAAAACTGTTAACCATGGTGGAAATGCAGCATCCATATCGTGTTAGCCTGAGGTGGGAACAACAAACGAGCATCAACCGCTGACCATATTCGCAATGTGGGATTTTATCGATTTGTTGTCCCAAACCCTCGGGGGCGTTGACCCGTAACGGTAGGAGAGCCCATGGGCATAGTATCCAGGCCATTCTTGGGGGTCCCTCCGGGTGTGAAATATGATGGAAGCCCTGATGCAGGGATACACAAAGCCTGAAAAGTGGGTGCGGACGTGTCTGAGTAAAGTTTGGAATTCCAGGTAATAAACCAGAGTACTCTTAGGCACATTGGTGAACCGCCAAAAAGGGATTGACAAAACAGCTTAGGAGGGACAGGTACATGGTGTGGTAATTACGAGACTGACGTGAATGAGGATATAATCCCACAACACACCATATAATCCTCTCATGGAGGAAGGGTAGGCCAAGGGGCCATGTTGGGATGAAGATTCTCGAGAGATGGGGCTGGACCCGAATCCTAGACATTCAGGTGGTCCTACGTATCCCATGAGGATGGGAATCAAGCCACACGTAGTTCTTTAAATGTAGTTTAACATCATACGAGACGAGTAGGAGAGTAATATACACCCAAACAAGGGAGGTGTTCAGTACGGCGAATAAAACGACATGAATGAGAAAAAATCTCATGCCACACCATACACTCCTATAAGAGAGGACCTGGGATGGGGCCCAGAAAGGCCAAGGGGCCTGATGGTTAGGCATTGGTCCGGAAGGCCTGACCTTCTTGTAGTTTAACGTCTTGTAGTGAGGACGAGGGAAAAGGGCCCAAGGAGGCCAAGGGGCCTGAGGCTCGGCCTCGTAAGGGAAGGCGTACGACATGGTACTTGATCCCGATATGAATGAGGACACAGTCCCACACCACACCGTACACCCCGGGTAAGAGGTTGGGCGGAGGGGCCCGAGAAGGCCAAGGGGCCTAAGGTCAGGCATCAGTCAGGAAGGCCTGACTGGTTTTCAGTTTAACTTCCTACATGAGGACGGGGGTCGGGGACCTTAGGAGGCCAAGGGGCCTGAGGCTAGGCCTCGTGAGGGAAGGCGTACGACATGGTACATAACCCCGACATGAATGAGGAAATAGTCCCACATCACACCGTACACCCCTTATAGGGGAATCGGGGCCGTGGGCCCGACCGCTAGCACCACCCGGGGGGAAGTTTGTCACTTCGAGATGGGGTAGAACAAACCACTGCACTCGATGTTTGGAACATCTCGGGGGGGACCTGAAGATCCAGGACACTATTGAACATGTTCAAAACATAGCGTTCCTATGGTAAACTGATATGGGAGCAACAAATGAGTGTTGAACTTTGACCATATTCACAACGCGGGACTTGTATCGGCTTGTTGCTTGAAAACCCTCGGGGGCGTTGGCCCATATCGGTAGGAGATCCCTTGGGCGTAGTATCCTGGGCGTTCTTGGGGGTCCCTCTAGGTGTGCAAGAATGATGGAATCCCAGTCATGGAGTGGGTGAAGCAGAGCTGTATCCATGAACGAAAGAGGCAAACATCTCCAGGGGGGATGTGCAGCCGGGTCGAGGCTTGCTCGACGTGAGTTGGGGAAAACGGGTGCACCCTTCCATATGTCCTGACCCAAGGGGAAGATTTTGGCTTTTGGGCTGGGCCAACAGACAAAATGTCCGGGCGTTCCTATGTATCCCATTAGGATGAGAATCAAGCCATACGTAGTTCTTGAAGGCCATGCAGTTTAGCGTCATGTGGTGAGGACGTGGTAGGATGGAAGAACGGGAGTGGGAACAAGGTGCAACCCTTACAATCATTGTATGACAGGAGTTGTATGAGAGGGTCTAAGAAAGCCTATTCCTCACTACACAAAGATCCTTCAAGGAATCTATTCCCAGGGGGGATAGTGGAAGAGAAAAGCTTGGGGTTGGGCTCAAGACGAGGTGTCTAAGCGTTCCTACGTATCCCATTAAGATTAGAATCAAGCCACACGTAGTTCTTGAGATGCAGTTTAACGTCATGCGGGATGAGGATGCATATCATTTGGGGATATGTAAGGTACAACAAGTAATCCGACGTGAATGAGGACATAGTCCCACACCATACCGTACAATCCCGCAAGAGGGTAAGTCGAGGAGAACTAAGGGGCCTGAGGCCGGGCCGCGGGCAGGGAGACCTGACCAGCTTGCGGTTCAACGTCTCGTAGTGAAGACGGGGGGCCATGTGCCCGAAGAAGCCAAGGGGCCTGAGGCTGGGCCTCAGTCAGGAAGGCCTGACTGACTCGCAGTTTAACGTCTTGCAGTAAGGACGAGGGGAGATCCTAGTTTAAGGTCATAGAGCATAGACCATTTTGCAGTTTATCGTCTTGCAGGACAAAGATGCAGTTTAAGGTTGTGCAGAACCATACCATGCAGTTTAAGGTCAAGCAGGACCATAACGTGCAGTTTACGGTCATGCGGGACCATAACGTGTAGTTTAAGGTCATGCGGGACCATACCATGCAGTTTATGGTCATGCGGGACCATACCATGCAGTTTAAGGTCATGCGGGACCATAACGTGTAGTTTAAGGTCATGCGGGACCATACCATGCAGTTTAAGGTCATGCGGGACCCTGCCATGTAGTTTAAGGTCATGCGGGACCCTACCGTGCAGTTTAAGGTCATGCGAGACCATACCGTGCAGTTTAAAGTCATGCAGGACCCTTCCATGCAGTTTAAGGTCATGCGGGACCCTAACGTGTAGTTTAAGGTCGTGCGGGACCCTTCCATGGAGTTTAAGGTCTCACGGGACTATAACATGCAGTTTAAGGTCATGTGGGACCATAAGGTGTATTTTAAGGATGTGCAGGACCCTGACAAGTAGTTTATGGTCATGCGGGACCATACCATAGAGTTTAAGCTCATGCGGGACCATTCCATGCAGTTAAGGTCATGCCGGACCATACCATGTAGTTTAAGGTCATGCGGGACCATAACGTGCATTTTAAGGTTGTGCGGGACCCTGCCATGCAGTTTTAGGTCATGTGGGACCATACCATGCAGTTTAAGGTCATGCGGGACCATAACATGCAGTTTAAGGTCCTGCGGGACCATAACGTGTAGTTTAAGGTCGTGCAGGACCCTGCCATGCAGTTTAAGGTCATGCGGGACCATACGATTATTTTAAGGTCCTGCGGGACCCTTCCATGCAGTTTAAGGTCATGCGGGACCATACCATGCATTTTAAGGTCATGCGGGACCATAACGTGCAGTTTAAGGTCATGCCGGACCATAACGTGCAGTTTAAGGTCGTGTGGGACCCTGCCATGCAGTTCAAGGTAATGCGGGACCATGCCATGCAGTTTAAGGTCATGCGGGACCCTGCCATGCAGTTTAAGGTCATGAGGGACCATACCATGAAGTTTAAGGTCATGCGGGACCATAACGTGGAGTTTAAGGTCATACTGGACCATAACGTGCAGTTTAAGGTCGTGCGGGACCCTGCCAGGCAGTTTAAGGTCCTACAGGACCATACCATGTAGTTTAAGGTCATGCGGGACCATAACGTGCAGTTTAAGGTCGTGTGGGACCCTTCCATGCAGTTTAAGGTCATGCGGGACCATACCATGTAGTTTAAGGTCATGCGGGACCCTTCCATGTAGTTTAAGGTCATGCGGGACCCTAACGTGCAGTTTAAGGTCGTGCGGGACCCTGCCATGGAGTTTAAGGTCTTGCAGGACCATACCATGCAGTTTAAGGTCATGCAGGACCCTCTAGGATCATGCGAAGTACCGCTTGAGGAACCTGACATTGGTGGGAGGGGTTATGCGTTCTCCATCCGTGGTCACCAAGGAGTACGCCCCATTGGGGTTTACCTTATGGATGATATAAGGCCCTTCCCATTTGGGTTCTATCTTGGGCGGTTTCCTACCGGGAATCATTGGTGCTCGAAGCAACAGTACTAGGTCGCCCTGTAGAAAAGAGCGCAGATGAACATTCTTGTTGAAAGACCTCGCTATCTTATCCTCATGCCTTTCCATATTGTGTAGGGAATGAAGTCGGGTCTCGTCCAGTGCTTCTAATTCAGCTAGACAGATTTTGACTACCTCATCTAATGTCTGGTGATCATAGACTGCAGTGCGTAACGATGGCAGCTAGATCTCAATGGGTAGGATGGCTTCAGCTCCATACACCAGGGAATATGGGGTCACCTGGGTAGAGTTACGAGTCGTCGTCCGATAAGACCAAAGGGCATTGAGGGGCTTGTCCGGACAACGTTTCTTATTCTGACCAACCATCTTCTGCAGGATTTTAGAGAGGGTTTTATTGAATGCCTCGATCTGTCTGTTTTCCTGCACGTGGTAGCGGGAGGTATGGTTGGAACGGATGTCGTACATGGCGTACAATTTCTTCAGTTCAGTGGCTCGGAAGTTGGTGCCTTTATCGGTGGGGACTGCAAGAGGGACCCCAAACCGGTGGATAATTATGGAGCTCACAAAGTCGACGATGGAAAAGGCCTTGACCTCTTTGAGTGGAACTGCCTCTTCCCACTTGGAGAAGAAGTCTGTAGCAGTCAGGATGAACCTACACTGGCGGGCTGTTGCTGGTGGATATGGTCCCACTACATCAAGTCCCCATACCACAAATGGCCAAGAGTACTTGGTGGGGTGGAGGGGCTCCAGCGGCCGATGCAGGATGTTGGCGTGCACATGGCACGCGTGGAATCTCTTGGCATAATAAATACAATCTTGGATCATAGAGGGCCATAAGTACCCCAACCTCCGGATTTGATGGGACAGCTTCGACCCAGCTTGATGGGCGCCATAGGAACCGGCGTGAACCTCTTTCATAACTTGAGGAATCTCTACTACTTGAATGCAATGGAGGAGGATGCCATCGAAGCTTCTCTTATAAAGGATCTGTTCAAGACTGGGGCCGCTCTGAAGGGTAAATTTCAGCGCGCGGCGTTGGACTCGCTCGCGCTCGGCCCGGTCGTCTGGGAGGTGACCATTTTAGAGATACTTGACAAAAGGTGCCCTCCAGTCGGGATGGGCTTCAACCATTGTGTCTGACGAACCCGAGACCCCTGACGTAGAGGGTCCGGCAGTGAGATGACTTACCCACATGCCATCATTGTCTTCTTGGGTGACGGGGGCAATGACTCTCCGGTGTGCCACATGTATGATCAAATCATCTTGCTCGGGTTCTGCGAGCGACACGGCTAAGCCAGCCAAGGCGTCTGCTTGACCATTCTGTGACCGTGGGACATGGGTAATCTCTGGTCGAGAAGAGAACTGGGCCATTAGGCAGAGGGTGTACTCCAGCAACGATACAAGCTTTGGCATCATGACGACATCGTCTCTATTAACCTATTTTATTACCAGCTCGGAATCTCCTTTCACATGTATATGGGGCACATGGATCTCAAGGGCCAACTCGAGGCCGGTGATGAGAACCCGGTACTCTTCCTCGTTGTTCGTACAGCCATCTGACAACAGGAATGAGTATGGCAAGATGGCTTGCACCGGGGTAATGAAGACAACACCCAGGACCACTCTGTTGAGCTTAGGATCGTTGAGCCTCCTACCGGTGGGGCTCTGGGAGGCACCGTCGAAATGCATTTTCCAACACGGGATGGCATGATCGACTGAGAGGATAGTCTCATCGGGAAAATCCAGGTCCAAGGATTGATCTACGGAGGTCGGATGGGCAGCTAAAAAGTCTGCCAGCGCCTGTCCCTTAATAACCTTCTAAAATACGAACCTGATATCAAACTGTTGGAGAATCACCGCCCACTGTGCTAGTCGGCCAGTCAGCATGGGGCAGTTCAGGATGTACTTCAGTGGGTCTACCCGGGAGACCAATTGCACCTCATGATGCTGCAGGTAATGTCGCAACTTCTGCACGATGAATACGAGTGCAAGGCAGCTCTTTTCGACAGGGGAGTATCTGACCTTCGTATCGAGAAGCATGCAGCTGAGATAGCAGATACTATTCTCGGTACCCTCGTTATTCTTCTGGGCGAGCAATGCACCAAGGGATCTTTCCAGGGCGGTCACGTAAAGGACCAGCAGCTTTCCAGAGACGGGTGGCATCAAAACCGGAGGTTGGAGCAGATACTGCTTGATTTCCTCGAAGGCGGCCCTACAATCCTTATCCCATTCGTAGGCGGCGCCCTTCTTCATGATCCTGGAAAAGGGCTTACACTTGCCGGCCAGATTCACGATGAATCGGCGTATATAGGCTAAGTGGCCTTGGAGGCCTCAAAGTTCCCGAATGTTGCTCAGGGGACGCATTTGGCTGATGTCCTTGATCTTCTCTGGGTCGATCTCAATGCCTCAGTATCTAACAACAAAGCCCAGAAACTTCCTAGAGGTGACCCCGAAGGCACACTTCAACGGGTTCATCTTCAGGTGACGGGAATGAAGGAAACTGAACACTCTCTCAAGCTCTTTGAGATGGTCCTGGCACTGACATGATTTGACCACTAGGTCATCTACGTAGTATTCTAGCAGCGTCCCGAGAATCGGCTTGAATATGTGGTGCATGACCCTCTGATAAGTGGAACCTTAATTTTTCAAGCTGAATGGCATAACCTGGTAGAAAAAGGTACCTTGGAGAGCCCTGAAGGCAGTAGACTCCTTGTCCTCGGGGTCCATCTGGATCTGGTTGTACCCAGAATACCCATCCATGAAAGAGAGAGCTTGGAACCCGGCCATGGCATCAATCAATAACTCTGTCACCGGGAGTGGGAAGTCATCCTTTGGGCAGTGGCGATTAAGGTTGCGGAAGTCGATGTAGACTCTAATATGCCCATTCTTCTTCCTGACTGGAACAATGTTGGCAAGCCACTTCAGGTACTGGACTTCCATAACGAAATTGGATTTGATAAGCTTGTCATCTTCGGCCTCAACCATAGCACCATGAGAAGGGTGCATCTTTTTGGGAGGCTGGTTAAACCCACGATGGTTTGCCGGGAGGCTGAGACAGTGAACGGATACCTGGGTATCTAGTCCTGGCATCTCGTTGTAACTCCAGGAAAACACGTCACGGTGTGGTTTGAGGAATTCTACATACTGCTACCGCCCCTCGGGGGACATGGCTGCACTGATCAATGTGGGTTTCGGATCTGCCTCGCTACCAAGGTTCACCTGTACCAGTTCATCAACCGTGGTAGAGACGCCTTCCTCAAAGGTGGGGGAGCATCCTCCAGGTCTTCATCTCCACCCGTGGGGGGATTTCCCACGACGAGAGACACATCTGGGCTATCAAAGTCTGAGGGGCAGCTGGTTCCAGATTGGGTATCAGTGGTCAACCTATCAGAAGTCTCACTCGCCATTGAGACCATAGAAATGAAGACAGTCGACCCTATCCCATCTGGCCTTCGGCCCAAGGGACCACGTTTGATGATATCAAAGTAGTGGTGACGTGTCGGCCTGAGTCGGTTGATTCCATCTTGGCTAAAGAGACACGTATGGTGCACCGCCGTTGTCATAAGCTTGACATTCTGGTACCGTACAGGGGTAGGAGGTTTCGGGATCACCTGAGCCTGGTTGATGTAGTAGTACGAGGTGATTTTCTGCCGTCGCTTGGACACGGGAACATGCTTTCCTTGTGTACCCGAAACAAAAAAGCATTGCCCCATTTCGGGGGTCGTGGCCTCCAATCGGCGGATCGGGAGGATGTAGGCGTCATCCATGCATTCCCAGGGATCAATTGTGACTGGGGAAGGCTCGTCCTCACTTACTAGGATTTTCTTATCCTTACTCTTGTAATAATCAGCATCCAGATAGCAGGCCTCACAAGAGCCGAAAGGAGACGCATCTCCTTGGAGCACGCCTAATCGACCGTTGAGTGAGTATTTGAGGCACTGGTGATACGAAAAAGGGACCGCTTCATGCAAATGGATCCATGGCCTACCCATCAACGCGTTGTAGGTAGTGTCCTGGGAGACGACCATGAACTCGGTGCTGGAAATTAAGCAACCAAACTGAGTCTTCAAGAGGATCTTGCCGACTGGGGTTTGCTTGGTCCTGTCGTACCCCTGGATTCTAAGGTCAGAGGGAGTTAAATAACCTTCAGACAGACCCAGCATTCGCAATGTCTGAGTCGGAATTAGGTTGATTCCAGAACCCGTGTCAATGAGGTAGCGATAGACTTCCACACCATTGAAGTGTCCAGTGATGTACAGTGGGCGAATATGCCCCTATATAGGAGGGTCCTCATCTTCACCAGAGAATGAGATAACCTCCTGAAATTCGGCGTTCTCAATTGTCTCGGTATGGAAGGCTTCTGCAGCTGCTACCTCCGTCTCAAACTGTAGGGGGCTCTTTAGGGCCTCGGCAAGTTCCCCACGCATTTCAGATGACATTTAAAGGGACTCAAGGATATAAAGCCTTACTGGAATTCCGACCAGATGCTTCAGGACATCATACTTTCGTGCCAAACACGAACCTCTTCTTACAGGAGGTCGTTCGGCAATTGGAGGCATAACGGGTCCTTCCAGTTGAACTGGCGATCGGCTAGTACTGGGTACATCTTTCTACCTACTAGTTGAAGCCTGGATAGTAGTCGACGGACTAGGATCGGAAAGCGGAGGCTGGCCTGTAGCCGTGAAAGACTGACTGTGATACGGAAGAGGTAGCTCTCCCTGATCTAGTAGCACAAACGGCAGTGGAGGTAGAGCTGAGGGAGTTAGATGGGGTTGCGCGTGCTGAGATCTGCGCTGAGCCTGCTATCTGGTCTCAGTAGCATGCACGGCTTGGATGGAAGTGCTTGTTGATGTTCCTCGATGACCTGCGCGGTTGCGATTCCGCTGACGTTGATGTAGGCTGGAAACGTTGGGGAGGTTCCCCTAGTGTTCCCCCTCGTCAGGAGTCATATGGGGCTTTACCATCTCCACGGTGTTAATCGAAGCGTACCCCTGACTATCACTCGAGGAGTCATCCACCACCGGGTGGATTCTGGGAGGAATCCCCATTTCAGGGGGCATAAATTCACCGAGAGTTCGAGATGACGATGACACCGGCGGAGCGCGTTGCTTCTTCTTGCGTCGTCGTTTCTTGCCCTTTTGGGAAGAGGTCGACTGTGAAGACGATTCATAGGTACTGTATACATCATTTGAAGGTTCCGACTGCCTCAGGTGCGCCCAGATGTTACCATGGGCACAGATGATGGTTTTTCGAGTCATCCAGTTGTCGTATTTTTGGGATCTGTGGCAGGGAACCTGTTGCCACTCGCCTTCACTGTCGCTGCCGATCTCTGACCCTGAAAAGACACCCACCACATGTGCTGGTGCCAGGCTCAACCTGACTATGTTGTTGTTGACCTGGTCATGAAGCCAGTATTTAAACACATATCACTGCTTGAGGGTGTGCACCAGAATCTGATGATAAGGACAGTAGTTGGGGTGATCGGTGAGATTCTCCTCTACTGGGCTTCTGCACTCGGGCAGGCGCACAATCCCTTGCTCTAGGGAACTTCAGAAGTAGCCAGGGACCTGATTTTCATTGAATGAATAAGTCTGGTGCCTTCTTTCCGGATAGGGGGCCCTGGGGCCCTGGCCCTGACGAGGGGCCGGAGGGGCCTGTAGAGGAGGCGGTGCCTGATTGTCTCACCTAGGTGGAGGTGGCACATTGCGTGGGGGAACCTGTCGATTCTGAGGCGGTCACTACTGGGCGGGAGCCTGCGCTTGAGGTGGAGGACCTATGCAGGGTAGCGGGGATGGTGCCGCTGGAAGAAAATCCAGCTGCCTAGGGGCTTCTATTTGGGCCGCCGCGGTGGGTTCGGCCCTGGCGGTCCTCCTAGCTGGGATCATAGTGGGCAACAAATGTGCCTGACTATCCTGTTACAGAGCCTCCTCAAGGCGCTGAGCCTTATCTGAGAAATCTGTGAACCCTCCAGGGTAGTTCTGGGTAATTCAGGAGGGTACCAGCTCTGTTTTGACGTTCCCCACACACATCGTTAGTAATTTCTCCTGAGTCAGTGGCATATCAAGGGAATACAAAAGTCCCTTCCACGGGGCGATGAAATCTTCGACTCGCTCATCAGGCCTTTGCATGCACTTGAAGAGGTCTGCAATGTTGGTCTTCCGTGTGGTGGAGATGAACTAGTATAAGAACTACCAGCGGAGATCCTCCCAACTGGTCACCGATCCGATAGGGAGCTGGCTGTACTAGACGAATGCGGGACCTTCCAATGTCTGTACGAAACATCAGAGCTTGGCAACTTCATGCTGGGCCAGGGGCCCCAGCGTGGGGTCACACCTGGAAGAAAAATGAGCCAAGTGTTGTGGCGGGTCCCCTGTCCCTTTGAAGGGCGAGAAAGTGGGGTTCCCAAAACCCGGGGGTGCAGGAATATCATCCACCCACGCGGGATACGGCTTGCCGTCCGGTGGGACCGCCACCTTCCACGTTTCCAACGCTTCGAGGTGGGATATGAGTGCCGCTATCAGATCATCCATGTGGGGGTCCTTGTCTTGACGGGGATCCCTAATCACAAGTGAATTTCCAGGTTTTTCAACACGGTAGATGGCATCGACAGCTCGTGGATCGACTGGTGGAATGACCTGTGGGGGCGACTGGGGGAACCCGGACTGGATTCTTTAGATTTCCCCGTCGATCGGGGGGGGGGGGGGGTGTTGGTGAGACGTATCACGCCCTCCTTCCATAAGTTCCATCTTCTGCCCTGTCTGCGGAAGTAGCATGATTAGGGTTGCCCAGAGGCATCTCACCAGGGGGATATTGTTCCTGCCCTTGCTGCCCCGGCCTGGGATTACCATAGTCGGGTCGCCGCTCAACAACGCGCTCAGCCAAGAGTTCGTCAACCAGCCTCTTCTGCTCAGCAAGATGCTGGCGTAACGTGGCCTTCTCGGGATCTTCGTCTGTTTTCTGCACAGAGGCAGATGGGTCGGAGTGCTTGATAGTACCGACGTGCTCCTTACCCCTGCCGGTATTTCGACCGAGTACCAGCGACTCTGTGGGTACGGGGAGGCCTAGCAGGCTCCTATACTGACGGGTAACCCTCCCTGATGGGTCCAGCAGCGGCGGTACACCCTCGGTGGGTAAGTCTCAATCAAGAAATTCAATCTCGTCTTCCTTGTCCACTATGTCAGCCATGTGGACCGCGACCCCTCTCGAGGGCGTATCCTCAATGTCGCATAGCGAATCGGGCTGTTGTCGGATAGGGTCGAAGAGGAGAGCACCATAGTGTCCCCAACCATGAAATTTCACATGGGGGGTAGCCTCCCTGATGAATCTGCAGAGTAATTTGAAACTATGAACACATTTCCGTTGAAGGGTGCTCTGACGGCCTGGAAACTCAGGGTGATGGGCCACAAGGAGCACGACTAAATCGATCAGGCGGCATTGCTCGCCGATTTCTTCAAAGTGCTATCGACTTCTGGGGTACACCACCCGCTCGTAACCAAGGCGGAAGTGTGTCACCCATAGGGTTCGACAAAAGCACCCCACTTCTTCAGGGGAAAGGGACTCTGGTGCGCGAAAGTTCAGCACCTCTATCGGCCAGAACTTCTCCGGGAAGTAATCTGCAGTGAGAATGCTCCAGAAGCCCCTAGGATCGGACTCAGGGTCTGGCCCTGTATTGCCCCACTCGTCAACCGGGGGTGGATGAGGGACCGGTAGCGGTACCGAGGCTGACCTCTGGGATAGTATACTCGGCGGCGGAGAATACGACGAATGAGCTGACTGGCCACCGAATTCTGGGCCATCCTCTGAAGAGTGAGGTGACCTGGCCACGATGTCACGATACGATGGGCTGATAGCCACAGCTTCTGGCACAGGAGTCACAGCTGCCGACGATGGGTCATGTCGTCGCTCTACCGCCGTTGGTCCCCAAAATAGCTCTCTGTGATCTCTAGTAGAGGTAGAGGGAGATTCTGGTGACAATGGTGGTGATTTCACGGTCGAGACCTATGGAATTTCCACAATTTCTTCTTCCTGGATATACCTGTGGAGAGAGGTGGGAATTTGGTGGACCTCACATTTTGGGAGAATGAGGCTAACGCGCCTGGTTCCCACCCATGTCCTTGATACAGAGGAACGGAGAGAAGGATCCATCGCTGAGTCGCATTCTGCTTCAGAGTCCGAGAAGCGGGAAGGTTTGATCTCCACCAGGGCCTTCCCAGGACTCTTCTTGTGGCAACAACGACCCGCCCTCCTGCCCCGAGGTGGCTCTTTGGGACATGGTTGATCCTTAATAGGTAGCCTTGGGGAGGCGATGGCGCCGTGGCAGAGAGGGCCCCCGCTTGAGATAGCCGGGGTGCGAGGGGCACCGGGGAAAATGTCGAAGGGTACATGTAGAGGACCTCCATGGACAACACCCATGTGGGCGGATCCTCTGTTGGAATCGGCTGGAGCATGGGGATGACCTCCATGGTTGATGCAGGCGGAGCGAGGCTGACCTTCACTCCTCGAGTTACTGGGGCGAGGAGGACCTTCGCCTGTTGTAGAGAGGACATAGGGAGGCCCCCATATTGGAGAAGGACCGGATGGGCAGTGCCTTCAGATCGGCTGTCGGGGGGAAATAGGATGGACTCCAAACCCTGTATAGTGGGCGTGAGAAAGGTTTCCGCGCCGAGCGTCTCTGCCGCGGGGCAGGTCTTCCTTCGGGGTGGGGGGTAGCATGAGGAATACCTCCACGAAGAGCTTTGGAGCGGGGAAGGCCCACGCTCTGTGGAGTAGTGGTACAGGGAGGGCCTCAGTACGAGGTGACATCAGCGCGAGTTAGTTCACGGAGATCACCACTCATGCCTGCGACCCGGAGAGTCAACCCAGCCTGCCCGTGGGGCGGTTGGGGTCTCGATCCTGGTTGGGTGAAGGAGTGACCCTGCTCAGTGTATGAAAGGACTCCATGATTCATGTCGGCGGTGGCTCGTGCCACTGTAGCTGTTGACGTCGATGAATCTGGGCGAGCATCTTCATCCCAGGCCAGGCGCTGACAATGGGTCAGACGAGCTGGTGCAGGTGGTGTAAGGGCATGGCCTGCCTGCTCTTCCTGCATAGTCGGATGGTGGTGCTGACGCGGCCGGACGAGAGCCCTTGCTTGAAGCCCTTGGGTCGGGACCCTGAGCGCGCCGAGCTGGACATCACCTGCCTCATCAGCGTAAGGCGAGGAGTCTTCGAGGCGTTCCGAGGACAGGATCCCGAAACGGTTGAACGTTGGGGTGGGGAGTAGGGTCTCCCTACGCGGCCTGTTAGGGCAGTGTTGACGGTGGGGCCTGGATGCCTCCAGGTCCAGGCGGGCCATATCCCGAGTTGGGATGACCCCTTCCTCCCCGTACCTGCGTACGAGGTTGTTGATCACCCTAAGCTGGATGACATCTGATGGGGAAAGGGGACGTGGGCGCCCCGTATTCTGTGATGTGGCGACCATCGTGGTGGTAGCGGCGCCATGTGGGGTGGCTGTGGTGGTGTTTCCACTGCCCCTGCGTAGGCAAGCGGGCGGTGATCATGTCTCTGTAACAGCAACCTGGTTCCTGGGAAATGAAGAGATCAACTCATCAGCACTGCGAGGAAATGGATTGACAAACAGTGCCCCAACTTCCTTCCATTCTCCACGTCTGTAAGAAGGATCCACGCCAACACGCTGCAGAACGGAGTGCCCCACGTTCTACTGCCCCGACTGCCGGTGAGTTTCAGGACATTCCTGCTATTTGCTCGGCAGGACCTGGCGCTGGATATCTGAATCCGGTGACACGTCAATCTACTGGTGTCTCGAACGCTACTAATATCCACATTGAGGAGAAGAATTTCACATCATTTTGACCATTTATGTTTCTGATGCTTTCGCCGGGGCGCGCGCATCAATCCGTCCGCGGAGGAGGACATGCTGTGCTGTTGCCCCGCATTCCCGCTTTCCAAAGGCGGGCAGAATTCGCTCCTTATTCAGGGACGTCTGCTCCTTGATCGAAATAGGATGATGGGATGTTGGTTCTTCCTTCTTTGGATTCCTCCTCAGAACTCATGACCTAGTCCGAGTCTCCCTCATAGATTTAATACGTTGTTCGTGAAACTATTCCCAGTGCCATGTTTCCATGGATGTCGGTTAATTAAAATTCCTCTGTCGGGACATTCCAAAGGGTCCAGTCAGGGCAGCAACCTTCAGTCGGGGGAGTAGTCACGTTGAGGCATCAGTAGCGTGTCTGGGTACTGGGGACCTGGCATGTCTGTCTATTGTCCCCGGTCACAGGACTTCTCGAGGGAGTGGAAACCCGAGGCATCCCACATCGAGCGTGGTAAATTATATGTCATAGACATATGTCTGAGGTTTTCCTAAGCTTCCTATGTTTAACAGAGGGTATGCCGCAAGTTTAACGTCCAGCAGAGACGGATCAGCCCGATCAGAGCCTTAGCTAGAATGGATCGGATTGAGGGATTTCCCTTAAAGGGGTGCCGATACCAAGACCAGCCTATGGACGACTGTGAGGAGGAGTGGATGGATGGATGAATGATGTGGAGAGGGGAATGGAAAGGGACCATCGCAAGGGCGATGGTGAATTTGGGCTTGAGTGTCGAAGAGACCTCCTACGTATCCTCGTGGTAGGGAATCAAAGTCCACGTAGTTTAGAATGGTGCTGGTGAGCTGACATGAAGGTGGACCTTGGCCCGATGGATGTCGTCAGTGAACCAACGTAAAGGTGGACCTTGGTATGATGGGAATCGTCAGCGAACCGACGTGAAAGTGGACCTTGGACCGATGAGAGACGGGCTTGAACCTCGGGAAGGCTTCCAACATACCATGCCTTGACATGGATCAAAGACCTCGTAGTTAAAAGTGTTTCATCGGTGAACCAATGTGAAAGTAGACCCAGGGGTTCACTAGTGGTGGGATTGAACCTCGTGAGGCCTCCTACGTATCATGCCCTGACGTGGATCAAAGTCCTCATAGTTCGGGATGGTCACAACGGCTTGTCGTCGGACTGGAATATATTTTAACGTCATGTTGGACGAGAGTGAACCCTGACGTGAATAAACGACGGGTGGTGGGCTTGAACCTCATGGAGGCTTCCTACGTACCATGCCTTAACATGGATCAAAGTTCCCATAGTTCGGAGGGGGGCTTCGTCGGTGAACCGACGTGATGGTGAACCCGAGGGTCCACTTATGGTGGGCTTGAACATCGTGAAGGCTTCCTACATACCATTACTTGACATGGATCAAAGTCCTCATAGTTCGGAAGAAAAAGGGGGGCTTGGCACACCGACAAGGAGACGGTTTTGGCCAATGATTTTTGGGCTTGAACCTCATGGAGGCTTCCTACATACCATGCCATGACATGGATCAAATTCCTCATAGTTTGGGTGGTGGTCACAACGGCTTTCCGTCGAACTGGAATGCAGTTTAATGTCATGTTGGACGAAGGTAGAACTCGACGTGAATTGGATTACGGATGGGCTTGAACCTCGTGGAGGCTTCCTACATACCATGCCTTGACATGGATCAAAGACATCATAGTTCAAATGGGTGTGCAGTTTAATGTCATGCGGAACAGGGGCATACAGTTTAACTTCATGCTTGACAAGGGCATGCAGTTTAACGTCATGCTAGACGAGGGCATGTTGTTTAACGTCATGATGGATGAGGGAATGCAGTTTAACATCATTCTGGATGAGGGAATGCAGTTTAACATTATGATGGACGAGGTATTGTCATGGCCAATGCCATATCTAAGCCTACATGAGTCATGCTCGGTGTGAGAAACAAGAGACAGCAATGACCTGACGATCACACCGCAAAGGGTGCGTCTGTGAGAAGTGAAGGGGGGCTTACACGTTAGGCGGCCCATTAGTGTTGGGACTTACTCTAGGATGGAGGCCCGAAGTGTGATAGAGCGTAGCGAAAGAGGGTTTTGGGACCAATGATGGGAGGTGCCTCGTTCCCTATCACGCCCTCCACTAACCTTGGTAGTGGGGAAGTACAGAGATGTAGGAGTGCAGCCATCCATTGGGAAACTAGGGTCTCCCTTCTCCTGATAACATACTCCGCTCCAATAAAGAGGATATCATCCCTTGTGGATGGGTGATTCCACTCCTGTGGAGACAAGTGGCGTAAAAAATGTTCGAGCTGGGGGGACCGTTCGTGCGAGGCACGAGGTTGGGTCACAATTTAGCTTCATGTGTTGAGGACGTGGTGCTTTGCAGTTTAACGTCCTGCAGCTCGGATGAGGTGGGTTCACTCCACACCCCTAGGACTTACATAACCGGTACCCTCTGGTCCTTGGGGGAGGGAAGGTACTGGCAAGGCCATGGTCAAGGGGGGGATGTGGAGCGAACCATCGAGGGGTCCACATTAGCGTGGCTATGCGAAGAAGCAATATCCGTTAGTGTGCCTATGCGAAGAAGCATTAGGAAAAGCAACGCTATGAGTGGTATTGTCCGTGGGACTTTGAAATCACATCGTTCATACGTGGAGGGTCCCACGGGAAGCATAATTTCCATAAAAAGGAGTGTGCTTCACAAAGCGGAGTGCCTTAGCCTTAGCATTGGGCATAGGTGTGAGTGGAGGGTGCTTCGCGAAGTAGAACAGTATTCGCGGAGCACTGCCTCATGAAGAAGAGGTGCCTTGCGAAGTAGGGTGCTGCAAAGTAGTGTGCTTCGCGATGTGTAGCGATCCTGCCTTAGTATAGGGATCACTAGTTCAGGTTGGGTGTTTCGCGAAGCATAAATGCTTCGCGGCTGCTCGGGTTCCCTTGGAAATCCCCCTTCTTCGTTAATTCCCTTGAGCTTCGTGAAGGGAATCCCTATCGGAAGAGGGACTCAAAACGAGTCGAAGCAAAGGCGTCACGTGAAGCAGAAGTACCTCGTGGAGCTCATGAGTCATGGGGGCAAAGCGTGCTTCTCGATTCAGGAGAGGAGAATCTGAAAGGTCAGATTGTCCGTCTGTGGGACTCAAGGGGAGCCCAGTATTTATAGGCAAGGGGTGCCACGAAGTAGAACTTGCGTGCCGCCTCAGGTGGTTTGCAGCGGTTCATGAACGTCAAACTCGTTCACAGAAAGTTACCGCCTCCCAAGCTTCGCGGCGGGCTCGCGAACGTCAAACTCGTTCACGGAGAGTTACCGCCTCCTGAGCTTCGCGGTGGGCTCGTGAATGTCAAACTCGTTAGCAGAGATTTACCACCTTCGGAGCTTCGCGGCGGCCTTGAAAACGTCAATCTCATTCGCGGAGAGTTACCACCTCCCAAGCCTCGCGAGACTGTGATGCTCGGGGTGCTTCACGTTGGTGCTTCACGAGACAGTGTGCCAGCCTTCTTTTCCGTCCCTTCCTTTCGTGCAATATTTTGGCGCCAACAGAGCTCATGGATGATATAAGGAAAAATTGATATTATGGTTTGAGTATATAAAAATTTTGGGATTTTGGTATGTGGAAAGAGTTGACATTTGACAGAATTCATGTTTTCACAAAAATTCTATGGTAATTCATGTTTCAAGTGAATCCATGATTAAGGTATTCATATTTTTGGAATGTGACCAACAAGATATATCTTATGATATATGGGGGATAAATGATGGTATTCACATGCTTGGTTGATGACATTTGTAGTAATCATTTTCTTTATACTATGGGCTTGGATAGAAGTATATTGGATAATTCTAATGATTTGAAATGGATTATGTTGGAAATAAGATAATACTATTTAATTATAGAACATTTTTTTAATATAATTTCTAGAATATTATAATAGTGTAGTTTTAGAAAACGGAAAACCCACAGGACGGGCGACAACCCATCGCATCAGACAAGGTTGTGGGAATAGAACACACAACCGAAGTGTAAAAGGCCTTTATCACCTACCACTAGCCTACAAGAAGTCCATGGTTAGTAAAAATTGGTATTATTTTACTAAGCGGTATGATATATAAAGTATAAGTCCATTTTGGGAACCATATATGATTATGCTCACCATAAGATGGGCTTATGTATCTTACTTTTCCAAACCTTATGTTTGAGATAGATTGAATGACCTATCCTTCTATCTCATGATCTACTAACACTTCACGGAAGACAAATTCAACTTTATTTCTTTAAGAGATGAAGTGGAAATTGTTCAAGGAACGACCAACGGTGAGATTGTACCAAAATCAATTAATTATTTCTTCTAATTCCAAGTTTTCTCAACTTTAGGGAAATGATCTTGAAAACCAAAAACGTTGTCCTAGATGGTAACTTAGATCATCACAAATTTATGGCTTTGTGATTGTTGTCTTTTTCATAGCCATGTTCTCTACCACTCTCCATCAGAACATGATGGTTAGATTTCTCTTCCATATCCATATTTTCACCTATGTTCTTCTATGTGGAAACCCAGTGATGAGTGACTTTGTGTATCCTTTATGTCTCTAACATTCCTTTTTAAAATTATTTTTAGTATTCCTTTTTATGATGTGGGTTCTTATGAATAAAACTTTCAAGTAGTAAACCATTTATAACCCCGACGAATTTCAAGGGCGAAATTCATTTTAACGAGGGTAGAATGTAACACCCCAAGTTTTTATGAGAAATATTATTAATTTCTTTGATGTCTTCTGTTGTATGATACACCAATATTATCTTGCGCTATAATCAACACTATATTATCTTGTAGTATATGAAACACTATTCTTGGTTTGCGTTACATGCAAGAGAAACCTTCCTCGATAGCTAATAATGTATGCAATACCGAGTTTCACTAAACAACGATATGTTATTAAAATATTATATAAACTAGTCGTTATGAATAGTAATAGAAACTTTTTGAAATATTCTAAATTTTATCTTTCAAAATGGACATCATTTTTGGATTCAAAATATCGAAATTATCCTAGGGTGAATTTTTGGTATTTTTTCAGAAAACATTCAATTTTTGATGAATATTGAAAACATTGAGTTATTGGTTAAAACTGAATTTTTATTTAAATAATCATTTATTTTATTTAAATTTATTTTTGTTTCAAAATAGTTACATAATACCAATATAATTTCAATGTAATTCATTTGAGTCATTTTATAATAATTTTGGATATATAAATTTTTTTTGAACTTTTTACCGTCTTTTACCCACCTCTTAAAAGCATTTACAAATTTACATAAAACATAATTTTACCACTTCTTTGAGTTGAATTTAAAAAATAATAGAGGCATGGTTGTTATCAAAAAGTAAATTGTGGTTCAATGAGACGAAAATAATTTTTGGTGAATAGTAACTTTAAACTTTTATTTACCCCCGTTAAAAGTAAATAGGGTAATTAAGGGCAAAAATGTTAATATTATTACCCTAAAACATGTCCTAATTCTATTAAATAAGTTTAATTCAACAAAAAACAACCTTCAGAATAGAATATGACAATTTATGTCCACTTAGATTAGATTATGACATTTATTATTATTTTATTTAAAGAAGTGTAAAAATAATTAAAATCAAAGTTTAATAACTAAAACATTGTTAATATAGGGTTGCACATAAGATAGATGCAACAATAAATATTAATTAGAAATATATAAAGAATTCATACATAATGGAATTTTATTTATATTTTTTAGACACTAAATAATTTAATTTATTTTTGACCCAATGATGATTCAGTAATTACCTTATTAATGAAATATTAAGATAATTTATATTATAAATACCCAAATAAAGGAAATTTGAGACTTTATAATAATTAAACTAATTTTATAGGTTAATATAACAAATTAGGTTTGGTTAGATGAATTTTTTTCGAAGAAATATGCTGTTATGATTATAGAAAAAAAAATACCAAATAGTTTCAGAATTGACATAAAAGAGTTTTTAAATAAATATTATATTATTAATTGATATAATGGTCCTAAAAGTATTAGGCTTGGACAAAATACTTATATAACTATATATATGACATTATGGAACAAATTGGGGTTCGAATGGCAGTTTATATTAAGTTTATTAACAATATAGTGTAAGAATAATGAAGAGACGGTAAAAGTAAAATTATTCGACTTAGAGTTAAATCTAAATGATAAAGACAAAATGGTAACATAAACTTTTATAAAATCTATTGGTTGGGAGGATTTAGTCCTATCCCTACCCTATACTCTAAATAAGTCACTTTGGAGCCATTATAAACCGAATATAAATTTATTATAAAATAATATTATATGTTTTTACTAAGGTGCCCCTTATCCCTCTTATAGAAGGGCACTCCCCCTTCTCTCTAATTCACACCTCCACAGCCATTTTTCTAGGACAAACCCTGCCCAAATACCCTCTAAAATGTCCTCCCTTCATCCTAGAGGCCTTCATTTAGTCAGAAATCCATCCTAAGGAGCCCTTCGTATCAAATCAAAAGGAAGAACCCAGAGAAGAGGTTAATATCTCACCACCTATTTCAAGTTCCTTGCTTCTTCCACTTCATCCTTATTTGTTGTTTCTATTATAAAATAATAACTCCAGTATCTTCAATATAATGTGATGTTATTATATATATTTTACAAGAATAATAGTTATTTTATCCATCCTATGAATGAAAAAGTCAGCAGACGTGCGTACATAAGGCTTACCATCTCCATGTCGTGGTGTAGTTTGTTATTCAAACATTTCATCATTTTGATGGGTATAATAATGAGTATAAATGATATAAATAATAAATATAACATTATCATTATTCTGTATATATGGTATACCTTCCAATTATATATGATTTTAATATCAAAAGAATAATATTGTCGCTCATGCGTACGTACGGACTACCGTCTCCAAGAACGAGATTAGATTCATTTTACATGATTAACCATTATAGTATTATTATAAACTATATATAATAAATAATATAAAAATATATTACATAATAATGATACCAGATTTATGTACATATATGTTTCATTTACTTTATTCCATTCAATTCAATAAGGAAACGAAAACAGTGTTCATGCAAACGTACGACCTACCGTCTTCATGAATGGTGTATTTCATTCCATTTATCGATCTATCATATATATTTATATTCTGAATATATATTATATATAAATCATGTTTTACATTCTGGAATTAATTAAATCAGGATATAAGTAATAATTTCAAGAACAACTAGTCCAAACATTTATGATAAATGAAACGATTTTTCCCAAAATGCTGATTTAACATGGAATTTACAAAATAACGGGTAATATAAAGTTATAAGTGAATAATATATGATATCTTAAATACTTTTATGGTTATTTTACAAGTTAATAATATTTTTAAACCCACTATAGATGAGTCTAGGACACATACATATGAAATTGGACATAAGGTAAGGGATAATTTTGCAATCTCATTTTTATCCGAGATTTCTTATACGTAAGTATTTTATGGGGTATATTATTCATCCATGTCCATAAAATGTTTTTCATAATGTGTTTAATATTATTCCATGTATGTTTAATGTCATGGTTATTACTCTTTTACTTTTAGTTTGTGTAATGGAAGGAATCTTTCTTTTGTTTACCATACGTGGTGCTTTCTGACTTTTATGTTAAAAGTATAAGGAGAATGTTTTCTTTAACTTATACGGCATTAACAGATTTTTACCGTTTCATAACACCTCATTTTCATGAAGCTTAATCTACATGATTTTTTTTATTATTTTCAACAAAATAATTTTCTATTAATATTGCATGGAATTTTTTGAAAATTAAATGATTTTGAAGAATAAAGGATATTTTCCACAAGAATTCATTTCAAGTGTTTTAACAAAACCAATTTCCATCTATAATGAAATTATTTAATATGTTTTTATTTCAAGTATAATGTATCCATTATTTACATGGTTTCGTTTTCTTATGATGATATGATATCCATTTATTTTATATGGATTATGTTATGATGGGATGGTGTTTATAAAACCCATATTATTCTTTGTGTCATGATGAATGATTTATGTTTATTTTGTGGAACAAGAAATTATGATTTCATTATGAGATGGATGGGACCTATATCTCCCTCCAATGAATTGGGTAATGATTTATATCTGAAGAGATAGACATGGAGGGAATGGAAAGTCAATCCAATTCAGTAGTACAGTGCTAGAACGACAAGTAAACCCAGTTCAGTAATGGACTTTGTCCACTATGATGGTCTTGGCAGCAATACCTTTCCTACTACGGAAATCATAACATGTGCTTAATGGTTTCTACAATTACATGTTTTATTCCCCTTATATTTTATCATGATTAATGTTCCATTATGATCTATGCCTTATGAACTGCCATGATTTATGTCATTACTCATGATTTTGATGATTTATGTTCATGTTCTTACATTCAAATGATTAGGGATTGTTTTTTGTTCTCCATGTTTACCGTTACTGATTATTTGAGCTCACCGTTTCTATTTTTTCTTTACCCTAGTATATAAATAAATTTTTTAGGTAAGAAAACCAAAGGGGAAGATATTTATGGGAGATGTTGAAGATCTGTCACCATTATTAGAATATTATGTTCTGAGTTTCCAAAGACACTAAAATAATATGGTCTATGGGAATTTGTTTTTGTCATGTATTAAGTATTCTGAAAAAGTAATGTAATGTCTATTCATTTCAACAATTGGGTCTCTAAAAATATGGTTCTAAAACCATCCTATAAAATATCAATTATGTTTATTTGATATTAATTTATCAGCCCTTGATAGATTTAAATACCTAAGAATTAATTTTTAGGTTTCAATATATTGGTCAACGTCCAAATAGTTATTGAAAACATAAAGGTGGGCCAAATACTAATTTTTAATATTGATTGTTATGAAATCCTTTCCAAAAAATCCTTCCCCCCAAGTCACTGACTGTGATGATATTTCATTAGACCAATGCTTTGCACACCAAACATGTATTCAGTATTGAATTCAATGGCTTAAACAACAATATATTGTTCCATAATACAACACTATTGTTATATTCTATTTATGACACACCCTTTCAAAATATTTATATGTTGCTCAATGGGTACATCAATCAATTGTGCACAGGACAACACAAAATAATCTCTCTCACCAAGTGAACCACCAAATGAAACAACGTATCAAATAATGTTTGTGGGAAAATCATTTACAATTCGCATAATATGAAGGAAATTTATTTTTCCATAGCCTTCAATTTCAAGAGGTCTACAACTTTTCTTTATTTATAATTATAGAAGAAACAATGTTTAGTTAATGTGTGATAAAAAATCTTGAAAAAAATGATACATAAAACTATAGTAATTAGATCTTGCATCAAAACATGGAATTCATGGGATTTAAAAACTTTTAACTTTAAATCTTGAATTGATACGATGTTCTTGATATTAACTTAATACCCATCTAGAAACTTTATGTCATTAAAGAATATTCAAAATGGATATATCTCCTATCTATAAAACGTGTATGCTACAAGAGAAATAAATTTCTTTATTTCACCCTTTATTGGTTCCAACTCTTGTTATATTCCCTTGTCAATCATGTCCAACCAAGCATTAATTTCATCCTTTGTTTTATCAGGTGAATTTTCTAATGCTCCGATGACAATATCACATAATTTTTTTTTCAACATTCCTAATATGAAGAAATTGTATTGCATACAAACAATTCTAGAATGGTTATTTGAAAAACTATGATCTTTTTCCAACCAGATTTATTATGGTTTTTCAAAAATGGTTTTCCAAAATTAGTGTCCACATCATTAACTTTCTCAAACAATTGATGAATTGTTAGAGGTGATAGTGGTGTATGTTCTTATAATCATTCATTTAATGATGTATTCCAATATCGATACTTATTTCATCATGTATGAAATCTACGATGTCTTAGAAACACAGTTTTCAATAAATGTTTCAACCTAATTTATTGTGTACCGTGTTCACAGATAAGACACCTAAGATTTACTTTAATTCTATTTTTTTTAAAAAATTCCATAAGTAGAGAAGTCATTTATCATACTATACAACATGGATCTCAATGTGAAATCTTTATTTCTATAAGAATCATACATCATAACACCTAAATACCACAAAAATTTCAAATCCTTGATCAACGGGCCAAATAAACATCAATATCATCTTCTAGGTTGTTTTGGTCCTGATATAAGCATAGATAACATGATTTTTTTTGTTTCATGCATAACCACAATGGAATGTTATAATTTACCAACATAATAAGCTATGTACTATGATTGTGTCTTTGAAAACAAAAAGGATTTAATAAATCTGTAGTAACGCAAGACCATGGTTTCTCAGCTCATTTCAAAATTTCATATACTAATGATAAATTATCATAAAATTAGTAGATTATACCAGATGCTGTAGTTTTCCATCATTATTTCTTCTATCTATGTTCCATGTCAATTTCAAGTTAGTCTCCTCACTTCCATATAGGCACCTAAAACTTGGAATGATTTGAAAGTACCATGCAACTTTCGTAGGACCAGATTCATCTTTCTTATATCAAGAATCACCACACTTTTGGAATTCTCTATGTGATTTTTGGTCCTTGAGAAACAGTATACAATAATTCAAGAAAGAGTTAATTCTTCATAGATCATACACATCAGGCATATAATTCATTTGGCCACCTATGTGCTGCTTAAGAAATTATTATCTTTTGGGAGCATGTCATTCGTTAGAGATGTAATTCTATAAAACTGGCATCAATCCATCTATTTCCTACTTTCAAATTATACAGGTATAGTACGGCTGACACTACAATATATTTAGTGAAAAAATAATCAAATGGTGTCTTTACAGAACTCTTTAACAGCTCAATCAATTTCAGGAGATCACAATGTTTATCTCCAACAATCCTTGTCATTTCTGTAATACGATCTTCATCGTCATGTAGTTATATAGTCACTTCCTCGATATGGTCTTCTTTATTTTCCATTATTGTAATCACATCAAATGATCTATAAAATGGAGTGTTATGCTAGTCACAAGAAATAATTTCTTTACCCCGATGTTCATTCCAACAATTATAACTTCAATCTATTCCATGACAGATTAAGTGTTCTTCCACCTCCTCTAGATTAACTTGTATTGAATAAAAATAGCGTAAACATGAACAAACGATTTGAGAAGTATCATAAACATGATATTTTTCAAACTTGATGAACTTTTTCACTCTATTTTCATAATCCTTTTTCATAAGATTGACATGAAACCATTATTTATTCATATGCATCCTATTTAATTCGGTGATATTAATATTTTACAAAATAATTAAACAAAACGTTGATATAATAATTAACTAAGGATAAAAAAGTTATATACTTTAAATATCATTTTAAGACTACTTAAAAAATCATAGACCAAATCCTATTATGAAACCTAGCATTTATCCAATTCATCTGTAAAATAATAAACCCCTTTTAAAAGAAAAAAATTAGTTCCAAACATCCTTTCTCAAAACCCTAATTAGTTTTTTAAAATATTTTAAACGAATTTAATACCAAAATATGATTTGTTGAACACATTTAATTTTTAAGAAACATTTCAAAACACGTTATCATTTTAAAAGTGAACCACAAAAAAATAGTTGTCTTTGTCACTTCCATCTATCTAGAAAATGAAAATCATTAATGGTAGCACGCCATATATGTCTCATTATACCCCCTATCTAGAAATTATCACTATATTTTAGTGTTCCTCCCATCATCCTTATGGGATGGCCAACCACCGATCAAACATAAGGGGGATGTAATCTATATAATAATATAATACTCTATATAAAACCACCAGTCAAGGTACAAAATGTCTTGGGATATACCCTAGGTACATGTGTGTGATGATCCAAAATTTCACTATAACTACATGGACCACATCTGATATATTTTTCATCAAACAATTACATGATCCACCCAATTAAACCATACTTAACTCATCATAATGGAACTTTTCCACTATCCTTGATTTAAACACAACTGGGGGAATATTGAAGTGTGTGTACTAATAAGGGAAGTATAAATCAAGACCTCCCACTTAGACACCCATTTAACCATAAAATACAACCATGTAGGAGAGAAATAAGTCGAGATAATTATAAAAAAATGTCTTTCTCCACACCACCAACACCATCGCATATAACATCTCCTTTACACATCATACATCCATCATTTAAATAATCAATAAACCATAACTAGTGAAACAAGTATAGAGGAAATCAATGAGGATCCCATGATAAAAAACCATTTAATATTTAAAGTAAAAAATGGTTCTTCTAATAAAAACCAACATAGTATGTAGTGTCTCACTCCCCTTCTTTAAAGTCTCTCCATTTATATGATTTTGTAAGAACATAAAAAATGCCTTTTTCATTCTAAAACATTCTCCATTCACATTGAAAATTCCTTCGAAACCCAAATAAGGAATAAGACTAAAATTTAATATAAAATCATTTAAATGATTATATGAACCTTTTCAGATATTCTTTTCAAGATAATTAATTTAATTTAAAAATAATATATGAAATTCTTATTAAGAGCCCCTTAGGGAAAGCCTAAAATTTAATAATTTTTTTATAATTTCACCCAAGAACCCATAATTTAGTACATTAATTGAAAATAGATTTATAAAGTATAACAATTACATGAATTATTGTATAAATGAAGAGAAATGAAATACCTACATCAAATAGAATGTTAACCAATACAAAACATGTCACCTTCATAAAAAACACTAAAAATACATAAATCCCTAAATCCCCAGGAAAAATGAATTTAAGTTCCTAGGAGAAGGATAAAACTATGGTAAATATAGAAGAGAATAGTTATAGGGATACAAAGAGTAAAGAGTGGGAATAATTATGGAAATAGAAAATTAATTTCCTTCTTAAATAATTTTTAATAAAATCACAAAACACAAACCTAAAAAATCCCAGAATATTATAATTTTGATTTTCCAAAATAAATCATATCATAATAATATATAAATCGTGACTAAAATATAACTATGTGTAAAATAATCTTAAGATGAAAAATAGAAGTGAAAATAAAAACATTTTCACAATTTTTTTTAAAAAAATTCAAGTGAAAATTATATTTATCTTTTTTAAGGGAACTATATTACTATTAAATTAATTATTATAAAAAGTTCATAATAAAATGTTATTAAATAGACACAAAGGATTCAAAAATGAGAAGTTAAAACTCTATAAAAATGTTTACTTTTAATTTAATCCTTAATAATTCAAACTTGAAAAATACATACAGTTTTCTTGGGGGAAATGTTGATATAATGTGTTAAATAATAGAACCCTAAGTCATGGAGTTGTAGGTTTGTGAGACATTCAGTTTTTTGGATAATGATCTATGACCTATAAAGGGATGATTATTTTGGTAATGAAATCCATTTTTGGAAATTCCTTGTTGGTGTTATCTAATCCTGATAGTTTGTAAATTTATTAAGGATTAGTTGAATTTTTTGAATATACTATTATTTTATTGGTCACTGAAAATCCCATGTTAGGATGTCGAGAGAAAAACCGTAAGAGTCTTGTCGGGGTAAGTGTATGGGTCCTTGAGTTATTCTATTGGGTTCAGTGATGTGAGCATGTATGGGGGTTGTTGGAAATTATTTTTAATGTCAATATTCAAATGAAAATAAGATACATTCATACTTATGTTTTTGTAGTGATGTAATTTATTAGTGAACATTGGGAGTTCTGTGTATTTTAACCGAACACATAGTTAGAGTTGTTTGGTTTTCTTTGTGCACATAAGTGGCTGAGTTTCACAGGTATAATATAGATACCCATGTAAGGGTATCTATTTGAGGATATCAAGAATGAATCAATGATGTCAACCTATAGAGTGGGTCTTGGGTTGTTAGGGGATCATGGTGATGGGAGATAATATGATTTTTCAATTAGTTCATGGGTTTAATCATGTGACAGATCATAAGGAAGATATATTTAAACATCTATACATGGGAAATTAAAAAACATGGTATTATTTATATATCATTTTAGTAACATATACTATGAATTATTAATTGGATTGAAAAGGAATTTAGAAGGAAGAAGGTTCCAAACATTTTAGTTTTTTGACTTGTTGGGGAATTCAAGAAGAATATTGGAATTGGATGTTTGATGTGTAGGATCAGTGGCCCAAGATGGTTGAGAAAGAAATCAAGATACACTTCTCAGGGATTATATATTCTTGTATGGGGAGATTGATATAGGTTAAAACTTTATAGGTGTGTTATTACTTATTTTCAGACTTTTATTGAAGTTATTTTAGTAATTATCTTTTAGGGTGAAATCATTCCCACACCTCTGTATGTTGATACCCTTTTGGTTATCGCTTACCCATGGTGATCTGGAATGGGCTTTTGACCTTGTACTGAGCCATATTCAGTGACATTGTCTAGTCGACCCATGTTTGGTGGTTATATATTATCACTTGAATACTTTTGGGAATAAACATTTTCATCACCATATGAATCTCCTTCACTTCTAAAACCATAGGCTCAACATTAATCTAGTACATGGTGTGGTACTCTTTATTATTGATTTTAATTTTTAACCTCAAAATTTCATAGCTCATATAGAAAAAAAACATGTTATGTAAAATATCTCATAATTATCCTTTTACAAGAATATGATGACACAACATTCTCCATCATAGTGTGTTCCCATGGACACCATGTATACTTAATCATAAATAACGAGATGTCCTATATTTCATGGAAATCACAAAGTAGGTAGAACAACCAAGGTCTTCCTAAGTCACTTCACAAAATTTATAAACTCCCTATGATAAGAATAACTCTTTCACATTACCCTCATAGTGTTTCCATTATTATAATTACATGAACCTATTATATATATATATATAATTATCTATATTCCTATTAAAAGGTTCGTGAATATTGATATTTTATCTCCCAAAGTGGATAAGATCCCCCTTTTACAGTACATTTAATGAATATTGTAACTTCTATCCCATTCTCCACATATTTAACTAAATTCTAAATTTGAGTTTCAGGCTTAAGAAAATTCTTCAAATATTACTAAATCCTAAAATATTTCTATGGATTAATCTAACCACGTAGAATTATACCATAAAAAAAATTCAATTGTGTTATAATTTAACACAGGAAACAAAATATTAGTTTAATAACACCTCATCAATACATTTTACCCAAATAAATTCATATGTTTCAAGAAATAACAATATTTAAATTGTACCATGATGAAACCCAAATTGCAATGAAGATTTTTAAATAAAAAAATTCAAAATATGGAACAGGAAAATTGAATTTTACAAAATATAACTAGTATGCAAACAAGGATCACCAATAGCCACAATTATCATAGGGGTGTTTAGCCAATACAATTCACAAAAAACCATCAATATCAAACTGTAATATGTCAACACAATGAGAAAGAGGAAAAAAACTGATGTGGTGTGGTTAAGCACGCGTTGGAGGTACGTTCGTGGTGTAAGAGAGACATGCTGGAGGAGGGGTGTCACAAAAGAGAGGAAATGGCAGAGGAGAGCCGCAGCAAAAGATAGATGTGGTAGAGGAGATCTACTGTTGGGGGAGAGGAGTGAAAGTAGGAGAAATATATGGCGAATCTTGGTCTTTGGTGGTGGAGGAGTCATGACCGAGGTGGAGAAGGAGGTAGGAGATGAGGGTGGAGGAGGCGGAGGTAGGAGAGGAGGGGGTGGAGGAGAGAAGGCGACAGTAGTGGTGTTAGTGGTGGCAGCGGCATAAATCCACTTTCATGAGAGGTCTAGGGGTACCAGGAATGAGGATTACAATAAGGTTAATTTAGATTACCCAGGTACGCTTTTATTAGTGCTAAAATTGAAAGCACTGATAGAACATTCCATTATCAGTGCTTCTTTAGTGCTAATAAAGGCCCAGATTTTTGAGTGCTAAAAAAGAAATGATAAAAGAATGTTTTATCAGAACTACAATTGAATGTGCTAAGAAAACATTCCTTTATCAGGGTTTTTTAGTGCCGATAAAGGCCAATATTTATGAACATTAAAAATGCACTCATAAATGGATGTTTTATCAGTAATTTTTAATTAGATCTGATAGAACATACCATTTATTCATAATTATAAAATTATAACCAATATATTTGTTATATTTATAATTTTATAAATATATATAATTAATGTATTTATGGAAATTTTGTAAATTAAATTATATTGAAATTTATAAATATATATACATACATATATTTTTTTCTATTTATGTATAAAGTATTACTATATATATATATATATATTAAATTTTATAATTTAAATTAAAATTAAAAATATAAAAATATAAATTTATATATTATTTTTAATTTTATTTTATTAAGTACTTAAATAAATAAAAAAATTTATTTTCTTTGTGTGTGTGTGTATATATATTTATTAAAGAGTTATATTAATAAATAAATATATTCAAAAGGAATTCAGAAATATATATTTATCATTTAAAAAAATATTTTGTAATTTTAAAATTATTTTAACCTATTTATATTTAATTAGTTATATATATTTATAATTATATATAAAATAGTTAAAAAGTAATTAATTATATATAACTAATAATTTATATTTCTATAAATAATAAAGGCATTTATTTTTTATTTAAATTTATTTATCATGATTTAAAGTATTTATGAAGAGATAAAGCTTCATATATATAGGAAATGAATGAATACACAAAATATATATAGTACTATACTATATATGGCCAACATTAGGATAAACAACCAATATATATTCATTATTAATTTAAAATTTTCATTCCCCCTAATAAATTTTATCCTATATATACAGGAAAATTTTAAGATTTTTTTTGAATATCAATTGAATCTATAAACATTATTTAGATTAAATCAATGATTAGAAACATTGTAAACATGTTGGACACCTCGAAAAAATATATAGATTCAAATGGGACATCACGTTCAATTTTATTTAATGGTATGGGTTTTCTATGATATTATCAAGATTATTCATGATATTCTACATTATTTATACATTAATTTATTTTTATTGGTTTTAAAAAATGTTTATTTGGTGGATCTATAATTTTTATTCAATGAAACCCTCTCTCAAAACACCTTTTTAGCATCATGGAATACTATGTCATCATGTGTTTTAAAACACCAATGTATTATGGGATTCTCTCCCCAATCAAGACCTCTTCTACACTAATAGATCTTACACATATTTTATATATATATAATTTAATCATTATTTGTAACATGGATAACTTTTCTCTTACAACAATGGAAAAAATATATTTTACACGATAGATCTATTTTAGGGTAGTCCATTAATTGGGGTATATAAAATATTTTATATAAAAAATAAGTATTTCTATAGAAAGAAAAAGTATATATATTTGAAGGTGGGAGGAATATTTTAATGCAATTATATGGGAATCAATATCCTTGTTGTGATTGTGAAGGCCTTAAATTTAGAAGTTATTTCAAAAAAAATGTTTACATAAAACGTGATATATAGAAAGAAATATCCATCTCTCATTATTTCCATAACAATAAATTATGTATGATACTAACTATAAGATTATACATAATTTAAATATATATAAATTGTTTATTGTAATTCTTAATAGGACTAAAAGATATATTTATAACATCATGTGTACCAGAACCATTATTCAGTATAAGGGCATTACAATAGAACTGGGTTAACACACTAAGACATCAATCCTTAGGAGGCTTGAAATCCCAAATGTGGGCCTCTTTAATTAGTAACTTATTTTTTATTTTACTCGTATATTAACTAATTTTTATTAGCTTATATATTCCTCAAATTTAGGTTTTTATAGGCTATAATAGGGTTGGTTAAATATCTTTGGTTTTATATTACAGATTGAATTGAAATACTTCTATCATTTCATCTTACCTCAAGTGAAAAGGGTTCCCTCTAGGAAATCCACATTTTGTTTTTAGAAAACACACTGTATTTTCAACCCTTTTCAGATTTCAGGAAACATTCCATAGTAGTTTTCAAACCTAATCATAAAAAATTATTGATTTTTATAACAAATATTACTTATTATGGACTCTATAAATGTTGAGTATTCATAACTTTGATCTGTTTTAGACAAATATTTGTGATATTTCATACCTTCAACTTAACTAGATTGACATATTCTAACTAAATTTGGTTCCCCCATCCAAATTCATTCTTATTTTGTTATTATGGAATAATATTCTACCCACTAATGAGTCTCTATAAATAATGGGTTTTTAATATTGGTCATATTTTCAACTCGATGTTATAGATCTTTTGAGTTTTATCAATGTTTTCATTTATACGTATGATAAATTTATTTTAGGAAATTTAATTTGTATATTTATTTTAGACCCACTATTGGGTGGGAATATTCATTTATTTATGGATGTTCTCATACAATTTACCTTAAGAAAACAAATATAGAATCTATCACTAATGGAAGTCACTACTAGCATCAAATACTTCAAGAAATCCCAGAATTTATTTTTTTATTTCAGCTTTTTTTCTCTGGGGAGTCATTCCTTTTTATCTATAATGATATCCTACTTGCCCATAAATTTCATGTTAAATCCTTCAATAATTGTATTAATGACATAATTATAACTAATTTTCTTAGTGTTCTTGGTGTTTCTATAAATAATTCATACTAAAAATTCCTTACATGGATTCAACCACTACCACATTATATTATGTGAAAAATTTATTTTGTTTCTTGATGTCCTCCTAGTTTAGTAGGTCATGGTGGAATTTTTAAAAAACAAGAAATTTTAATATGGGTATAGTCACAATCTTATTTGGATATCATATATAATTGAGTTTGATACCTAGGATATTATCATTTCATTTAAACATGTGTGGGAGATTAATTTCCATGATCTATGAGTTCAGAATGATTCCATTCTATTGGTCAATACTATCATCCAAAATTTATCCAATATTCCTTTGTAGATTTATTAAGTAGAGATAAATATTCTGGGGTAAATAGAGGATATTCATGTCAATATATCACATGGTTATCTTGAAAAAACTGATTCTTTTAGGAATGTGGTTTATGATCACAAACCCTTTTGATCTATTGTATTCATAGATAGTTTGGGGCATTTATATTCTCAGAATTTGACATGTTATGTTCATACCATAATTAAATAATAATTTTTTGCAACATAATGGGTCCTTTATTTATTTTATTTAAATGGGGCATCATAATCCATATAACACCCCAAGATTTTAGGAATTATTTTTTCAAATAAATGTAATTTGTGTTGATAGCTTTTTTTAAAGGAAACAACGAGTTTTTACAAAACATGATATACTATTAAAATATTATTATATAATATTATAGTCATCCCATATCCAATGAAATAGTTTGTCGGAGTTTTATTAAATAATATATGGTAATATACGTTTTACACATGTATATATAATGAATTATTTCACTACAAATTAATTATAAATTATAATAAGCACCATGTGTAAATAAAGGAAATATTTTTTTGAAAAATTAATTTTATATATAGAAACATCCTTTTTCTCAATAAATGAAATATATAAATATTGTTAAATTATTTTAATTAAATTTATATTTTCAATAATCTATCAAAAATTTAACATTAAAATTATATGTTTTCTACATATGGGATTAGATAAATGAAATTTCAATCGTAATTGTTTTTTATAAAAAAGAAGTTTGTTCAACTTTTAGAAAAATATTTCAAAAATAATTTTTATTAAATTTATACGTTATACTTGAAATAATGAAATTCATATTTATAAACAATATGTTGAAAAAAATTTCGAGTTACATTGTGAGATTTTTTTGAAAATATATAATTTTCTGTGAATTGTATAAAATAATAGTTCTTATTAAATATTTACATTTTCATAAAAATCATTTTAAAGGTAAATATATTATTAATTGGTTTTAAAAATTAAAATATGATCAACTATCAATCTTTTATTCAAATTTGAGTCATTGGAATCAATTTCATAATGAAATATGGCGTAAAAAGATTTTAACATTTGGAATATTTTCTCTTAGAAAAACATTATTTTTGGTGCCACTAGGGGTTTAATTTTAAATTGAAAATTTCCACAACTATAGATGTGATTTTTAATATTTTATGAAATATTTTTAATAATAAAATTTTACTTCATAAAAAAACTTCAACATTTTATTTTTCAAAACAAATATATAATGATATTAAAAATTAATTATTGAGGTTAACATTAAAATGAGTTTACAGGGGTTAAAAATATGATAAGGTTAAAAATGAGCTAGAATTTCCACTATAAAACATATCAAAATATATGAACCTTATAAACTATAATTATTAATAATGGCCCTCTGTTGGGCATTATTATTTGTTAAACAAATGGGTACACTTTATTCAATTCAATAATTCAATGTCTCTCATCACCCCTAATTTTAAAAGGCCACCACCTATGATCCCCTATTCACACATCCAAAACCAATTGGTTAATAAAATTACAAAAAGAGTGTCTTATATTATTAAATACTCACATCCTAGTTTCATTCATTAGATAATAAATCTAATTTTGGAATGATTTAATTTAAACCTAATCAGGTTGTCTGAATATGAGGTAATGTTTTGAACTATGCGTTTTTGTTTTATATATCCATATAGATCATTAAAATATTATTCAAATGTTATAAAATAATAATAAAAATATCAAATTTAAAATAATATATTATTATTTTAACATCATGACTTCATCCATACCCTCTTCCATCAAATGGGATACATAATCATCATTCATGTATACAACAAACTATTTCCTCAAGGACCGATGATATTCATTAAAAATAAACACCTATTAAGGATGGATGTGTAGATTGATTTTATTTTCATAAATAATATTTATTATATTATTATACTTATATAATTATAATACCACATATATATTCTTTCCTATATGGTTTTTTGAAAAAAAATTAAGGTCTGTCGTGTGTACGACTACTGCCTCACAAACATATGTGATGTGTTTTTGAGGTGATTTCACATGGATACTAATGGTAGAATAAAATAATATATATTAAATTTGTAAAAAAATTATAAAATTATAATAATGATATCACATATACATTCTAAATTTTAGTTCTAGGGGGTATACAATAATGTCATTCGTTTGTATAATGGACTACCGCCTCACAAATCGATGTTGTTCATTTTAACTATTTCTTTCTATATACGGTAGTAAGGGTAAATTGAAATTTTATATGTGATATATATGACATTAAAATGTTTCTATAAATTTAATATATTATTAATCAGTAGTTCATTTCATCCTTCATGAAAATGGAAACACTGTTCATGCATACGCATGACATACCATCTTTGAGAACAATGTATTTAATTTTCTATCTATAAATAATAATGTATCACACTGGGAATAGATATATTGAATATATATTATATTTATGTCATTTTAAAAATTCTATAAATCATGGAACAATAATAAATGTATGATTTCCAAAAAAATCAAAACATATACAAAAAACAAATAATTTATTACTTGAAGCATGATTTTAATAAGGAACGGAACAAAAATAAAAATACATAATTAAATAATAGATACTATAATTTTAATATCTTGTAAATTATGTGTCATTTTTTTTAAATTATATGGATTTATTCTAAGACCACACGCTTTGATGACACATCATTGTGATTCCCTGGGAGCCTGAAACAATATTTTGAACATTTTTTAGTTAACTAAAGTAAACATGCAAGAACATTTTTTTAAAATTTTGTGTAGGTACATGGATTGAAAATATGAGGGAACCATTGAATTTAGAATGCCATGATTTACCTACAAATGACTTATCTTTGGCTATGAAGGGCCAAATGGAAATGTTAATTTTCATAAATTTTGAAAAATAATAAAATTCCTTTAAAAACATATTTTAATTTTTTCTCATCCGATGAGTGGCGGATGACGACACTATGGTGAAATGATGAATAATGTTGATGAGGATCATTAATGGTTTGTTAACTCATAGTGTTATAGAGCTTTAATGACATGTAATAGTGACACTGTTTCATAAATGAATTAGCATGACGACACAACGTCGAAACGTAACAGAAATGATGCGACATTTTTTCTTTTTTTCCTTTTGGTTCACGCGTTAGTAGAAAGAGGAATTAAGCTGGGAGGATTCACTAAAGAACATTCAATGAACTTCCTCTCTAACTGAGAGGGACAAAGGTTGAATAACGTCAAACATATTGGATGTAACACAAAGAACTGAGCCTAAAATGAAGAATGACATCGACGTTTTGAAACCTGGAGGGCATAACACTGCGGAAATGAACGTCATAGAGGTAGGGGTTATTTTATTTAAAATTTTCCCCATTATTTTATAGAAATGATGAACATGGATCAATTAACAAATATGTTGATTCTCAAATCATGTGTTTATACAGGAGGGTAATGTTTTTGGGATTTTCATTATCCATGATTTAAATTATTATTTGTGGATTTAAATAAAACCCCCAGATCATTCCATGATATAACCCTCTAACGCGGAGGGCCCGTGACGACACAAACAAGGCCCGAGCACATTTTTAGTGTGCATTATTTATGGCTGCAACCTCAATGTTCTAGAAAGATTATTTCATGAAATTTGTGGTGAAGAGGACATTCCAGGAAGAATGTAGGCATATGCAGCCCAATGAATGGACCAGCAGAGTGCATCCAGTGGTCCATCGAGCAATCGGTCAGCATGCAAGTGCTAGAGCAGTTGGCAGTGGTCGTTGGTAGAGGAGGCAGAGTAGTTTCCAGCATTCCACAATGGTAAGAGGCTACGACCAACTTTCTGTGGTGGCCAGAGGCTATAGTCGGCTGGCTGAGATGGGAGTAGGGAGATATGGTGCCCTCCTAGTGTTGTGTGGAGGGACGACATGTGGCTGGTGAGCCACAGTCTCTCGATCATCATATGAGTACCCAACATGTCCGTGGGGAATCTACGGATGAAGGCCTTAGCTGGTCGCATCCTTGTTGGATGGTGCTCCACTGTCCACTCATTCAGGTGGGATTCGGGCATGCGGGATGTGCCCCCTAGCCTACGGGCCAGACCCAAACCTGTTGGATGAAACCAAGGACCTATAGGCCAGACATGGGCCCTAATGGGATGGACTCACACAGGATGACCAGAACCATGCTGATCAGCCAGACCCACTCCATTTGGGCTTGGACAGGCGAGACCCGGCTGCTGGGTGACCTGGCTGGCTGGACCCTCGACCAAAATGGGATAGGTCCGACAGGGACCATTGGGCCAGGCCCACTGTCCAGGCTAGACTCAACTGACCCAGACTTGAACCAGGATAGTTCAAGTTGGCTAAATCTAAAGCAAGGAGTGTTGGACCCCAGGGCTGGTTTGGTCGATTCATTCCAACCTTGTCGGACCATGCTGAGATACAACCAGCCCACTTTTTAATAAAATGCCGATATATTAGAAACTGTGCATCCGATTGATGAGTTGTTTGCGGTGTTGGGACCCTCTTGATGAGTAAGATCTTTTGGAATGAACTGAGAATACATTCATGGAATTTGAAATGAAAATAATGGATTGAGGACAAGTTATCCTAGGTGTGCTGTGTACATTACACTATGGTGGGTGAAGACCTAAAGACTTATGACAATTAAATCTGTGTGACACGTCAACGGTCTAGTGGGAAGCTGCTATATGTGACACGTTTGACCCATTATATGGAGTAGCTTTGCGGGACCCAGTAGACCAATGATACTCAATAAGATGATTATCTCAATATGGCCATGGTGGGAAGTGCCTCTATGTGAAACGGTAGGCCATATGTGGAGAGAGGCTCTGTGCGACCCAGTATACCCATGGTAAACATCATGGATGAGTACCACAACAGTCAAAGGTTAGTGGTAAGAGGATTCTGTGTGACCCTATATGCCCACTTTACTTGATAGAAGAGGATTTCTCCATCTTTCAGGAGTTCAAGAACGTAACTAATTATTCATCTATCACTATAATAAATGTATACCTAGTGTGAGTGGTATTATAATTAATGCAATCATTTGAGTACTATTGTATGGTATTTCAATTTTTTTGGGGTCCCTTCTGAGTATAGCATTACTCATCCCTGCACAGGCTCCGCCCACTCATGTCTTGTTCTGTACAGGCGATCAATGTTTCGACAAAGACATTGGTGGACTGGGACTTAGAGGATCATAGGGAGACGGGACCGAAAGAAATTATGATGGAGGACTCTGTGGCCTAGGACCAGGCGATGCCTAGTATATTTATATGGAAAAGAAGTTCTACTTCAGCTTCTAGTAGCTACACTACTCTCTCAATC
The DNA here is from genome assembly GCA_963277665.1 of Viscum album. NCBI lineage: Eukaryota > Viridiplantae > Streptophyta > Magnoliopsida > Santalales > Viscaceae > Viscum > Viscum album. The sequence continues at coordinate 1,035,624,985 of OY728128.1, read as the reverse complement.
AAGAAGGGTTTTCAATGGAAGACCATCCGAGATTCACTTTTTGTATTTTTTTTGTTATTCTTTCCCAATTTTAATATTTTTATTGGTACATAGATTTTTTAGTGATAATTGTTTCCTTTTCAGTGTGTGGGACTTGGTTGGGTGTGTGTTTGCATATATGTACCCAAGAAAATGCCTCCCAGTTACAGGTTAATGCGTTCACCCCTAGTCACTAGCACTATGAATTCGGTAAGAAGTCTTGGAGTAGTCATGGTCCGAGCCCCAGATAATGGGTTATGAAAAAGTGGTATCAAAGGGTGGTCGGTCCTACCAAAATAGACGGGAGTCTGTGTTTGGTTTTTTGGAACCAATGTTAAGTGTTTCGAGTATGAATTCCCGATTCGGGGAGTCCAGTGTTGGTGCAGTGGCAAAAATATCCATACACCCAAACATTGAATTCTAATTTCATTCTCTATATAAGAAATAAGTAGTTCTATATGTGTCTTTTTATGTTCTTCTAAATAAAATTAATCTCAACATGTATAACCTTCAGACTGTGGTACAACTTGATCTATCATAGGATGACTCCATGTGGACAACCAGTCAGGATCCTGATATGAGGTCATGAGGACATCTCACCTAGTGATGAGGCATCCATTCTTGGTCCAGTTATCCATCGATCAATCAGTCGGCATGCAAGTGCCAGAGCAGTTGGCAGTGGTCGTTGGTAGAGGAGTCAGTGTAGTGCCAGCATGCCACAATGGTAAGAGGCTATGACCAGCTTTCTGTGGTGGCCAGAGGCTATAATCGGCTGGCCGAGATGGGAGCAGGGAGATGTGGCACCCTCCTAGTGTTGTGTGGAGGGAAGACATGTGGCTGGTGAGCCACAGTTTCTCGATCATCATAGGAGCATCGAACGTGTCCGTGGTGAAGATGAGGATGACGGCCATAGCTGGTCGCATCCTGGTTGGATGGTGCACCACTGTCCACTCATGCAGGCGGGATTCGTGCATGCGGGATGTGCCCCTAGCCTACGGGCTAAACCCAAATCTATTGGATGAAACCATGGAACTACGGGCCAGACATGGGGCCTAGAGGGATGGACTCACGCAGGCAGACCTGAACCATGCTGATGGGCCAGACCCTCTCCCTTTGGGCTGGGACAGGCGAGACCGGGCTATTAGGTGACCTGGCCGGTTGGACCCTCGACCAAATTGGGATCGGTCCGACAAGGTCCATTGGGCCAGGCCCACTATCCAGGCTAGACTCAACTGACCCACACTTGAATCGGGACAGTTCAAGTTGGCTGAATCTAAAGCGAGGATTGTTGGACCTCGGGGCTAGTTTGGTTGGTTCATTCCATCCTTGTCGGACCGTGATGTGATGCAACCTGCCCACTTTTTACTAAAATGCCCATATATTAGAAACTCCGCATCCGATTGATGAGTTTTTTGCGATGTTGGGACCCTATTCATGAGTAAGATCTTTTGGAATGACCAGAGAATACATTCAGGGAATTTGAAATGAAACGAATGGATTTAGGAGAAGTTATCCTAGGTGAGCTATGTACATAACATTGCGGTGGGTGAAGACCTAAAGACTTATGACAATTGACTCTGTGTGACACTTCAATGGGCCAGTGGGATGCTGATATATGTGACACATTTGACCCATTATGGGGAGTAACTTTATGTGACCCAGTAGACCAACGATACTCAATAAGAGGATTATTTCAATATGGACAAGGTGGGAAGTGCCTCTATGTTAAATGGTAGGCCCTAAGTGGAGAGTGGCTCTGTGCGACCCAGTATACCCATGGTAAACATTAAGGATGAGTACCACATTAGTCTAAGGTTAGTGGTAAGAGGCTTATGTGTGACCCTATAGGCCCACTGTACTCAATAGAAGAAGATTTCTCCATATTTTAGGAGTTCAAGAATGTAACTGATTATTCATCTATCACTATAATAAATGTATACCTGATGTGAGTTGTATTATACTTAATGCATTTCATTGAGTACTATTGTCTGGTCTTTCCATTTTTTTGGGTTCCCTTCTGAGTATCGCATTACTCATCCCTACATGGGCTCCACCCACTCATGTCTTGTCCTGTTCAGGAGATCAGTGGTTCGACAAAGACATTGGTGGACTAGGACTTAGAGGATCATATGGAGACGAGACCGAAATAAATTATGATGGAGGACTTGGTGGCCTAGGACCAGGCGGTGCGTAGTATATTTATATGGACAAGAAGTTCTACTTCAGCTTCTAGTAGCCACACTACTCTCTCAATCAGGCAGTGTTTTCCATGGACGACCATCTGAGTTTCCCTTTTTCTATTTTTTTTTGTTTTTAGTTATTGTGTTGGGTATTTATTCTTTACCAATTTTAATATTTTTACTAGTACAAAGCTTTGTTTTAGTGATACTTGTTTCATTTTCAGTGTGTGGGACTTGGTTGGGTGTGTGTGTGCTATATGTACTCTGGAAAATTCCTCCCACTTGTAGGTTAATGCCTTCGTCCCTAGTCAACAGCACTAAGCATTCGGTAAGAAGGCTTGGAGTAGTCATGGTCTGGTCCCTAGATAATGGGTTATGACAAAGTGGTATCAAAGGGTGGTCGGTCCTAACAAAATGGATGGGAGTCTGTGTTTGGTTTTTTGGAAACAATGTTAAGTGTTTCGAGTATGAATTCCCGATTCAGGGAGTCCAGTGTTGGTGCAGTGGACAAAATATCCATAAACCCAAACATTGAATTCTAATTTTATACTCTATATAATAAAACACAGGTTCTATAAGTGTCTTTTTATGTTCTTCTAAATAAAATTAATCTCACCATGTATAACCTTTAGACTGTGGTTCATCTTGATCTATCATAGGATGCCTCCATGTGGACGACCAGCCAGGATCATGATATGAGGTCATGAAGATAGGTCACCTAGAGATGAGGCATCCATTCTTGGTCCAGTTCTAGAGATGGCCCCACTTATTAGTACACCAGTGTTACCAATACCCGATGATCAACATCTACTAATATCATTTTAAGTAGAAGTTGTGCGTATACTCATTGACCTGTACAATTTTTTTGAGATAGTGGGATCCCAGGTTCTTGTGAGAGACAAATCCTCAGGTCGCTAAGGAATGGATGGAAGAACTGATGCAAGACTTCTGCTTAGTGAGGATAGCTCCTAACCAAATAGCGATCTTGGTAGAGAGCCTTCTGTAGGGCTCGGTAGGGAGATGGTGGATCTTGACCATCCAGACGCATGATAAGGTAACCCTCACCTAGGAATACTATAAAAAGATTTTCCTAGAGGATTTTTCTATGATACCATTCACTTTTTGAAAATTCAGGAGCTACTTCACCTACAATAGTGCAACATGACAGTGGATGAATACTCAGAAAGGTTCACTGAGATTTCTCGCTACTCGATTGATATGGTGTGTGAACCGTTCTTCAGGGATTTATCCTTTCAGTAGGGACTCAGGTAGGATATCATGGTGTCAGTTTTTTTCTTAGTATCCCTACTCAAGTTGAGATAATGGAGAGATCTCTTCTAGTAGAGAGCTTCTTGGTAGATCAGGCGTCCAAATCTAGATCTTCCAGCAGACCCTAGGTGGTGGAGTTTTCGGCAGCTAGCATACAATGGACTTGAGGTCCTATGAGGAAAAATTCATTCAAAGTATGGCCCTAGGTATCAAGGTCAACACTGTAGGGATCCCTGTCCAGTGTGAGTCACCAGGGAGCATGGTCATGCTTCATGTGTTGCAAGTAGGGAAACATGGCACATGTCTGCCAATCCCGTAGTTTAGAACACCATCACACATTTGAGGGACCTCCGAGTTAGAGACAGTCGTTCGAGCGAGGGGTCTACAGGGAAGAAGACGTGGCATGGGAGAAGGTAGAGCAGTATGTGGTGGGTGATGGTTTGAAGTGTTACCACCACCACCCACAAGTAGTCCACCCCGACCACATGGGAGGAGTCAGATTGGTGCGAGAAAAACTTTAGGAAGCAAAGGATTATGTCCACAATTCTCTAGATATGATATGAGGAATTATCTATGTCTTCTCATCCCTAGCTATAATTCCTAATGAAAAAGATGCAATTCACTCCTTCCTTGCCATAACTCTTGTTCGGAGCTCAAATATTCTGGTGGAACCGTTGGCTTGATCCTTAATGCTAGAGAATATTACTAGAGGGGATTTGATGATTACACACACGTGATAGTAGTGTGAGATTACTATAGGAGGCTATAGCATTGACTGTTATCCCCTAGTAGTGGTTTCAGGGACATAAAATGTCATATTGGGTATGGTCTGGTTATCCATAGTCCATGCCCATATCAACTATTTTAGGGGTAAAGTGAAGTGTCTCTGGAGAGATGGGACCAAGTTTTACTTCACCGATGAGATGGAAACCCTTATATCATAAGAAAAATATTCTCAAAGGATGGTGAAGCTGACCACTAACCTACTGGCTAGACCCACCCATGGTGGAATGGATGAGAGGAGTCCAGGTTTTTCTATTATGGTGGACGAGTATAGGGTTTTTTTCTGGAGGATGTTCTGGGACTACCTCCTCACAGGGTTGTAGACTTCTGCATCGACCAGTACCCCATAAAGGAAATGATATACACATCGACATATTGGATGGATCCCACAGAGCTTCATGAGATTAGGGTACAACTGGAGGTCTTGCAGGAGAAGGGGTTCACAAGGACCAGCATTTCACCAATGGCAGCCCTGATGCTTTTTTCCAAGAAGGCATACAGGACTTTGAGGTTGTGCATGGAATTCTGGCGCCTAAACCATGTGACCATGAAGAAAAAGTATCCAATGATGAGAATCAATGATTTCTTCAACCAGTTTAAGGGGTTGAAGTGGTTCTCAAAGATAGAACTCAGATCAGGCTATCACCAGATTTAGGTATGGGATGAAGATGTACCAAAAAAACCATCAGTTGCCGGTACGAACACTACGAGTAACTGGGGATGCCTTTTAGTGTGACCAAATCCCCATTATAATTCATGGTCCTCATGAATAGTATATTCCGGCCATAATTGAATCAATTATTCACGGTCTTCATTGATGACATCTTGGTGTACTTAGTATCAGAGGAGGAACATGCTACACACATGCAGATAGTCCTGGATACACTCTGGAAGCACCAGTTTTATGGTAACCTCTCGAAGTGTGAGTTTAAAATTCCGAAAGTCAACTTTCTATTACACGTCATCTCATAATATGAATTTTCAGTGGATCCTATGAAGATATAGGTGGTGCTTTCTTTGGAGCTTCCTGGGAGTGTGACATAGGAGATTATTAGGGTTGGTTGGTTACTATTGTAGGATCGTGCCCAAATTTTCAAGAGTAAAATCACCCTTACCAGCTTGGACACAAAAGGGATATCCCTTTGTGTGGATGAAGACATGTAAGAACGGTTTCTAGGAGCTGAGGAAGAGATTGAACAGTTCCCCCACCATGAGACTACCTGAGGAGGGCGTTGGATATGTAGTTAACTCTAACACCCGAGGGACCAGACTGGGTTGTGTCATGGTGACGGAGTGAGAAATGATAACATAAAAATCACACTAGTTTAGGAAACATGAGAATAAATACGCAACACACATCCTTGTGTTAGAAACAATGGTATTTTCCTTAAAGATATGGTGGCACAACATCATGGGTAAACTGTTTATAGTTTACTCTTTCTACAAGAGTCTGTGGTATATATTCTCTTAGAAGGACCTGAACCTATGAAAATGGTTATAGTTATATTTCCACCAAAAATATTAATTCTAGATACTCTATACTCGTAGAAATGGGAACATGGTGGCAGATGCGCTCAGCAGGAGGAACAATTTTCAGCTGTTGAGTGAGGTGATAGAACAGTTGGTTGTGATGTAGATATTCTTCATAGATGACAGTTAAGATTCTTAACTTCAATTGATTAATATTAATCCCCCACTCTTATAGAGATCAAGGGATACATAACTCGTGTATATTGACTGTGAGACCTGACATGCTCAGTTATCTTCAAGACGGGCTCGTGATGGATTTTCGTTAGGTGGAGAGAACATCACAATCTTCAGAGGTCACACCATAGTTCCAATGATATTTCTGGAGTAGGTGATGTTGGAGTTCCATAAATCCCATTTGGAGGTACATCCTGGAGTGGTGAAGATGTACCAGGACCTATGATGTCATTATTTGTGGCTAGGGATGAAGAAAGTAGTGCCAAATTTCATTTCATAATGCCTATTTTGTTAGTAAGTGAAACTCGAGGATCATTTTCCAATAGGCATGGACCAGCCACATGAGGTACCAGAGTGGATATGGGATGGTATCTTGATAGAAATTGTGATGAGGTTACCACATAAATCTAGGTCGATGACACTATCTGGGTGATTGTTGAAAGACTCACCACGTTAGCTCACTTCTTATCCATCCAGAAGTAGGGACTGATTGAGGTCTTTGGGAGCCTCTACATTGAGGGGAGAGTGAATCTTTAAGAGGTGCCTTCAATGATCATCTCACATCGTGATCCTCACTTTACATCCCAGCTTTGGAGGGGATTACAGTAGGGGTTTGGGATGCAACTGTCCTTGATCACATCTTTTCATGCCCAAACGGATGGTTATAGGGGGAGGACTATACATACCTTGGAGGAAATTATATGTGATTGCATTCTAGATTTCTCTCATAGTTGGGAGGACCACCTTCCATTGGTTGAGTTTTCATACCACAACGACTATCACTCAACCATTGGCATAGCACTATTTGAGGCCTTGTACAAGTGGCCTTGTAGGTCACCCTTATGCTCGACAGACCCCGAGGAGTCATCAGTCATGGGTCTGGAGTTATAATGGGATACCATCAAGAAGGTGCAGATCATGCGGGAATGGATGAGGACTACACAGAGTAGGAATTGTTCTTATGCCTATTAGAGATAGATAACTTTGGAGTTTGAGGAGAGAGATCATGTATTTCTTTGGGTCACACCCTGATAAGGATTTCATAGATTATAAAATGGTGGAAAGATATCTCTGAGATTCAATAGAATTATTCAGGTCCTAAGAATAGTTTTCAAGGTGGAATACCACCTAGATCATCCCCCAGAGATTCCCCAAGTGCACAATGTTTTCCATGTATTACAGCTGTGGAGATACGTGCATGATCAATCATGCATAATCAACGGGGGAGAGTTGGACATTGATGATGGAGGGAAATTTGTGGAGTTACCAGGGGAGAGAGAAGGTTGACATGATAGGCTACAAATTGGTCAGCCTATTCCTATACTGTGAATTTGATGGCAACATGGGAATCTTTAGAAGAGAACATGGGAGTGGGAGGCTCAGATTTGTGCTCAATGCCCCCATCTTTTAGATTTGTTTTTGTTTTTGATTTTTTGGAAGTAATGCACTACGGTGGAGAGAATGTAATGTATTGGTAATTCCATGTATATTTTTAATATATATAATTATTCTGAGACCTCATGTTTTAACAGAACATGCTTCCCAGGCCCGGTGAGCCTGAAACTGAATTTTTCGTTCTTTTTAGTTCTCATTATAATATGTGGTAGTGGGATTTTCTGTCTTTTGAAATGGTGCTCAGATCAAAAATCATTGGGCACTGTTGAATTCAGGATGTCAGGATTCAGCAAAAAAATGAAATAACTACAACCGATAAGGGATGAACATAAAAGTAAATTTTTGGACATTAATAAAATAACATTAAAATTATATTATATTTTGTTTTCTCATCCGTTGAGCGACAGAAGATGATGTTGTAGTGCAACGTCAAGGAGCATTGATAAGGCGCATTAGTTTCTCAATAACTCACCACATAATCATGCTTTAGTGATGCATAATTGTGACACTATTTTATAAATGAAATTGCATAACTACATGACATCGCATCGTAGCAGAAATAATACAACATATTTTCATTTTATTTTGGTTGATGCGTTGTTGGATCGAGGAATTAATTAGCGAGGATTATTTGAAGAACCGTTGAAAAAATTACTTTCCAATGAAGAATGAAAAACACCAATGAATATCAAATATCTTCAACACACCTCAATGAATGGATCTAGAAGGGATGAACAACATTGACGTATTGACACATCAAGGATGTAACATTGCAGCAACAAACGTCAAAGTGGAAGGGTTTATTTCATTTAAAGTTATTCCCTTTTATTTTCTAGAAATGATGAACACAGATCAACCCATTAACAGGTTGATCCAAGAATTGTGACTGTATATGGGAGATTTTTTTTGGGATTTTCATTATTTGGGACTGAAATTGTTATTTTTTTATTAAACTAAAGACCCCCAGACCATTCCATGCTTTAAACATCTAAGGAGGAGGGCCCGATCCAACATTAACAAGGGCCGAGAACCTCTGCTTAGTGTGTTATTTGTGGCTACCCCCATTAATGTGGTAACAAGATGATTTTGTGGCATTTGTGGTGGAGAGGACATTCCTAATAGAGCATAATTGTAGTTCGCGCAAAGAATAGACCACCAGAGCATGATCAGTGGTCCGCCGAACAATCTACCGGCACGAAACCGCAGATGGTGGCGACGGTGACCGTGGTGGGGGCCATGGGCGAAGGTGGCGATGACAACGGGGAGACGCGGTGCCCGCCTAGTTCCCCATGGAGGGATGACCCCCGTCTGGGGTGCTGGTGATCCATAATACTTAAACTGCTTTAGGAGAACCTTGTGAATCCACATGGTAGTTGAGGCCAGACGCGGAAACCAACCACAGAAATGTTGGATGGTGCACCACCGTCTGCCCATGCAGCTAGGCTACAAGTTGGTGGCCCACACCCCCATCTAGTGGGCTAGACCCACGGCATAGCAGGCCGGTTCTATTTCAGTGGTACGGACCCACAACTAATGGGCCAAACCCACACATGCAGGCCAACCGCGCGCCGTACGGGCTGGGCGAGGCCAAACTGGGCCACTGGGTGACTCGATGGGCTAGAACTTCGACCAAACTGGGATGAGTCCAGTGAGGCACGTTGGGCTAGGATGACTTGCCAGGTTGGGCCAGACAGACCCAGACCCAAACTCAGTCAAGTCGAATTAGTAAAATCTCAACCGGGGTATGTGGAACCCCGGGCTGGGTAGGTTGGGTTAGTCTGACCAGGTCTGACCATCCTCAGATGCAACAAGCCCCATATTTACTAAAATTCATGTATATTTCAAAACATGCATCTGATTGATGAGTGGTTTGGGGATTTGGGACCCTCTAAATGAGGATGATCTTTTGGAATTCCCTGAGAATAAATTTATTCATGTTGAGATTTAGTGAATGGATTGAGGATTAGTCCTCCCAAGAATTATATGTACGGACCCCTGCTATTGGCTGAGACCTGAAGACTGCTGACTATCAACTCGATGTGACTCAACGATGACCCAGTGGGAAGCGACTCTGTGTGACATAACATGACCATGGTGGGTAGAGGCTCTATGTGACTTGACAGATCCATGATACAATATAGGAGGAGTATCTCAGTATGGCCAAGGTGGGAAGCATCTCTATGTGACCCGATAGACCCATGATGAGGATCGACTCTGTGTGACCCAAAAAACCCACGGTACCCATCAGGGATGAGTACCACAACAATCCAATTTTAGTTGGAAGTAGCTTCTATATGAACTATATGTCCCATTGTACTCGATAGTCAAAGATTTCTCCAGTAGCTAAGGAGTTCGATAATGTGACTTATAATTATTCTATAACTACCCTAAATGTATACCTGGTGTGAGATGTCTTCTTATTTTTTCTTTGATTTGAGGATTACTGTTTCGTATTTCTATTATATTTTTGATTCTTTACTGAGTATCATGTTACCCACCCCTATATGGGATCCTTCCACTTGTGCCGAGCCCCGTGCAGGACATCAGTGTTTTGATAGAGACTTTGGTTGACTGGGACCCAGAGGTGCTTGGGGAGATGGGACTGAAAGACAATACAATGGTGGAATTGGTGGCCGAGGACAAAGTAGGGCCTAATAGGATCAGGAGGACATGAAATTCTATTTTGTATTCTAGTACCTACACTACTATCACGAAATGCTGGGGTTTTCCGCATTCATCTATTAGATCTTTCTTTTTGTACTTTGATGTTTTAAGTTCTTCTATTGGGTTTGCATTTTGAACCACTTGTATTAGATGCACTTGTACTCATATTTGTTTTAGTTATACTTGTTTCCATTTCAATTTGTGGGACTTGGTTGGTCATGTGTGTAAGTACAGGTACTCATGCAAATGCCACCAACTTGTAGGGTGACACGTTCGACACTAGTCGCCAGCCCCTATCCTTCAGGAGGTAGGCTTGGGGTAGATACAACATGGGACCAAGGATAAGGGTTGTGACAATTATATTTATTATTATCAGTTTTTAATATATCTGTAATAAATTCATATTAATTATACCTAAGGTTCTAATTTTTATAGGGGAATTTGAGACATATGGTAATGATTTTTCATCTCACTTTTTAATTATATGAGAAAAATGAAATATTCACCATATTTTTCTTTTATATGGGGTATATACTACTGCTAAATATATTTATTGTTGTTCTTCTCAGAATTACTGATATTTAAATATCCATTTTTGGATCATTCATTCATAGGTTTTACAATTTAAAAGTTACTAAAGAAGAAAAGGATTTCTGTCTTATTTTTTATTATTTTGGACATACATTAGGTTATGAACCTACCCTATTTTAGATGGTATATATATACCATTTACATGTACTATCCTGAATTTATTTATCTTCATGATATTTAATTTTTCTTTTAATTTTTTTATATTGCTTTTTGTTTCATATTACCAAAGCTGGAATGGTTTCAGGATAGAATCTCATTGATTATATTGGTACTATTTAAGCATATAATGATGAAAAATTATGATATATCTCTCTATAAACTTGTAAATTTTATTTTCAACTACTTCTTTCATCCGAAAAAATATATATGCATGATTTTTTAAGAGGTTTTCTATTTTTTTAACTTTATCCAAAGGATCTATTGTATGATTTTTTACACATGTTTTTTCTTTTATGATTCTTCTTTTAATTAATGTTCATTTCATTTTCAAAATATTTCAAGTTTGGGTTTTACAAAAAAATGTGGAAGGATCATTGATTTAATATGTATGAAATAAATATAGGTTTCTATCATATATAGAGTTATTTACATTGAATCTTACAATATTAGTTTTAAGGTTGTTTTTAGTGTAACATATTTCAAATTTTTTTTATTATATTATAATTTTAAGAAAGTTATTTTTTAAAGAACATTTATTTTTCTTCACGAAATGTTTTAAATGATATCTAAATCATCAATTAAATGATTTCAAGGTTATTTTCAATGAAAAAAATTTCCAATATTTTTTTTCAAAAATTTCTAATTTTAAAAAAATTATTCTTTATTAAATGTTAATTTTATTTAATAAATGTTAAAAAATATCTTCATATATTTTTTTTATATAAAAGAATTGTGATTTTAAAAGTAATTTTTAAAAACAAATAAATTTTAAATGTGTTTTTAAACAAGGAATGGATTGTTTCATCAACCAATGTTTCGTGTGATAATTAAAAATAATTTTCATTATAAGATGAAACAATCTCATATTAAAAATGATTTATAAGAGATATGGTCTAAGGATTCTATTATTATTCCTTATCTGAACGGTTTGTATCTAATATGGAAACCTGTTTATAAAACCTATTTATTTTCCATGGGATATGATATGATGAAATTATTTAATTACAAGGGTTCTCATATGATGTATATTATAAAATCATTCGGTGCACCAGTGTATGATTTTCATTTTGTGATAGTGTTAATGTTATAACCACATATGTTAATAACATTATAACCTAAGATGGGTGGGACCAATATCTCCGACTAATGAACTGGATGAAGATTAATGTATTATGATATCAAAGGGTCTATGGGTGGTTATCTAAATCCCAAAAAGTGTACATGGGTGGTAAGCCCAATCATGAAAGATGGTACAATGTAGGTTACCCCAATCTAAATGATTCTTTATAGCTGGTTATCCTAGGCCTAGCATGTTAAAAATGTAAAGGTGGATGTCCTCGACATAATATTTTATATTTTTATATGTATGCCATAAGTCAATGAATTATTCCAATGTTAATCCACCCATATCTCAGTTTTTATTATTCTATTTTGATTCATTTATTAAAAAATACAATGAATTCTTCCATGACTCATGTTTATGCTATATAATATGTAGGTAATGGTATAAAATATTATTATCATATCATCATACAAATATTATCATGTTATATTGATATCTCATTTGATTAACTTTAACAAGCTTCTAATCTCACCAAGTATTGTGTTTACTTTTCCAGGTAATGAAGAAATTCATTATATATGATATGTCTAAGATGGGTGCTTTATAACAACCCAGTTCTTTATTACACACTTAAACAGGACTAATTACATAAATTCTTCACATGATACAATATCGAATATTGAGAGGTCTAGTGTCTTTGGGACTTAGAAACATTACATAAAAACTTTAATCATGAAACACTACATCTTTATTGAAGTTGTCCTTTACATGACTACTACATTCCATCATACTTATCATTGTATGGGATAACATGGTGACATGCAAAAGAAAAGGGTGAGATATAATTCCTTGTAATGGAATAAACATGGAATAACATGACGAATACAATAACTGTTAGAAAATAGGAAATCCAATGGAGCTTAAGAGAAATATGAACATAAAGGTATGATAAGTCATGATACTCATAACACAAAAATGTGGCAACAACACTTAACATGGAATTTTCTTGAGCTAAGGATCAGTGCACATGGAGCATGAGTAAACCTTCATTTCCAAGGAAGCACGATTAAACCCTCATATAACATGAATTAGAATTATCCAACATGAATTTAACATGACATATCATGATACTATACATTACCCAATGCATTGGAGCTCTTTCAGGTCTCACCCTTCAGAAATGTTTAATTTCATGTATAAGTGTGCCATAGGATCATACAACCTGGATTCATAAAACATCATATTTTAGTCCATGATTATGGTATGAGGAATTAATAAATGAAACTCTTCCAATAATATGTAAATGTGAATAAAGGTGAATACCCTTGATAGTGAAATGGGAATGGTATTCATTACATAATGATTTTGGCTGGGAAAATCACGGTGCAACTTCAGCAGCCTAACAATGTGATATAAGACTTCATAAAAATGGTTTCTTAGAATGAAAGGGGTGTCTCATTATATATACATGAAATTGAAAGTAATGGTGGTCATATATATACATTTCAAAACAAATGTAATGGAATTTAGATACATAAAATAGAGGAATTTCATAAATGTAAATGGGGTGAGAGAAATTCCTCTCAGAATTCTTGTATAGTAATGGATGTTCATGGGAGGAATTTAATAAAAGAGAAAGGGGTATCTCATCATTTTAACATAAATAGGGTAGTATGTTGAAGGTGTGAAATCATACAAGAATATTTATAAATGAAAATAAATGGGAATAACAATATTAAGAATCTTAGATAACAGGAGAAAGGTAGGAATCCCTTCCTTGGAAGTGTGATCTCGAAAGCTTAGGAGAGCCTTGAGAGAGGCTTTTTGGGAACCTCAGGTGGATTATAGAGAGAGGAGTTCAGGGTTTTTTTCGAAATACAAATGCTTTGAGTGAATAGGAATATGGAACTCGGGTGGGATTATATAGGAAAAGAGAAGGAATTATTTGTTATTTAGGTTTTAGACTCCTCACACTAAACTAATCAAAACCACAAACCATACCAGGATGTTTTCCCATGTTTTTTGAAAAAATGGCAGTGGAAAAAAATTATTTTATAAGGCAAATGTCCTAACAACTTAAAGTAATATGGTCACTTATTTTGAGGTGAGTGACACTCTCAAAGAAAACAATTAAAATTAAAAAATGTTTTATAAGATTTTAAGGATCCACTAAAGATTTGTAAAATAAATCAAACAAACCACAAATCACATTATTTTAATGGTAAATCTTATATTGGTATAACATAATGTGTATAGTATTTTATGACATCCCTATTGGGGAATTATGATTTCTTAATACACATAATATATTTAAATTGTATTTAATTTTTACCAAACAATATGACTATATAAGAAAATGATGAAAAATTCACCACTAGATAATTTCAATGTCCTGATTCCAAAAATAATATTCATTTTATTTAAATAATTTTCTAAATATTTGAGTTTTTAATTTTTTAAAAAAACCGACATTTAACGAAAATTCATGGGTATTGAAAAAAACCAATTTCAAACTACAAAAAAAATTAGGATTTCATTAATATAATGTTACAAACATTTATATTTAATAAAGATTAATTTAATAATAAAAATAATATTTTATTAAAATAATAATTAATTCAATAATCCATTAATTCATAAAAATAGATTTCTTAGTGAAATATTAACCAAAAATACTATTTGAGAATTAAAAACTATTTACAACGTAACAACAATAAAAAGAATGTATATTCTCTAAAAAATAATAATGTACATAATAGTAGTACTAGGTTCTTGTTAAATAACCCCTTAAAACACCCACATAATACGTTAGGGTAAGGTGCGCGATGGTGAAAGGCTTTCGGGGTGGCTCAAATAACATCGCTCAAGTGGTAATCTCTATCAAATTATACTTCTCCCACAGGAGGTTACATTTGAGCATGCAATATTCGAGCTCGGCTTGGGATTGGTCAATAGTGAAGCCCAATGACACCACCTAATTTATAGGATCTGAAAAATGGGCTTAGTACGGGGCAACTCTATTGGATGAGGACATCACTTCCTTGGTCTGAGTAAATTGGATTTGTTAAAGCCCTATATTTATTCTAATCAGCTGATCACTATTCAATGAAAATATTACCAACAGTCACAATTCATAGAGATATTATAAAATATGAATCATCAAAACAAATAAGTGCATATGTTTTACATAACCATAAGAATACATTAAAATAGACCAAGAGGAGTTTTCATTAATGATTTTTTGGGTCATTAAAATATTCCCCCCTTAAGAAATTTTTCCCTGGAATATTCCTTTTCCCACACTAAAATAAAAGTGGATAACTTTTCTTCATCGCCTTCTTTAATTCCCTCATAGCTTCATCAGACCTGTGGTTTCTCCACAACCCCATGACAAGGGGAATTGTCTTATTTTGTTGAAATTTTTCTCTATGATCTATGTTCTTTACTGCTTGATCCTCATAAGAAAGATCATCCTCTAACTGTACTACCTCTGAAGAGAGTACATGTGATGTGTATAGTATTTAATTCTTTATGAGGGATACATGAAATAAATCATGTACTTTGGCCATGGTATGTGGAAGTGCTAGTCGATAGGCCACAACACCGACATGATCAAGAATCTCGAAGGAGTCTATGTACCTAGGACTTAACATCCCTTTCTTTATAATTATCATGACCTTATTCCATGAAGATATGCATAGAAATACAATGTCTCCAACATTGAACCAGAGGTCTCATCAATGGTTATCTGCATAACTATTATATCGACTCTGGGCTACCTTGAAATGTAGCTGAAGTGTTTTCACCATATCCACCATTTCAATGACCATTTATGGTCCTAATAACTTACACTCACTGACTTCATCTCAACATGTCAGTGTTCTACACATATTCCCGTACAAGGCTTTATAAGGTTCCATTCGGATGCTCAAGTGTAAAATGTTATTTGTAGGAGAAATCAACCTGTAGAAGATGTTGGTCCCACCCTCTTTTGAAGTCCATAGAAAATGATCTAAACATATCCTCTAGTGTATGAATAGTTGTCTCAGATTGGGCATCAGTTTGAGGATGATAGGCCGTACTGAAGTTCACTTTTTGTATTCAGATCATGTGGAAGACTCTTAAAAAACATATAGGGGAATCTTGGATCTCAATTGGATAAAATAGATAGTGGCACTACATGAAGGCTTACCACTTCCCTGATATATATCCATGCCAATTGATCCAATTAGAAATCCCACCTAATTGAAATGAAGTATGTAGTATTTGTAAGATGATCCAAAACAACCCAAATAGCAGTGTTACCTTTTGATGTCTTCAGAAGACTGGTGATAAAGTCCATGGGGATGATCCCCTATTTCCATGATGGTATGGGAAATGGTTGCATCTTCTACCAAGACTTCTTCCACTCTACCTTCACATGCTGACCCACCATGCACATTGTTTTATAATCAGTGATCTCCTTCTTCATATTACCTCACCAATAATTCTCTCAGAGATCTTGATACACATTTTATTTCCAGGGTGAATAGTTAAATTAAAACTATGTGCATCATCCCAAAGTTCCTTCATTAGCTCCGGACATTATGGAATACATAGTCTTTACCAAAATCTCACAATTCCTTCTTTATTAGTATTGAAATCTGAGGATTTCCCTTTGCTGATATATTCTACTTTCTTCTAAATTCCCATATCATCCTTTTGAGTATCCTTTATATTTTCTAAAAGATACGGTTGGGAAATCATTTCTAAATGGATTAATGATATTCCCTTATTTATGATTCCCATGTCCATCTTCATAAAATCTATAATGATTGGATCCTTTACAATTTTCATCAATGATATAATTTTTGTGTCATTTCAACTTAGAGCCTTTGCTTCCATGTTTTCTTTCCTAGGGTGGTAATGGATTGAGTAGTCGTAGTCGTTGATCAGCTTTAACCATCATCATTGACCCATGTTCTACTATTTCTGTGTGAATATATTCTTGAGGCATTTGTGGTCCGTATATATTACACACTTCTTGCTGAAGGGATAATGCCACAAAATATTTAGAGCGAATATCACCACATCCAACTCCAGATTATGTGTTTTATAATTCCACTCATAATATTTCATATACCTTGAAGCATAGGCAATGTCTTTTTATTTTTTCATAAACACACAGCCAGAGGCCTTCTTCAAAGAATCCCTAAATACCACAAAATGTTTTCCACTTATGGGTAATGTGAGCACGAGCATAGTGATAAGCCTCCTTTTCAACTCCTTCAAGATTTTTTCACATTCATTATTCCATCCAAACATTACTCCCTTTCGATTTAGCTTGGTATGAGTGTTGTAAAAATCGTGAGAAATTTCTCACAAATCGTCGCCAATATACAACTAACCCCAACAAGCTACGAATATCCGTTATTGATTTTGGCCTCATCCATCCCTCTATTGCAGTTGTCTTGGAGGGATCCAACGTTATCCCATTGATTGTGATGATATGACACAAGAATGAGACCTCCTTCAACCATATTTTACCCTTGTTGTACATTTCATAGAGCTGATCCTTTTGTAAAGTCTGTAGTACAGTTCTTTGATTCTCCTCATGATCCTTCTTTGTTTTGGAGTATTTAAGAATATCATCTATAAAGACCACCACAAATTTTTTGTGGTAATATTTAAAGAATCTATTCATCAATTCCATGAATATTTCTAGAGAATTAGTGATTCCTAAAGGCATTACAATGAAAACATAGTGCTCGTATCTTGTACGAAAAGCAGTCTTGGGGATATCTTCTTCTTCACCCTTACATGATAATATCCCAACCGAAAATCATCCTTGGAGAGGTATTGTGCTCCCCAGAGCTAATCTAAAAATTAATCATTTTATGGGATAGAATACATGATCATTACCATGATTT
This sequence comes from Viscum album, assembly GCA_963277665.1. Classification (NCBI taxonomy): domain Eukaryota; kingdom Viridiplantae; phylum Streptophyta; class Magnoliopsida; order Santalales; family Viscaceae; genus Viscum; species Viscum album. The sequence continues at coordinate 1,035,607,250 of OY728128.1, read as the reverse complement.
TTTATCTCACGATAATAGATTCAAAGTCCCAATGAACCATCATTCTTCTCGATGAAGAGGAGTGGTGCACCCCATGGTGAAGCACTTGGGCATATAAACCCTTTATCCAGATTCTCCTGTAGTTGTTTTTTCTGCTCCTTAATCTCCAAAATATCCATTATATATGGAGTCTTGGATATTATTGACTCCCTAGGTATAAGATAAACTTAGAATTCAATATATCTTCTCGGAGGAAGACCAGGAAATTTAGCGAGAAACATGTTCATAGTAGAAATGTCTTCAAGGATGGTTGCCTCTTGTGACTTAATAATGTGATCTAGATATGAATTCTCATAGGGAAGAAATATCCATGCTTGAGATGATGGAGATAAAAAAGATTAATCTTATTCCTTGCACTTGTATAGAATCGGGGATCGATTCTCCACATAGAGAGTTATTTCTCTCTCATGGAAATAAATGTTTTCACTATATAAGAAAATACAATCCATGGAATGAATTGTATAAAATTCTACCAGAGGGAGTATGAAAAGGTTATTCTGGAAGTTCAATCCACTGATTAAGATATGGGAGGATTTATATTCATGGGATGCAATGATTTCCCCATTTACCGAACTCACCAAAATATTTACTTCAATGATTTTTGGTGGTGTTGGGATTATTCTACTAAAATTTTTAGATATAAAATATTTACTAAAACCAAAATCAAAAAGTATGTTCACTATTCTTGAATTAATAACTAGTTTACATATCAACACTTTTTTTGGGGTTCACTTTGGTAGTACTAATGGGAAAATCATGCCCTTGATGCCTTGGAGGTTGTTGGTTGCCCCCGAAAAACCTTGGCTTAGGGAACTAATTATCAAGATGCACTGGTTTGTTGCAGTTGATGTAATGAAGAATGTGTTAAGAGTAAAATACGGCATTCCTCTCCTCTGTCATAGCCATTGGTTTTTCTTGTCGGTAGTTTCGGGCTAGGATCCCTTCTCTTCCACACCAAAATCATTTCCTCATCCACATCAGGAAATTTTTAGGGTGCTTGTTTTCGCACCTTTGGAAAGTGGGTTGATGGATTTTCATAGAGCTATTGGATATATCCCTCAGACCACTATAATTGAAGTCCACCTTATGCTTTTTATCCCCATGATACCCCTGAGGTTCTCCAATATCCATTTTAACAATGATTGGACATCAGAAAGTTTCCTTGTAGCTATCGAAGATGCAGATCGCAAAGGATTTTAGTAAGTTAGGTTTCAGCCCTCCAATGAAGTGGTCAACAATGAATTCAGGGGTGATGACCAATCCATAAGAATATCATTCAATCCTTGTGATTTTTACCTTATACACTCTGATATATTATTCAAAATTTTTCTTGAGGGAAAGGAATTCCCTTTCCATCTTATACTGGAGGGTGTGGGGAAAATATTTATCAAAAAACATATTCCAGAAATCCTTCCATTCCAATGCATCAATCTCCACCCCAGGCATCGTATTTTTTTTATCAATGTACACCATTTATTGGCATCACCCTCCATATGATAAGCAACGAGAAAAACCTTCTCTTTTTCGGAACATTGAAGGATGGAGAAGAGCTTTTCAATGGAGATGATCCATTTTTCGGCGATTAAGGGATCAGACGATCCATTATAAGTTGGAGGCCTTTGCCTGATTATGCTCTCGGTAGAGACTTGATCTTTCTTACTGGGGGGGGGGGGGTTTAACATTCTTCTTGACCCAGGTTCCTATTCAATTCTTGAGTTAACTTAGTGATTATCGTGACAAAGATCACAATTCTCACTCCCATAGTATTGTGTATCTCATTAGAGCAGTTATAACATTGGTCGTTACATAGGTTGTTAGCCGGAGTCCTCTTCTTACAGGACATTGGCTGGAATAAAAGGAATGTTAGGGGTTACACAGAATGAGTAATCCAAGGATAAAACAGATGACTTATAAATATCTTTTATTTCCTTAACTTATGAATATATAGTCTTTAATCTATGTTATCTATGATCCACATTATAACATATATTATGAGGAGAATTTTTGAATTCCCTTAATATTAGTTCATACTAAGCTAGTGAATTTAGCAATGCATATCCCCCGGGAGTGTCGTAACCAAGAGGGTAGCAGGGTTCGTTGTCGTGTACCAGGATACCCTGGGTCAAGCACGAAACTCCTTGTCGGAGGTTTCTCCCCTAGGTATATCTATTCCAGAGCTTCCTCCACATACTCATATCTAGACATGGATGTATTTTCATGATAAAACAATTACACTATACTCACCAAAACATAGGGATGTTTTTATTGTACTTAGTCTTATCCCTAAGGCTTCACTAGGGATTTATAATATTAATCCCAAAAAAACTAAACCTATCCTTTAATACCAACTATAAGAACCGTGTTCTTTATTACACACATAAACATGACTAAATACATAAACTTTGCGCCTGAGAAAACATTGAAGATCGAGGGGTCTAGTGTATGTGGGTCTTAAGAACATTACTATACAACTTAAAACATGAAACAAAACATCTTTATTGATAACTTTAGGACAAACAGGTCATGGTGACAGCATAGACACCCCGTCTTAACATGGCCGTCAGGTCCTGGACCACCAGGTACCACTAGTTGCCCCGTAGACACATGGGTCCCACCCTAGGGTCCACCCATTTGCATGAACGGGTCATTTGACTAATGATAGTCTCCACAGGCCAACACTTGTCCTTTCAAGTGTGCTTTTTCCTCACTCACACACATCCTGGGAAACTTCCCAGAATGTCACCCATCCTGAGAAACTTCCCAGAATGTCACCCATCCTAATCACTACTTCAGGCCAAGCACGCTTAACTGTGGAGTTCTAACCAGGTAGGATACCGAAAAGTAAAGTGCACATTTTTGGCATGAGTCATATCATTTATTCATTTAACCCTATATCATTTGGGGATGTTACAATCACCACCCCCCTTAGAGCACAACACCCTCATTGTGGGCCCTATATCTCAACCCAGGCAGTGCACCACGCACTTAAGGCTGGGTTCCTCCTCTGATACCAAATGTGACAACCGGGTCCTAGTGACAGCACAGACACCCTGCCTTAACATGGTCGTCAGGTCCTGGCCCACCAGGTACCACTAGTTGCCCCGTAGACATGTGGGGCCCACCCTAGGGTCCACCCACGTGCCTGAACGGGTCATCTGACTAATGATATTCCCCACAGGCCATCACTTGTCCTTTCCAGTGTGCTTTGTCCTCGCTCATACACATCCTGAGAAACTTTCCAGAAGGTCACTTATCCTGATCACTACTCCAGGCCAAGCACGCTTAACTGTGGAGTTCTAACCAGGTAGGCTCCTGAAAAGGAAGGTGCAACTTTTTTACATGATTCATATCATTTAGTAATTTAACCCTTTATCATTTGGTAATGTTACAATCTACCTTTACATTACCACTACATTCTCTCAAACATAGAATTGCATGGGATAACCTAAGGACATGGATTAGAAATGGTTGAGCTATAAAGCCCTGTAAGGGAATGAACATGGAATAACATTAGGAGTACAATATTGTTTTTAGAAACTAGGCATATCGATTGATCTTAAGAAAATATGAACATAAAGTCATGATAATGCATGATAATCATAACATGTAAATGTGGAAACAACAATTAACATGAAATTAGCTTAGTCTAAGTCTCCTTGCTCATGGAACATGAGTAAACCATCATTGCACATGAATCATGAATAAAACCTCATTGAACTTGAAATAGTTTGAGCAAACACCCATTTCACTAGACGTATCATGATTCTATACTTTACCCAATGCATTGGAGTGCTATTAGGGCGCACCCTTCAAAAACATTTCATTTCATGCATAAGTGTGCAATAAGATCATTCAACATGGATTCATAAAACATAATAATTTATTACAAGATTAAGGAATGTGGAATGAATACATGAGACTACTCCATAAATATGTAAAGGTTCATAAAGGTGAATAACCTTGATATAGAAATGGGCATTGTATTCACTACACAATGATTTTTTCTTTTAAAATTATGGTGGATCTTTGACAGCATAACAACGTGATATAAGACTTCAAAAAATTGTTTGATGAAAGAGAAAGGGGTGTCTAATCATATATGCATGAAATTTTCAATAATGGGGTCATATAGATAAATTTCCCAACAAATGTAATGGAATATAGATACATAATACAAAAGAATTTCTTGAATGTAAATCAGGAGAGAGAAAATCCATTCAGAATTTCAGCGTAGTAATGGGTATACATGGGTATAATTTAATGAGAGATAAAGGGGTATATCATTATTCAAACATAAATAGGGAAGTATGGGGGAGGTGAAAAATCATACCCCATCATTTTTAATTTAAATTATAAGGGAATAATAATATTAAGAAACATGGATAAGAAGATAAAGGTAGGAATCAATTACTTAGATGTGTGATCCCAAAAGTATGTGAGAGGATTGATAGTCTTCTTGAAAGATTGGGTCAACTTGACATGATTATATAGAGAGGAGGGTAGGATTTTGTCTAAATACAAAGGCATTACTAAAGAGGAATTGGGAGCTTGGGTGGGTTTATATATGAAATGATAAGGAATTCATTATTATTTTGGTTTGGGAAACCTCCCTTTAAACTAATCAAAACCACAGACCATCCCATGGTTTCTGTCCATGGGTTTTACCAAATGATAGTGGAAAAAAAATATTATAATTCCAATGGCCGAACATCTTAAAATAATGGGGTTTCGTATGTGGAGGGGAGTCACACTCTGAAGGAAAACAATTTAAAAATACAAAATGTTTTATATGTATTTAAGGGTCCACTAATGCTTTTTAAAATAATTCAAAAAAACCCAAAATTACAATAATTTAATTGTAAAACATATATTTTCTGAACATATTGTTTATTGTATTTTATCACATCACTATTGGGTCATTATGATGTCATAAACCACATTATATATTTAAATGGTATTACATGTTTACCCAAATATTTGACTATCTCAGAAAATTATGAAAAAAACAATGTTGGAAAATTTTGATATCCTGATTCCAAAAATAAAATTCATTTTAACTAAATAATTTTATAAATATGTGAATTTTTACTTTTAAAATAAAAACCAACATTTATCGAAAATGCATGGGTTTTGACCAAATCAACATTCAAACCTTAATAAAAATTACAATTACATTAATAAAATTATAAAATCATTTATATTTAACAAAAGGATATTTAATAATAATAATAATATTTTATTAAGATATTATTTAATTAAAAAATACATTAATTCATTAAAATATATTTCGTTGTTGAAAATTAACTAAAAATAATATTTGTGATTTAAAAACTATATACAATGTAACAATAATAAAAAGATTGTATATTCTCTATACAATAATAATGTACATAATCATAGTAATAGGGTATTGTTACAAATCCCCTTAAAACCCCCACATAAGACCTTAGGGAAAGGTGCACAACGGTGACAAACTCTTGGGGTGGCTCGGATGACATCTCTCGAGTGATAATATCTATCAACTTCTACTTCTCCCTTTGGCAGTTCTGCCCGAGCTTAAAGTATTCAAGCTCGGATTGGAATTGGTCAAGAGTGAAACCCAATAACACCACCTCCCTTCCATGCTCCAAAAAATGGGCTTCGTATGGGGAAAGTCTACTGGATGAGGCCATCACTTCCTTTGTCTAAGTAAATTGGATTTTTAAAGCCCTATATTTATACAAATCATGTGATCACTGTTCGATGACCATATTAGCAACGGTCACAGTTCTTAATAGTATTTTAAAATATAAATCATAAAACCAAATTTGTGCATATGGTTTACATAACCATAGAAAGTCATTAAAATATTCCAAGAGTAATTTTTATTAATAAATTTTTGGGTCATTAAATGATTGATATGAAGAGCATGGTGGGAGATCAAGTAGCTCAATTATGGAATTGTTGTTTAGGCATCTATGTTTTCTAAGGTACTAGTCCTAAATGAATCAAGTGTGTACTGTTATGTTATACAATGAATATTTATATATTAATATGTAATATTTATTGATTAGATGTTTGGTTCGTTACAATCAAAATACGAAAATAATCCACAATGTAAATTTAAAACTAATTAGTGATATATTAAAAAAACTATATTAATTAAAATATTGCTATTATTATTTTTAAATATAACTATACCATTTTATATTATTAAATAATTAATCATTTATATACACTATAAATATTTATAAATATAATAAAAAGAAATTATTTTTAATATTATATATATATATATATAATATTATACATATTTACATAATTTGCAATTTATTATAAATCATTTCCATTTAAATGTAATTTTTATTATTTTTTATTTTTTATTTATATTTTCATATATAATCAAAATATTTACACACTTATATATTTTATTATATTTCTAAAATAAAAGTAGTCATGTTGGATTAATATTATTAACTACTAATATTTATAATATATTTATAAATATAAACAATTTTCAATTATTCTTGGATTTTTTTTTACCCTTCCAATTTTTCTTTCATATGGAAAAATATAATTATTTTTTAATATAATTATTTATTTATTGAATTATTGATATATTTTGAAAAATATATATACATTTATATAATATATAATATTTTTAATTATAATAAATAATTATTACATGTAGTTACATGTAGTTATATTTTTTTATATACAATCAATTAAAATATTCAACTATATATTTAAAAAATAAAAAAAAATTACTACTATTTTTTTAAATATTATCTTCTTAATAATATAAAATTATAATTGTATTGAGAGGGAATTCATACATGACCGACAATCCTAGAATATTTGGCTAACAACCAAGAGGCTGAAATACCAAATAAATCCCAAAAGGCCCAAACTAAAATAACCCCTTTTACTTTCCAGTTGTCCAACCAAACAAACTCTTTAACATTTAGAGTCCCATAATCCCAACTAGGACTTATTATTTAGTAAGTTAGAAATTCTATTTTCCCAACAACTAGTTACACTATTGCATCCCCTCAAGGTTCTCATCTCTTCTAGCTGGATCACCAACAAGCATTGTTACATCATCCCTCACTTCATTGAGTCCAGAGTTACTCCACAACGTAGCAAGAAATCTAATCAATAGATTTTTTTTTCATATTGAGGCTGAAAGGGCCAATAGAATGAATGAAGTCACAAATTTGGTAAAAACAACACCTATTCTAGTACTTTTATATAGTTCTAAAACTACTATAATATTGCAAAAGAAACAAATAAATAACCCCTAATTTGAAACTTACTTATAGGGTTTCTTTATAACTATAGTAATCCTCAAAATTATACTAGTATATATATACATTAGAAACTTTATGTATATTTTAATAAAATTATTTAATTTAATACATTTCATTTTACTAATTTATTATTAATAAAGTAGTTTGAAAAACATTTTCAGATTTATGTTGTGTTTTTTGTTCAGAAAAATATAATATTATTACATTTTTAATAGATGTATTTATAAAAAAAATATAATTTACAATTATTTTAAATATAATTGAAAGTGAATTTGATTTTATTCATATAAAACATTAATTTAATCTTATGTACAACTATTTACTATAGCTATATTTATCTCTAATAAATATACAAATATCATTACAATGATAAGATTAGATAATGATTTTTACACAAGGTTCAACTGATGCTATACAAAATTAATACATTTTTAGTTTTACTATAATCATAATGATGTTGAATCATAATTTTAGAACAGAAAATTTACTTATATCTATGAAAATGTATGCACTGATAATTGTATCTGTGTAAGACTTAACTGAATCTATCTATGAATAACTCCGAATTTATAAATCACTATAAGATTAATGTATGAATTATAAGAAGTCAGTTTAGAACTAATAAATATTGATCTCCACCAGTGATAAAATTAGAAGAATTAAAATATTTAATTATATATGATTAAAATATAATCATGGATAAATGATTCTTTTAATAATACTTTTTATTGGTCACTTGTAAATCAATTATCTAATTTATAAAATATCCCTTTACTCACCTCCCTCTTATGATATCATTCACATTCATATTGAATTTGAACACTAATTTAACCCTTTATTTAATTTTTTAACTATTCCACTTCCACAATGGAACATATGCAATCTCATCGAATCGTTATGTGTTTATTTATTCTTCATCATGTATATATTTTATGTTTCTATATATATATTTTTATTGTTCGTATTGAATATCCATATTTATTTTGATTTCTTATTATCATTTTGGATTGTTCTCCACTTCAAAAAGGTATGTTCTCAATTTTTTTATTCATCATTTATATCTCTTTTTATCCATCCTTGAGGAACTTTGTTACTCTCTTCGTGCATCATATATGTGTATGTGTGTGTGTATTTATATAAATATAATCCAATATAAATTTATATTTTTATTTATATATATATATATATAAAAATTATATATATATATAGTTTTTTAATCACCTTGTTTATATATATATAATTGGGTGCATATTTTTTTGAGTTTATATATACATATATATATATATATTATGTTAACTATTTTAAAGTATGGTTTTAATTTTTTTTACTATATTAGATAATATATTTATATATATATATATATTGTGAAAGTAGTATAATAATACACATAAGATATTGAATTTCATAGTAAATATGATAGGAAATTCCATCAGCTCTATGAATCTGGATGAGTATAATCAAATAATAAAATTATTATTATTTTTACCAGATGAACCACTATTAATTTTTTTTAATATTGTACCAATGTAAAATCCCATACATCACCATTAAATGGATAATTTACCAATTAGTCACCAAGTATGTCTCTTCACACTATTCCAAAAGCATGGTCTGAATTTAATAGAAATACCCCAACATTTCATCCATACCATGAAAATGTATCCACAAATAATTTCATGAAATTATCTTCTCTTGGGACCAAGATAAATATATGTTTCTAGAGAGGGGGTGTGAATGAGTGTTCTAATATAAAATGTTTTTTTTCTTTTCATCCCATATGTTGTACATATATTATTAGATTGATGGAAGTAATACTACTCTCCTTTTCTAATGAAGTCGATCTCACAAAATATTAAATTGGAATATTTAATGTAAAGCATAATAACAAATTTTTTTTTTCATTTTCATGACTAAGACAGAATCTAAGTAGAATAAACACACTAATGTGTGGCTATTCAAGAATTAAATAGAGATATTTTTTCTAGATTAATTTTTTTCTATGTAAAAAACACTCCATGCTACGTTGGACTACCCTTACAAGGTAATATAATAAATCACTACTGTTCCAAGAACCCTCACTATCTTTTTATCCTCCATGACCTGATATGATTAAGGTAAATATTGTTCAATGTTATTTGTGCCTCTTAAAAAATTCTAGAGAATAAAATATATATAATCATATTAAATTAATAATTAATTCCCATTTATAGTCCCCAGTCACAACATTCTGAACCCTTTGATAATATATGAAATCAGCTCCTTAATGTGAGGTTTTTTACATGTCATCCACCAAATCAAAGTCATCAATTTACTATTATAGATAAATAGATCCCAAAACTATAATTACCTTCTTTCATACTATATCAATAACATGATATATAAGTATTAGACTACTTATTGAAGACTTATTGAATAAAATATCATATATGTTCAATGTAACACTATCTATGTCTCTTCCATATTCCTCTTTTCTGTACTAGATACATCAATATTTTCTTATAGTCTTGTTTTCAAATATTCAATATTTCTATCTTCTATTTTTTTTAGAAATACTACTTAATGTTTTTTAAAGTATTATATAAAACCAATTTTTTTTATTAAATGGTTGGGATTACTCATTATTCTTCTTATCCTATATAAGTAATCTATGTGGAACACATGTTTTTTATTATGGTAATAATAAAACAATAAATATGGGTAAACATGGACATTTTTTCAATATATACCTCCTTTAAATTTCGAACTGAATCTCCAAAATACATGAGAAATTTATTTTCATGGTTTTTTTATTCTCACTAATATGTAATCTATTCCCCAATATCCTAATTATGTCATGATACCATTACCCCCAAATTTATTATCATTCTGTAAATGAATACAGTAAATCCTTTTAATGTCTTTTATGTAACTCTTATAAAAATCACGGTGTGATCTTCATCTATTTTTTAAACCGTGAACCCCAGTAAAAATTAAAATGGGGACCATCATGGCATGCCGCTATAATTTATTTCATGCATTCAATAACCTCTAAATTTTATTTCATAAACAATAAAACACAAGTCATGGTGTGAATTGGGGTTTCTCATTGTACTATAACACCCTGATAAAACTCAGATCATCATGGTGTTGACCTATTTAATTAGAATGATGAATTGAAATTATTCAAAAAAAACTATAGGATTAGTCCATTCTTAAAAAGAAACGAATAAATTTCTACAATTACATAAGTGAAATCTGTTCACATAGAATCCCCATTCATCATAACAGACATTTTCTATATATTAAAATATCCATAAACAAGTATTGTTGGAACACTCTAATTTTTCTTAACATATAAAATTACTATTTTTAGTATTTTTATCCCCATTATAATAAATAATATATACATTACCATTTTTATAGGGATAATTTTGACACTTCAAAAAAAGATTCATCTCTTCATATTTTTGAACTATTTACCACTTTTAAACCATTAATTACTCCTAAACACTTATTGATTGACTCATTATAAATTTTAATCATTGGTGGTATTCCAGATTTTTCAATCGATCCTATATACTTATTACTAATAAATCTCTATAATTGTTTCTCTCTCTAGTGACATTTTACAGATATACTTTTATGGGTGAAATATCAACTATGGAAATATCCATAAAAAATTCTCCAATACATATATTAAAGAAAATTTGGGAATAATAATTAATGTAATATTAATTGGGTCATAACACATGTTGAACTCACTTAAATTATTTTTTCTTAATGAATATGTCATAAAAATTTACATCCAAGATCACAATTTTATTTATAGGGATTATTTACTTCAAGATTATGCTAGTTCAGATTAGAATTTTCAATACCCATCACTCTGAATTCATTTAGTTATTTACTCTGTCTGTTGAGATAATTTTTAGTATAGGGGAAAACATGTTAGTTATGATACCTCACCTCTATAAAATTTTCTATCTTGAATTATTATCATAACATAATTTATTATTACAAAATTATTAGATCATGATGAATTCAATGATTCTTTATACTTATTATCTTGAGTTATATTCTATATATTTTAGAGGCCTTAATAAATATGGTATATGTCTTCATATCGTGTATTGATCGTCGATGTTGGATTTATTTGTCTAGAAAAATTAAATATGTATTTGACACCTCTTTCAATATTGATAAATCCCAATATATTATAAATTTATTCATCATATCATTAAATTAAAGATTAAATTTTTGGTTTCAAACATATTTTTAAAATAATTATTGAAATTGATAAATCCCTAATTCTATTTGAAATATTTTTTATGCTTGCTACAAATTATGAAGTATAATATCTCTACTAAAAGCATTGAATTTATTTTCCTTTAACACCATCACACAAAAAAGGATGTTGTACCGCCTAATTTTTTTTCACATTATCTAGTAGTTAAAAAGGTTAAACACATTGGGATAGTTGTAATTTTTGAACATCCTTATGTTATGGAATGTGGTTGGTCATTGAAAAAAATACCTTTTTATATAACATTATTCATAGAATTTATAGTGGTTCTTCCTATAATAAAACTTTTTTAAACATTATAGAATTTATTTTTATTAGGATTATTTACCTACTATTTCCTGGTATTCATCGCCACTGTGATACTAGCCACACATGTGCAAGTTTTTTATTTTTATGCATCACCTTTATAACCCTCTTCATGCTACCTCTACCATTTGAGATCCCTTTAACAACTATCTATCTCTATCCTTATAGTATAATGAATAAAACATCTAGTCTCTATTTAGTAATTTACTTTTGAATTGACTTATATATATTTTTCTTTGGTAACTCTCATAACACATATTTGTAACTTTTTCACTATTAAAGCAAAATAATTATTTATCCAATAAATTTCAATATAATTATTTCAAAGGGGATTCCAATATGTAAAAAATTATATATTTATAGAGAAAATTATATTAGGCTCCACCATTTTGCTCCTATGATCTAATAAATCTATTTTCCATCATAACATATATCCATTCAATAAATATTCACATTCATTTTGCTAAAGTAATTGGGGGTTTCTATAATATCCTTTATTTTGAAATTTTATATAATTTCATGCCATAGGTACATGGTTTTGGAATATAAAACATCTCCTAGAATGGTCATAACTCTTGTAATAAGTCATTGTTTGATTTTTTTTTTCAAAATATTTTATTCAATCAAAAATAATATGGACCTGTTGATATAGTTATAGTGTTTCCCAATAATCCCCAAAGGGGATCATTGTTGGTAGCTTAATTTTATAATATTTACTTTTTGATATGCCATGGATTACCCTCTTACTTTCATATTATTGATATGAACTTATATTCCTCCTACATGACAGTACTTCTTTAATTAGTTTTCATATCTTCTTCATTCCATTCAATTATTTAACATTAATCTGAGATCATTGATTATTATAAAAATATCATTTAATTTGTATGTCAATTTTATATCAATGAGTAAAATTCAATTCCAAATTTTTTTCATATTTTCATGTCATTTTTTGAGTGGGATAATACTCTAATTTAGATCATTTTATATAGATTTTTTTCTCACATATCTTATAATTGTTCTCAAATTTCTTCTCTTTATCCATTCATCATTGGACCCATTTTTTTAATGTAACAATTAATGATTCCATATTAATTATTATGTCAATGAATTTCCAAAATAAACATTCTCATATATAAATAATCCATTCAATGAATAATGTCCTTATAATTACTCATTGTATGGGCAATGCATCTCTTATTTTTTTTGAATGATAATTCATCCGATTGATGTCTTGATGTTTGTTCAATTTAATGAATCAATCACAATTCTATGAATCATCAATAGGGTAATATGAAATTATATATTTTCAAATTTCTTTATAAACTGTGTTAGGATAATATTAATAACTAAATTTTCATGTGATCAGCTCGATTGTAATATATATCTACCAATAATTGTGGTTTCTATTGAATTTATTTAATCCTTTTATCTATATCACACCATTGACATGATTTTTTCACTATATTATCACCAAGAATCAATTTTTTTTATTTCTATGAGGTTGAATCCATATATTCCATAACATCTACTAAACATCCATAATTTTTCCCTATCACACACTAGATATCGAATGAACTAACATATTGAAAGAACTTTTTTTAAAATCTATTTCAGTAGTTTCAATTTATCACATTATATTCTGTAACATATGGAATTCATTATCATTTTATTTTTATATACTTTTAAAAAATTATAGAAACTGTATACTCTATTCAAAAAGGCTCTATGGATATAATAATATATTTTTTCCAATTTCTGTACAATTGAAAAATGGATTCTTTATCATTGAATACATCACAATAAAATAAAAAATGGGTTTATAGATTAATCCCCAATCAAGAACCCATAGAATATGATACTACATATTGAGACCACGTTTAATGTAGGCACCCTTAGAGGGGGTGAATCAAGGAGAACACTAAATTATTCATATTAAATTCTATTAATCCTATTGGATTTGAACTATTTACTTCTATTTTGAAAAATAACATGATCAATATCATTATTTGTCTTAATGATAATGACACTTAATATTAATTACGAATTTAGATTGTAAATGACACGAAAACGTATTTATTTTACATGGTTTCACACTGATGGATAATCAATGGAGTATAAACAAGATTATGTATTAATTAATCATAATCTACAACACTTAAGTTATGTTTTTTCACATTATTAGATCACAATAACTTCATGAAAAACTGTCTTTCCTTACCAGGTTCTATAATTTTTTTTCAAACCGTGGGATCAACCCTAATTTACTCATCCATTCACTCATTATGTTAAATCAATGTTAGTTTTTAGTCATTTGGGTGTTATAATAAAAATACAGTACATTTTAATCACTCACAATAATAAATATATAATCAATGATCAATTATAGTGTATGTTAACTATTCTACCAAACTATAAAATCTAGATGAAATCAACTCCTCAATGTTAAGATAACTTATATTTATTTTAAAAATTTATACCATAAAAATTTTCATCTTCTGGACAAAGATAATTCCAAAATGGAATTATCTCAGTTCACTCCTTAAATAATGACTATTTATAGATGTGTGATAGTTCATCATGATGATATTTTTCATTTAAATACATGATATGATCAATGGAACATTATCTATATCTCTCCCCTTATATAAATATTATAAATGGTTACATTAATATGATTGGAGACTTAAATTTCCAAATATTAATTATTTCACTAGCCCAGTGTTCTATAATTGAATCCAAAAGTTATTATAATGTTTTCTATGAATCCCATAATAATTATTTAGTTTTTAGGATCGATCATTCTTCCTTTAATAATCCATATTCATTGTAATTTTATAGAGAATTTTAATATGATTTGAATAATAAAATTAAAAAAAAAAATCAATATTACACATTTTGTTTTACATATACGTCCATTCAGGAAAAATCTGAATCTAAAAAATATTGTTGAAATAACATGTTCATGTTGTGATGCACCTCCATACATGTGAGTTTTTTCATACTCAACTTGAACATAGATTAATTTCATTTTTTTGTGATTCTCTATTCATAATAAAAACCAAAAAATCATCTCAAAACATATATTTTATTCTTATAAATAACATGAAATTATTGTTATGTATTTATGAAATCATGTACACGAATTCCTACATTCACAATCCAATTCACTATATGACATAATCAAATGTGACATGTCATAAATTAAATCAAAATTTCTTGGATTTCACTTTATAAAACACATCATTAAGAAAACATCAATTTACCCCATTTTATATAGAACCATGTTAAAAATCTGCTCATCATGGTGTGTAAATCTCAAAATTTAACGTAGACAAATCCATATACAACTATTCATAAAAGGGCTATTCTTCATACTACATGAAAATTTTATGTGTTTCCTAAATTCTTGATCATACAAAAAAATAATACTGAGTAACCCTGCCATTCTATATTATCTTTCTAGTTACTCTAAAATATACTCCCTTGATACCCTTTCTTAATAGAACGTATCCTTTATTTAATTTTTTGGTAACCATTAAAAATCGATAATTTTCTAAATTCCTACATACCAAAGGATATTACATATCATCTAGATATAGTATTAATCTTATTGAAAATATTAAATATCACATTTAGTGTTTTTCTTTTGTCCTTGAACCACTATTTTATAATATATTACATATCATCTAAACAAAATACTTATAAAGGAATTTCCAAAAAAAATATAATCATCCAAAAAATATACTCAAATATATTAAATATCGTAATGGTCTACACTTATATATATTCTCATCATTTCATGGTAACCTTATGTATGATCTTCTGTACATGTATGTTATTTTCTGAAAAAACATTATGTATGGGAATTAGTTTTTTATAAATCTAAAAATCAATAAAAAATTCAAAAAAAAAACTCATACCCACGTTCTTTAACAATTTTTAATTTCCTAAACATACCTGTGATATCCAATGAGGTAATCACCAATGTTGAAAAAAACATAAAAAAGGCATGGTTCTGATCACCCAATGATGGAATCATATTCCAGATAATCTAATAAGCATTTTTGGGAATTATTCCAACTAAAAAAAGATAAACAATATGAAGTTTCAACTTGGAAGTCCAATGATGTACCTTTTTATCATTCCATTACACATTGTTTTTCTTATTTTATAGGGCTATTAATATTAAAATAGATTATTTTGTTTGATACTTAACAACTGTGGTCAATTTTTTACACAACAATTAAAATACACATTTTTACGAAAATATATATTTTATTGATTTTTTTTCATTTTAAATAATTATAAAATAAATATCTAACTCTTTTTATCATTCCATTTTTAGTCTTTTTTTTTGATTATATAAAAAATTTTAATTTTTTTTATTTTTTATTCATTTATGATTTATCTAATTTTTTCCCCTTTCTTCTATATTATCCTCCTCCACCCCAAACCAACTTCAACTACCAAAAAACAACGTAAGAAACCCTCGATATTCAACTACAGTAGCAAAAAATATTAACTCATAGAACCCGAATCTAGGATTTCAGAATAATAAGAAATACTAATGAAATAAATTAATAAAATCCATAGAAAGAGATCCATCCCACACCGATTAACAAGGAATTTCAGATCTGATAATTCAAACCATAACTAACCGAATCACACCAGATTTGAGGAGATCGTACACATATGTGAGCTTCACCTTCCAATGTTGTGAGCATGCCCACTATAGATGTCATATCACTCCAATGTTTCCATACGGCTGAACCTTCCTAATCATTTTGAAGTTGCCACTCAAACTCTCCTCACTCTGCCACTTCTCGAAGCTGAACACATACTATAGAATTCTCAGCGATCCACCCCTCCCCGTATCCTGATCAACCCAACAACCCTCCTCCTTTTCTCATCTTTTTTATTCCATATCCTCATATATAATAGTATAACAAATAATATATATAATAATAATTAATTTAATTAATGTAATATAATAATAATAGTAATATTACAATTTTAAATATATTATTTATATTATGTATATTAAATATCTTTTTTATATGTGATTATAATTATACTTAGATAGTAACTATTAATAATTTTATATATTTATCTAGAAAAAAATTATATGAATTTATATATATATTGTCTATATTTTTGTAATTAACATAGGTAATGATATTAATGTATTGTTTTATATATGTTTAATATAATTGTTACATGTTATCACTGTTTGGCGTTATTTTTCAATTTATTTTGTTTGTTGTTAAAATATTTGGTTTAGGCTAGAGACCATAAGGTAATTGTGAGGGGAGGTGTGAGGTGATTAGATATATTTAATTCACCCACTAAGACTTCACCTGAAGGTTGGTGACGAAATTATCATGGGACACTATAATAACCCATTTTTTATCAATTTAAATTCCTTTTTTATAATTACGTCACATAAAATCACATTAGGAAATACAACTCCATATAATGCTACTAAATAGTATTTGACTTTTATAAATGAGTTGTTAAAAATATTTTTGACACTTCTTTGATTTGAATTTTGGAAATCCTATATACACGATTGTGATCAGTAATATATTTCTAGTCTAGTAGGAGAAACATTTTTTTTAATAGTAACATACCCTTATGAATACTAATGTTACCATTATGAATATTAATACGACCCTCAAGAATATTAAACCGAAAAAATGAATAGTAACCTTACCGATGAAAGAATAAATAAAATTTAGGCATCTTATAATGAAAATTATTTTATAATGGACTAAGAAAATAAGTTATTTTAAATTATTAATTATGTGGATGGTATTTTTGTATGTAATTTTTATTTATTTAATATTTTATAATTACTAATTTAAAAGAAATTTTCTTTCATAAAATTAATTCATAGATGAAAACATTTATGTCTTTTTATTAAAATATAATTTTATGAGACCATAAGTTATTTATCAAAGTTTTATCAAATTGGTTATAATTTTAAAATATGTATTCTCTGTGTAAATGATGATTTTAAATTAAAATTAAATAACTCATATATAGATAATTATTTTCATATTATGGTGTTAATTTAGGAATTCTATAGGTTTAAATATGGTTGGGGTGATTTTTTTATATTTTTCTGATATACTTTTATTTTTGTGAATAGTAAAATATCATAATTTATAGTATATATATTGTATAGGAAAAAAGAGCAATTCATTGAGTCATCAATGATGTAAGAAGCATTGGTTCTGGCTCACATGATCTAGTTGCTCTTTTTAATCACTTGAATTATCACTATTTCTTGTATTGAAAAAAATAATTAGTTAATGACTGAAATAATAAGAAAACACCGCTCCCCTCCACTATTAATACAACTCCTCATACCTTCTTCTCTACACACTTCTCATGCTTTGAGACATATCATTTAGATTCTACTAAAATATCATCCCTATCTCCTTACCCTGTTCCATGATATCTTTGTCTCATAAAGAGTCCAACATCTCTTCCTTAACGAGGCTCTAGAGGAGGATAAATTGCAGAGGTAAATTCTCCTTTCCAATTCATTTAATTCTTTCAAGTTTCATTATTTTATTTATCTCTTGTCACCTCCTCTCATAAAAAAAGGTATGAAAATGTTTGTAACAAAAATATACTTTATGGTTGTGATTCTAATGTAATAACTCTTCACCACCTCTCTTTTTATCCTTTTCTTATTAAAATGAAAACACCAACCATGATGTGTTGATTTATCGCATTCATAGACAACGTGTTTTAAATATATACTACATTCTTAAATTTTTGTCATAAAACCACATTTATGGTTGACCAGATTATAATATATTTAATTTAACTTATTAATGTTCTATATTCTTTATACCTACATGGTTTTAAATATTAAAACAAAATAAATTCGTTTTAGTGAAATCACAAAAAATAATCCAAATGTTTATCACAAAGTTCTCATCTTCTGATTTTTTCTCACCCAAATTAACTAAATCACTTATATGATAAATTAATCTTCTAGAAAAAAATTAATAACATAAAATAAAAATTCTGGATATTCATACTCATTTTAACCAAAATTCCATTCATTTATACAAAAAAAAATGATCATGAAAACTAAGAAAACAAAAAGTCCCAAAAAATGAAATTAAACTCTATAACACAAAAATAGGACAATAATAGAAATTATTAGGACTATAATTAATTATTTTCATGTATAAAAATTTATGGAGTTGTAAATTAATGAATTTAATGTGATTATACAAAACATTAAATTGAGGAAACCATTCTGACAAAATGTATGGTTAATTCTTGAACTCTACTTCCTTTCTTCAGGTTATCAGAATTTTAATCCATTTTCAGTATGATTATTCCTTAAAGTAATTTAATCATTTTTATATTACCATTTATGGTATATAAATTTTATCCACTACTGTTTATGTTAAACACAATTATTTCTAAAATAAATCTTCTTAAAAAAACACACCATTTTCATCTTATTCAAGGTTAATGAATCTTATATAAATTATGTTATTCCATATATCATTTGGGAACCCAATGTTTATGAATGTATGATTTATGATATGAAACCCATTACTTTCTTCTTGTTGTTTTATGTTCAATATTGATATATTTTCAATGTGGCATGCATAATAATGTAAATGTTATGACATATAGAATTCCCCATGATTTATAACGTGGCATGCATAATCTAAATGGAGTTTAGATATTTGTCCCATGTATATGGTGATAATAAATGAATGATGGAGTTTCACATTGTAGGATCTAATGAAAATGGTCAAATGAAAATTCCACACCCACATGAAAAACATGTGGGAAGAAAAATCATGGTAACTATGTCTATGGTACAATGAAATGCTATATGTCTGAGAGACAGGGCCACCAAGATCATGAATGTTGAAAACACATGAAATGGAAGGATAATGTAGGGGAGGAGGGGAGAGAACCCCCATTGTCTTATGCTATAAATATTAGAGAAAAAGCCTTATGAATTATTTTGAACTAATCCTCAATCCCTCAAGGGTAATCAGCGTCATCAGCCACAAAAAATAAAGGATCTCGGGAAGGATTATCCCATCACTACTATAGATGTTAAGAAATATAATGAGTTTTTATGAGGTGAACTTTCTATTCACTAAATAGTGGAAAAATTATTATTTCATTTTGATTCTATGCATTATTTATATCTCATATGTTTTATAGAACTATTGAATTGAATCCCCAAAACCTTGAAGTAGAGATATTTGTAAAAACACCTAGTGGTGAAATCATTAAAACCCAAGTGTTGTACTTTTTTCTTGTTGGTGCATGTGGGAATATTCTTCCAAAAAATATCTTGATAATTCCCTTGGTGTAATTTGACTCTATATGGGTAATGTAATGGTACTTGTTCTTCAGATCTCAAATAAATTATCTCGAAAATAAAAAATATTTTCATATCCCAAACCATCCCATGCTCTTATACAAATTCAAAGAATATCATAAATGTCATTTGAGAAATCCTTCAACAATGTGGGTGTTTATTCCTTATAAAGAAGCATACCTCACTCAAATGGTTGAGTCAATAAAGGTATCAATGTAGGGAGATTCCCATTATTTGGGAATATATATATGTATTTCTAAAGAGGTACCTCGACTACCCAAGAATCATGAGGTTAATTTCCCAATTGAAATTGTACCTGAATATACTCCTATAACAAATTGTCCCAATATGATGGATCCTATCAAGATAATGGAGTTAGTCAAATATTTTAAAGAGAATTCAGATAAAGGTTTCACATTCCCTAGTGCATCACCTGGGGGTGTGAAAGAGCTATTTCTCAAGTATAAGGATGGAACAGTGTGGTTGTGTATTGATTATTGAGAACTCAACATGACCACCGTAAAGAAAAAGTATCATATTCAAAGGATTGAAGACATGTTTCATCAGTTGAGAGGATCCCAGTACATCCCAAAGGTGGATCTATATTCTGGATATCATCAGATGAAGCTGAAGAATAAATACATTCAGAACACTACCTTCTATACCCGGTATGGGCACTATGAGTTTTTTGTTATGACCTTTAGACTTAGTAATTACCCTATAATCTTCCTGGATGTGATTAATAGATTCTTTAGACATTACACTGAATATTTTGTGGTAGTTATTATCCATGATATTAAAACAAACTCTAAGATAAAGGAGTAACATGAAAAACATCTAACACTTGTGTTAGTGATATTTATGAAGGGGAATTTTTATTCCATGTTCAGAAAGTTGGACTTTTGGATGCATCGGGTCACATTATTGGGACTTGTGATAAACAATGGTGGAATTTATGTAGAACCAAAAAAAAATCAACTAATGAATGGACCAAACCTTTTGTATCACAAAAATACATTGTTTTTTTATTATGAGGGTACCGTCAACAGTTGGTGATAAATTTCTCTCAATTTTCAAGCCCACTAACAATGTTAACAAGGAATGAGGTAAAGTATTTTTGGAAAAAAAATGTGAGTAACATTTCAAAGCACTAAAGTGAAGTCTTATCAATGCACCAATAGTCACATTACCAAAATGTGGAGAATTTTTTCTGATATATAGTGATGCTTCCTATAATTTTTTTTCATACTCCTGTAAAATGATAATGGGATATCGTTCGCCTCAAAAAAGTTGATGATCCATGATCAGAACATCCAGATGCATGATCTGGAGTTAGAAGCTGTGAATGTTTTTGTGAATATCTGGCAGTACAACCTCTACGGTGAGATGTGTGACATATATACTGATAAAATGATCCTAAAGTATATATTCACACAAAAGGTGATCAACATGCATCAAATGAGATGGTTATAGCTAATCAAGGACTACAATTTCCCTATTCACTGTCATCCTAGAAAGACAAAAATGGTAGATGATTCTCTATGTTGGAAAGATCCTTCTACTCAATATATGTTGCACATTGAAAAGGGCTCTATCATCATGGATATGAAAAGTATGTATTTGGATATAAAAATGGAATGATATACCTTGCCAAAATTATTTCAAAACCATCTATCTAGTAGAAAATTATGGAGGCCTAAAGGGATGATCCAGAGTATCAAAAGAGTGCGAATTAATTAATGTATGACAAGAAACCAGAGTTCCATATTGATGATGGTGTTATAATTCAGTTTGTAATGGGGATTTGGGTGCCTTTATAACTTGGGATAAAGAAGGAGCTATTGGATAATTCACATATCTCTCTTTTCTTTATCCATCAGATTAGCACCAAGATGTACTGTGATCTCTGAGAACACTTTGTTGGGAAACATGAAGATGAAGATTGTGGAATATATCTCAAGGTGTTTCATATGTCAGTAAGTTAATGTAGATCAATAGAATCCCACAGGGATGATGAAACCATTGCCTATACCAGTATAAAAATGGGAGAATTCCACTATGGAATTTGTCACAAGTCACCTGAATACATAAAAAGGAAGTAATGCAATATGGGTTATGGTGTACCTAATCACCATTAATGCCCACTTTATAGATATTTGGGAAAATATATCTCTTGAATAACTTTCAATTATATATGTGGCGGAATTGGTGAGACTGAATGGGGTTCCATTCTCGATGGTCTCTACTCATGATAATAGGTTCACATCTAAATTCTGGATGAGCCATCAACATTCCTCATGTACTCAGTTGAATATCTTCACAACCTATCACGCCAATTTGATGGAAAATCTAAAATAAATATTCCTATGATCGAAGAGATATTTAGAACCCATTATTTATAATTAAATAGTGGATGGGGTCAGAATCTACCATTGGTTGAGTTCTCATACAACAATAACTTTTACTCGAGTATTCAGATAGATCCATATGATGCTATGTATGGAAATAAATGTAAAACTCCATCCTCTTTGAAAAAGGTTTGAGAAAGAAAGCTACTTGGAATTGATCTTGTGAAAGAGATGATAGAGAATGTTCAAGCCATCCAGCAACATATCAATGCTTAATATATTCATCCAAGGAGTTATGCTGACAACCATAGAATGGACCTGGAGATCGACATTAGAGATAAAGTCTTCCATTAGATATCTATGTTGAAAAGAGTCATGTAGTATTCAAAGTAATGGATGTTATTCCCAAGGTATGTTGTCCCTTTTGAGATCGTAGATCACATAAGAGCTGTGTCCTATAGGCTTTCACTTACACCGAGTTTGGTTCATGTTCTTGATGTGTCCCACAAATCACTCCAGATGAAGTATATACAAGATCCATCACATGTACTAAACTCAAAGGTGGTACCATTGGAATAGGAACTATCTTATGAGGAGCAGTATGTAAATATTCTAGGCCAGTGAGATATGGTCTTATGCAATAATAAATTACACCTTGTCAAAATATTGTGGTTGAACTATAAGTATGAAGTAGAAACATGGGAAACAGAGGAGGCGATGAGGAGAAATACCCTCACCAATTTATCTAAAACACAATTTTTAGGGTGAAATTTGAAAATGGGGGATGAATGTAACAAACTAAAGTTTTATCAATGGAAATTTCCTTCCTATAATTATTTCCCATAAAATCACATTTGGAAACAAAATGCCACATCATGAGACTAAATTCTATGTGAATTTTATAGACTAGGATTTAAACACAATATTTCCACTTCTTGGATTTGAATTTTAAAAATATGACAACAATGTTGCAATAAGTAAGATATGTGGAGTCTGGCAGGACAAACAAAAAAATTTTAAACAGTAAAATACCCTTATGAATAGTAATGTAGCCCTTATGATAAGTGATATTACCCTTATGAAAAATAAACCGGAAAAGTTAATAGTAACCTCACCCATGAATGTATAAATAAAATTTAGGTATTCGATAAATAAATGAATGGTTCAATAGACAAAAAAATAAATGATTTAAAATTATTAATTAAGTGGTTGGTATATTTGTAATATGTAATTATTTAATTAAAATTTTATAATTAATAAATTCTTATAAAAACTATTTTCATAAAATAATTTCATATATTAATTCTATTTTTTCTTTTCATTTTATGATAATTTTATATGACCTTAAGTAAAGTATAAAATTGTTATACAATCAGTTGTAATTTTAAAATATGCATTTCTAAGTAAAAGATAATTTTAATTAAAAATTAAATTAATCGTATTTAGAAAATCATTTTCATAAAATTTAGTTCATTTATGAATTATACAAATCAATAAATGGATATAATGACTTTTTGATATTTTTCTAAAATACATGAATTTGGGTGAATTGTAAAATCTGGTTTTTTATAGTATATATACATTATAAGCTAAATGTACTTAACATTGAGTCATCGCTAATGTAAGAACCATTGTTTCAAACTCACATGATCAAATTACTATTTTTATTCACAATAATCCTAAATATTTATTTTCCCGAGAAAAATAGTAAACTAATGATTGAAATAATAATAAAACACCCCTCCCCTCAACTATAACCACCACACCTCACACCCCCTTCTCTTCAAAACTCTGACACATTGATCCTTGACTAAATTATTCTAAAATATCCTCTATATCCTTTTACCCACGTCCATGATCTATTGTTCTGATAAATATTTCAAATCCTCTTCCCTAAATAGGCTCTGAATGAAGATAAATTCAAGAAGAAATGTCCTCTTTCCAGTTCATATTTTTTCATTCAAGTTCCTTTCTTTTCTTTTTATCTCCTCACCTACATTCATAATAATGGAATGAATACTCCAGTAAAATAAATATACTAGCAGTTTATATTCTAATGGGGTAATTCTTCATCACCTCTCTTTCCATCCTCTTACAAATAAAATTAAAACACCATCTGAGATGTGTTAATTTTTCGCATTCAAGGATGGCGGTTTTGTAATTTCTATTATCATAATCAATTCTAGTCATGAAAATATTTTTATGGGAGATATAGATTATCATGTATATATTATATGTTATTTAATGTTCTTGATTCATTATACACTCCTGATTTTCAATAATAAAACATAACATATTCCTCATAGTGAAGTCCCCCAAAATAATACAAACAATTATAAATAAGATCTTATATAATGATCCATCCTCACCCAAATATGACAAATGAATTATATGATCATTTATGATTTTTTATGTTCATTAAGAAAATATAATAAAAATTATGGATATTCATACTCATTTTAAACAAACTTACAATCATGTATACAAATTAATCGATCATGAAAATAATGAAAACAAAAAGTCCTGAATGATGAAATTAGACTCTATAACTCATCCAAAGGACCCAAAGAGAACATAATAAGATCAAAATTAAATGGATTACAGTATAAACAGGCATTGGAGTTGTTAATTAATAAATATATTGTAATTTATATATGACATAAATGTGAGGAAATCATTCTTACATTGGGAAGGGGTATTTCTCGAACCCAACTTTCTTTATTTGGGTTTTCCTGCTTTCACTCCATTTTTAGTATGGTTATTCCTTGAAAGAATTTTATAATCATTATCTATTTTTTATGGAATATAAATGTTCACACTGGTGTTTATTTCTAACCCAATGTCTTCCAAAAGAACTCTTTAAAAAAAACACATGTTTTACTTCTCACCAATGGTTGATGATTCCTATATCAATTATGTTATTCAATCATTCATTTGGAAACCCAATGTTTATGAATGTATTATTTATTACGTAAAACCCATTATATTTTATGGGGTGATTTATTTTCATTCTTGATATATGTTCTATGTGGTATGCATGATAATGTAAATGATTCGATGAGGCAGATGCACCCAAAATTATAGTGTAATGAAAATGTTATGATGTGATAGGTGCACTTAGAATTATATAGCTCTCAAGTGAATTGGATAATGTGAATAATTTAATGAGTAATGTAAAATTTGTCTGAAAATGATCCTCAATTTTTTCACAACTATGTGTGGTGGATAGCCACCAAGACAAGATGTTTCATTTTTATGAATTGCCAAAATTCTATAAATTTTCTTAATGTCTTCTCTCATGATTATGATCTTATGCCTATGTTATAATTATAATGATTATTCTCACCCCATTTCATACTATTTCATGTTATTATCTATCATCCTACTAAGCTTTTATGTCACCCTTTTTTATGTATTTTCAAAGGTGACTACTTGTACTAAGGAGAACACAAGGGGAAATAAGAATATAAAGAAGAATGAATTAAATATATATTTATGATTTATGTTGTAAAAGTTTTTATGGTCCTAGTTTTCCAAAGACACTAAAACATTGGAACCACATTGTGTAATGTTTTAGTTTTATTATAATTAAAATTATTTAGTAGTAATATTAGAAGAGAAGGGTGTCTATAAAAACCATGTGTAATGACTCTTCATATAGTTATAATTTCCCTGCTTATCTGGATTGTTTGCGGTTTTTTCATTTTCTAAATTTGTGGAGAATGGTTCATATATGGACTAGAACTACCATACATGTTAAACATCATCAATTAATAGATACATGAATCAATTATTCCATTATCCATAATATATCCTGGTTTCTGTTAATTTTATTTTTTCCATAGATAGTATTGTACTACTCTTTATGTAAATTCAATTGTTATATTTGTCTGTCTATTTATCCATATTTCATTTTGTGATGTAGAATCTCTAGAAATGATGAAATTACATGTCTTCATTAACCTGGGTAGTGAAACATGAGGCAAACTGAAGATGTGAGCATCATTGTGATCATCATCATCATCATTTTCCCCTTTGAAAATCACAATAGTGAACTAGGGTGAGCAAGAGCACACCTTTTAATAGAAACCTCAGCTACATTCATTCCTAATTTATTTTTCCCTTACATTATCAATTTCTCAAACTAATAAATTGAGTTAAATCTTATAATGTGACCAACTTAGCTAGACCATTCTAGCATGTGAAATCATTTTCATAATGAATTTTTTGGGGATATATTTTCAATTTTTGAGGAATGATTGAGCACTGAAGAAATTCGATGATTGATTATTTAATGTTATAGTGAGATATGTGGGTGATCCATGCCATCTGACATGCTTTGAGTAAATTGACAGTTCATGATTTAATTCTTGTATTTAAATAAGACAAGGATTTATGGGTGGATCCATCAAGATATGGACATACTCTTACTGAAATCATTCTTCGTTTTCTATTGTATTTTCATGTTCTTATTTGATTCAGATTCAATAATTTATCTGATGGTTAGTCACGTATTCATTTCTAATTTTTTAGAAACATTTCTTAATGTTTGAGTTTATTATTTCTGAAAATATATAAAAACCCAAAAACATTTTTGTAATGAAAATTATGTCCCCAGAAAATACTACCTGAAGGGATACCTCGAGGTTATACAATGTGTTATATCCTAGGTTTTATATAAGTAACCTTGACCATAATTTCGACAATGATATTGTCCAATTTTATAATTGTTTCATGGGAAACAACATTTTCTAGAGTGTATTTTCCAATTTTTCATTAGAAAAACAAAAATAAAAAATAAAATATAAATGAAAAGAACCAAAATGGATACAATGTTTTCTTTTGTGGATAACATTATTGATTTAATTGTTGTGCTATCATTGTGTAAGGATGTAGTATTATTCCATGTTTTATTATAAAACTGACTAGCATGAGAGATATCAGATTCTACAATGGTTATGACACAAAAAACTAATCAAAATAATGCACATAATTTCAATGAAATAAAAAAAATCTATAAGGTAAGGGGCCTACCAAAAATAATTTGTTGACTACTAATAGAATCATGGAGATCTATGAACCTACATACATGGATGAAGAGGGAAAAAGAGAATGAAATTACTCCAAAAAGACACTAACATTGATCCTTTTGGAAAACCACATAGAGAAAAGAAAAAAAAAATAATCCAAATGAGATATGTGAAGTTGGAGATATAGATATATGATTATAAATTTCCTTATGATACGTTTCTAGATTTTCTAGAGCTACCTTAAGAAGCCTAATTTTAGTGCTATAAATAGATGGGATTCTAATTCATAGTAGAATTTGGTTACAATCTTGAAAATCAATTTATTTATATCATTTCATTTGATAATTTTTGTTGCGCTGACCTCTAAAATGACTTTATATTTTTCAACATGTAAAAATAGCACAAATTATACTCTCCCATCCTTGGATGAAATCACCCTAGGGGTGGTGTTTTTATAAAAAGGTTGGTTGTGGTTGACTACCTCACCATAGACTCAAATTGTCTCCAAGGAGATCTCAATAGTTTAAGAGAATAGGGAGATGAACACTTGTTTGGATAATTTCAAATAATTTAGATTTTTTTTGTGATTCGACTATTATTACTACTGATAATAATTTTGATTAAACTTTTTTAGGTACTGAATAGTCAGACGATCTAAGATCTTTATTGGATATTCTTGAAGAAGTAACCCCTATGAATGAATTAAAGGAGTGTTAGGAGTTGTTAATGATTCTTATAAAGGTTATTGACACACTTCATATAGTAATTGAAGAATCCATTAGTTGGGTTGTAACAAAATTCAAGTCTCACCCAGGAGTTGATGATTTAAAACATGTTCAACCTCATACTAATATTGAAGAAGAAGGTATGTAACCCTAAATATTTTTACCCATTCATTACTCTTCAAGTGGTCCACTGCCAATGATGGAGGATTTATGGAAGAATAAAAAGGGTTACTCCCAATCATATAATGTATACCAGTTTAGTGGAATCATATTTGCTGGTTCATGAGTATGAATCCGCATCCCTTATCATATTGGCATTGATACACTATCATTCCATATATAGACAATCCAAATACATCATTCCATGGGGGTTATCCCAATATTATCTCTTTTAATTTCATTTTTTTATTTCCTTTCTTAGTTTTTAATTTGTTATCATTTCTATTTTGAAATAATCAGGAGGTTAATCCAAGTGGTAGTCATTTTATACCAAATAGAGGAGAACACTGGACTTGTTGGATAAATCTTCATAACATATACTTTGGTATTATTTTTTTCTTTTAGAATTATATTTTCAATGATATTCTCACATATATAGAGACTCCAACTAAGAATATAGATATCTTTCATAACGAAAACATATGTAGGAACCATGAGTATGATCTAAAAAACTAATGAGATGTTTCTACAAAGGGAAGTACTATTCTTAATTCTCTATATTTTTTCATTATTTTAATTCCTATTAAATGAAGAAGTTTAATTAATTATGGGGGAGTTCCTGGGATTTCATGTGAAAAGTGTGCATTTTTTTACTTCATGGTGGATTATACAAATAAAATATAGTCTGTATAAAATTATTGTGATTAGTATATAATTTTTATTGCCCACATTATTTTCATTTTCAATTAGCTATTGCTGAAAAACAATTATCATCATGCTTTTTTAATTACATTTGGAACTGTTATGTATATATATAACATCTAAAAGTATAAACGTTTTCAAAAACAATTGTTCTTGATTTTATGGTGGTTAATGGGGTGATTTTTTGTGTATATATTTTTTGTTTTTTTGTTTTTCTTTCTCTATGGAATGAAAAACATTTACGTTTATTACTACAACATCGCATTATATTCAAGATTATTTTCCCATATTTTTTGAAATATGATACCTCTCACCATGAGAGTAAACATTGGGGAAAATGTTGATATATAAGTGTGGGGGATAAGGGTTTTCATCTCTCACATTTATTCACACTATTTTTGTTTTTCAAAAAAAATGTTAAATTTGTTATGAAAAATCAAATTATTTCAAAAAAATTATTATTTTATTTCACAACCTAATGATAAATTATCATTAATTATAAAATAAATTATGTCCTTCCTAGTGTAAAAAACAATTTTGTTGTTAGGTGTTTCAATGATTTCAAAATATTTCGATATTAGATATTGATGAATGGAGTTTCTTGTTGTTTTTATATTTTTTTTATAAACTAACGAATGGAATGTGATAGGAAACCTACTGTAGAATTATGATCATGACTTTAGGAAACAATATTTTTGAACTTGAACATAGGGATCCCAAATATAAAAAAAGGAAATCTCTTTTTGGAACCAACTAAATTGTTAATCTTATAATCCCTTTGAGACTAGAGTAAAATGGGGAAATGTGATCTGATAGGGACCATATATGACTTTGTCAACTGGGTATGTGTGTTATTTATCTGTATATATCAAATAAGTTCTTTTTTATAGTGATTTTCACATTCAAAAATGTGGAAAATAAAATAGAACAAAGAAAAAATTTCCCAGTAGTCAAAAATGTCATCATTAAGAAAATGGTTATTTTCAACCGAAATGAAGAAGTTTAAAATTTATGTATTTGAAGATCATTTATGTTTTACCAATAATGTGATTTTTTAAAAAATATAAAACATTCTATTTGGGAACCTTTGAGAAAGTGAAAACTAAAGTTCTTTTAGTTTTTATTTTAATTATAATGGATCTATCCTGTCATCACACGTAGAGTTAGAACATGAATTGGAATTGATGTATGGATGGAAGATATTACATATAGAAACTATAACATCTTTAATAGTGATTTAATTTTGTTCCCCTTGATTTCTAGTGGGTATTTAAATTTATACAGTACTATTTTAGTGCACTTTTCAAACACCTAACTTAACCTGATACTCTATTTTAAAAATAATTCACGTTCTAAATTTGAAATAAATTTGAAAAACCATTCAAAATGTTTTATAAATACATCATCATGAATTAGTTTGAGGCTAAAAAACATATACATTTGGGAGAGCTGGATGTGGTTGTTTTTTAATGCAATATCCACATCATTTTTTATTTTATTTAATTATTAATATCAAAAGTAAATATTTTGTTTAATAATTACCAATTGTTATCAATTTTAAACATAACTATTAAAATTTTATTTATTTTTATAAAAAATATTAATTTTATTGCTAATTTTTTCATTTAAAATAATTTTAAATTCTGTATTTAATTTTGTTTAACATTCAATTTTTAAAATTTTTTGTTTAAAAAATTATTTTCCATTACGTTATTTTAATTATATTATTATTTCCATGACTACAGTCTCCCATAATTCTATTTTTATTTCATTTAAATTAATTCCATAAAACAATTTATTCAAATTTTTTTATAGATTTTGAAATAAATAATTTTTCACTCTTCTATACATTAAATAATTAAATTAATTATAACCATTTATTTATATTCTTTAAATATTCAAACACCTAGAATGATTTATTTTTAACTTAATTATTTGATTTAATTAATTCTGTTAATTTATTAATAATGGAAACTTACATTAAATATTTTTTTACAATATTAAATTAATTTCTTTTTATGAGAATATGTAATAATTAATAAATTATTTGTTAATATTTTTTTTGAAATTCATATTTTTTTGTTTGTAAAATTTTTTTAAATGTGAATTATTATATTGGTTTTATTTTAAATTTTTTGTAATTTAGTTAATTATTTTTAGTTAAATTAATGTATTACATTAATTTGTATTTTTTTGTTTATTTAGGTGTTACTGTTGTTTTTGGACAATACTACCATAACAAATAACAATAGTGAATCCATTATGTTCCCTCCAGAACCCCCAGTGGTGACTCATTGAGTCACTGCCACCAATTAACTATAGATACCCTATTGAGTCACCACTCTATTCTCACCCACAGTCACCTACGATGAATCTTTTACTCAAATGAGTCACCATCATCCCCCTTAGTCACCATTGTCGACCACCCACTCCCTTCACCAATTGTAATTTATCAACCATCTCTAGAGTCTATTTACCTTAACCCTCTAACTACCATCTCCACTCATCCATTCACCACTACACCCCAATAGTTATTGAACGAGTCACTACCTACCTCAAACAAACAGTGGCTCAATGTGGCACTACAAACTCCAGCAGCTTCCATCAATGTTTGAGAAACCTCTACCCCAAGCCAAAGACAAAAAAAATTAAACCAAAGAAGCTCTAGAAATTGAACTCATGAAGAAAAATTCCACTCAATGTATCATAATTGGGGATCTTTGAAAAATAAGAATTTAGATTAAAAGAAATTGATACCCCATGTAGAAGGAGATATATGAATCACTAAAGAACAAGGTTTTTAGATCTGATGATTTTAAACCCCATCTAATAAAGCCATGAATGATTTGGAGAACTTTAACCAACCTCAGTTGCATCCGTCATCTACAAAGCCAACCCACCACATTGTTTCATTAGTTAGTCCACTAACAATCGACAATAAAATACAACCTCTTCTCTATCTAGCCTCACCTTCAGATGTCGAATTCCTACCCACTGAATCTATCATATCGCTCCATCACTATCGTATGGTGGAACGATATAGCTTGTTTTGAATCCTCTGCTCGAAATCTCTTCATTTTCCACTACCAAAAGCCAATGCTTCCCCTGGCTTTCTACATGAGCCACCCCTCCCAATGCCTGCAAGACCCAACACCACCCTTTACTAATTTTTTTAATTTTATAAAACCATATATAATAATATAATATATAATTTTTATAATATAATTTATATTATAGTAATTAATAGAATTAATGAAATATAATAATAAAATAATATATTAAATTTTATATTGTTTAATTATTTTAAGTATATTATATATCTTTTCAGATGTGTTTATAATTATAATTAGAAATTATATATGAAATTGTTTTTATATATTTATCAAAAAGTAATATTTTTAGGTATTTTTAATATATATATATTTTTATTTAATAACAAGTATATTTATTAATTATTATAAGTAATGATATTAATATATAGTTACATAAAGATATATATATTTATAATAATAGATTAAAAGTATCCCTATCTAATGTTTTTGTTAATTTCATTTATTTGGAGTTAGGGGAGTTGATCAAGGGTGATGATCATGTGGAAATTGCAAGGGGATTTACAAGGTCATTTCAAGAGGCTGATTGTTCCCACTTCGTGTTCACCAGATTATTGGTGATGAGCACGTTGAAGGAAGCCATGTTGAATTACACTTCAAGTAGTTATAATTTCACTTCTTCACTATTTTTTAAGGTATTTCAATTTCATGAATTAGTGGAGAATTATTCCTCTCAGGACTAGTTCCCAGCAAACACAATAAATGTCTCCAATTCATGGATACATAAACAACTTCCTTCTATATTCATCCGACTTCATTATTTTATTTTATTTTTTCTTTTCCATTAATACTAACATAATGATTTGTTTTGTCAATTATATTATGATTTCGGTGATTATGTTTATCAAAAATTCATTTTGTGATCTCGGATCTCTAGAAATGGGGATCTAATTAGCATGGGTAGATTCATGTAGTGAAACCTGAATTGACCTTGAGATGTGAGAATCAGATTGATCTTCATAATCTTCTTATTCAACATAGAAGATCATGATTGTGAAAAAGGTGAGTGAGAGTGAACCATTTAATTAGAACATGTTATTATTTCAAGAATCATATATTATCCCCCCCTTTAACAATTTATCTAATTGCTAAATTAAGTTGTATTGTGGGATTTGGAAAAAATATCTTGACCGTTATGGCTGGTGACATCTTTATCAGAATGATTTAGTTTAGAGGATCATTTTTCAATTTACAGGAATGGATGAGCATTGAAAAAATTCACTGTGTAATTTTTCAATGTTTTGGTATGTGAGGTTTGTGACCCATTCCAT
The DNA here is from genome assembly GCA_963277665.1 of Viscum album. NCBI lineage: Eukaryota > Viridiplantae > Streptophyta > Magnoliopsida > Santalales > Viscaceae > Viscum > Viscum album. The sequence continues at coordinate 1,035,573,612 of OY728128.1, read as the reverse complement.
CACACATGCATTGGGTGAATTGAGAATTTTTTATTTTATTTATCAACTGATCTATGGTAGGGAGTTTAAGCTCGTTCCACCTTGATATTTTCTTTTCATTACTTACATATTTCATATGTTTCATTTTTATATTATTTTTATTCTTCTTTTTTATATTCCTGTTTGCATATTCAGATCATTAACTAATTAATTTATCACTTATATGGTTTTTAGTGTTGTTTCTTAATGTTTTAGTTTACAATTTTTAAAAATATATAAAAAATAGAAAGAATTTATGAAGGACCATTGAGGATCTCTACATTTCTTCCTTGAGAGAGGTAGTGATATATCAATTTGGATATATATGGGGTCTTATTAAATGTAATTTTGATCTACTACATGAAAAGGGATGCATTAATATTATTTACCTTTTCAGGGGACGCAACGTTTTCCTAAGTAAATTTTAAAAGTTTTATTTATTTTTAAAAAAATATTATAATAAAAAATATCACTAAAAATGAATCAAAATAGATACTCTATTTTCTATTATTTAATAACATATTTATTTCTATGATGTGAATGCTCTGTATGAGGATGTAGCATTATTACAATTTTGGTTACATAACTAACTAGCAGGGGAGCTATTAGATTCTATAAAGGTTGTTATATATCAAAAAAACAACAATATCTAAAGAATAGAAATCAAATAAAAAATTATCATGATGGGAAGTATCTTACTAAAAAATATTAGTAGTATAATAAGAGAATCATCAATTACTGTGGACATACATACCCGGATAAAGAGGACCAAAAGTACTGGGAAATACTTCAAAAAGTGACTGATGTTGCACCTTCTAAAAATAATCACTATAGAAAGTAAACCAAAACATATAGAGGGAAAAAAAGATGGACTTGTGATTATTTGACTATAATGAACCATTGAATGTTCTACTAGAATTTTTTGAAATAAATTCACAAGAACAATTTATGTTCTAGATAGAGAATAGATATAGAGGAATTAATGAATCTAGTGAAATTTTGTAAGATGAATTTATTTATGGAATTCCATTTTATTATTTTTCATTCACTAACCTTTCAATTGAGTTTCTGTGTCTCAATAGGTCAAAACAACCTAAGGCCTCCTCCTTTATTCCATAGAAGAAACTACCCCAGAGGTGGTGTCATTTGATTAAGTATTGGAAGTGGTTGACTACGCCACTACTTCCATAGATAGTCTCCCAAGAGAACTATCTACTCTTATAGAAGTGTAAGATGGAAAAAATAGGGATAATTTCATTTTTATGTTGTATTATTTCCTTTTTTTATGATTCTACCATTCATAAATATAATGATAATTTGGATTCTACCTATATAGGTTTTAAAGAGTCTTCTAAGATATGTGATTTCCTAAAAATTCTTGAAGAATAATCCCCTACAGATGAAGAAGATGAGTGGTGGGAGTTATTCGCAACTATTACAAAGGGTGTGTCACTCTTCCTACAGTTAACGTGGAATCCATGAGTTGTGGTGCACCCGAAGAAAAGACTAAAATAAATGATAAATATTTAAAACCTATGCGCCCTCAAACCAAATTTTTTTAAGAGGTGAGTACCCCTACATCTTATTTAACCTTTCATTACTCCCTAAGGGGTCCACTTCCCAGGATGGGGAATTGAGGGATGCTGACCAAGGGATAATATAAATGCAAGAAAGTTCCACCATTTGGTGGAATAACATATGCTGGTTCTTGATAAATATGCATCATCTCCTATCAGACTGAGGATGATCCACTAAATATCTTTGTATGGACAATAAATATTCAGAACACTGTGGGGGTTATCCTAATATTAACCATTTTAATTTACTATTATAGTTTCATTATGTTGTAATCAATTTGTTCATTTTATTTTAGGATCTAATCAGGTAGTTACTCCACATTTAATTAATTTTATTCATAATTGAGTATAACATAATACATATTTGATTAATGTACATAACATAACATATAATTTACTTTCTTTTTTTACTTTTAGATTTATATTTTGAAGACAATTTTTAATATTTTTCATATGTATATACTTTAACAAAATCACTATAGATATTCAACAATGAAAATAGAAGAAAAAACCAATGCGGCTTAGAAAAAAAATGATTAATAAGCTTCTTTTAAGGGAAGTACTATTTTTAATTCTTAACTGTTTTTTAAACTGTTCATTCATATTACCTGTTGTTTTGGGTTAACTATGGTGGAATCCCCCTAATTTTTTTTGAATCATCGCTATTTTTGTTTCCTGGGTGCTTATATTGCTAAAAGTTAGTATGATTAAATTTACTATTAGGTATTTTTTTATCATGATTAGACTAAATATATTCATTTTATTCCATATAATCCTAAAAAACATTGATCCCCGTTCTTATTTTTAAATTACAATGAGAAATACAATTTCTATTCATAACATATAAAAGCTTAATTTTTTTTTAAAAAAATGTTCTTTATTTTCTAGTAGTTGATATGGGGATCATTTTAGTTTTTTTTCTTATAATTTTATTTTGGTGTGCAAACCAACACATTTGAAATGTAATACAACATGTTCCCATTAAGATCATTTAAATTTCCCTCATGTTTTTATCTATGTAGTATCCCACTTTGGAAATCAATATTGGGAATAAATATTATTTCTATTTGTTGGGAGAGGGGGCTTCTTATGACACATCAATTCCCTTAAATGTTTTTCAAAAAATCTAATTTTTTTTAAAATATAATTATTAAAAGAATTTTAATCTCTCCCTTCCCAACATGAGGGTATATTAGAATCAATTTTCATATCAACTATTTTTTAAATGTTGGATATGTTCTTCCAGTTGTTAAGGGTTCCACTGATTCTAAAATTTCTAGGAATAAGTAATTACTGAATTGAGTTTATCGATATTTTTATGGATTTTATTTTTAGGAACAGAGTAAGGGAGTGTGATATGATAACATTTTTAGAATTATAATAATTACTTTAGGAAAATATTTGTTTTAAATAAGACATAGGAGTCTCAATTTTTTAGAATAAATCAATCAATTTTGGGACCCAATTAAAATGCTAATCTAATAATCCCTTTGATACTAGAGTAAAATAGGAAAATGAGATCCCACTATGAACATATGAGACTCTATGAACTGTGAGTGTGTGTTATCCATATGTACATATAATATAAGTGATTTTTCATAACTCCTTTCATATATATGGATGGGGGGAAATAAAAAATAATAATGAAAATCCCTAACCATGATGCCTATGGACATTGCAATACTTTTATGGAATACTTAATAAATGGAACAAAACAATTCCCAAAGACTGTATTTGTTTATTGTCTTTAGAAGCTGAGAACATATTCTCTTAACTTTTTGAAATATTTTCAATATCTCCATTAAATATAATCCAATTTAGTTATCATACCTAAAACCTTTTTTATATCATGTGGAAAGGGAATCCTAAAAAGGGTGAGCTCAAATTATCAATAATGGTAAACAAGACAAATATCAAATAAAATATGAATATATGGACATAAAAACATGAATATATCTTTTGAAAACCATACAATATATAACAAAATCTTGAGTTATGTATGAAATCTTGGTATTTTTTATATCATAAATCAAAATGGATTCACTAATAATGTAAACATGGCATTGAAAGAATACATGGAATTGTGTAAAACATATAATCATAGAAAATCATTTCAATATTTGATGAGGATAATTTCCAATACTATCATAGTTGAAAATACCATAAATTAACTGATTTTACTTTCTTCTCCAACCCTGTATTACTGAACTAGATTTACATTTCATTCAATACCTATATTACTAAACCGAATTTACATTCCATTCTAGTAATGTCTGTATAAATAGATATAAATCATGCGAAAATAATAATAGTGAGATATTGGGCTCACCAATCTCATAATTAAATTATTCTTATGCAATCCACAAAATGATAAATAATTCACCATAGCATAACCTAAGTAAAAAAAATTAGTTTCTTAAACATAATTCCATCATAATGTAAACCTTGTAAAACAAATAGATTTGATAAATTGAATTCCATAATAAAAATAACAAAAATAAAATAATAATAATAAGGATATTATAATTGAAACATATCCCAATTAAAAAATTCCATTTTATGTTGAAAATAATTTTGAATGAACACTTGAAATTAATTCTTGAGGAAAATATCCTTTCTTCTTCAAAAAAATTTCTCTTCTCAAAATGAATGAAAATTTTAAATGAAAACAATTTATTTGATAATAAAATTTAAATCTAGTAGAGAAACCATTATTGAAATAAGATGTTATAAAAATTTAAAATACATTCTTGATTTATAAGTTAAAAAACATTTTCTTTATCCTTTTTCCAGTAAAGTAAAAATGTACCTCATATCAAAAACAACAAAATATTCCATTCATACCATTTATAAAATTTTAACAATGGGTAAAATTCACTCTAAAAAAATATAATATAATAGAAATAATATTTTCTAACACATAATTCGGAAACATGAACATGGATGATAAATATACCCGTGTAAATACTTATGTATAAGTAATGTCGAATAATAATGAGATTACGAAATTATCCCTTACTAATTTATAATCAGTTGAATCATATGCCTATAAAATAAAAAAATATGAAGATAACATAATTCTTAATAATAACCATAAAAACATTCATGTAATTCGTAAACACAACTCCAATGAAAATTTTTCTGTATAAAGAATATGCCAATAAAAATAAAAGTGAGACAAAATAATCCTAACTATATGGGTATATCCATTTTTTGTATTCAGAACTCCTGTATAATGATTTAAATAATGTTAATCATTTATTTTATAATAAAATTAAATTTATGATATCATATATGATCATATTAAAATCTCTATTTTAATAACAATATAACTCATCCATCGGGTATTAACTACATTATTTTCTTCTTCAGGTTTTGTTAGATAATTTATTGATACACTATTAAGAATATAGTTATATAATTTAATGAATTATATAAATTTAATATATTTAATATGTCATATTAAAAAATATTTTTATAAAAATTCTTTAATTTATATCATGTTGAATGAATCAGAACACCTCGTAGAGACGATAAGTTGTACTTACACATGAGTGACGGTATCTTTCCCATAATTAGGAAATGTAATGGAAGTTAATGGTATAGAATTTATTAAATAATATATATTATCTTATAATAATCATATATAGTTATTATTATCATCATTATACCCATCTATGTATGGTGGTGGTTAAAAATAGATTATACAATAGAGTGGAGAATTTCGGCCTCATGTACCCACACAAGATGATTTTATTTTTTATAGGATTGATTTAATATGGAATAATGGTGTTCCATAAACATAATAATATATATTTATATTAGTGATTTTTCTTTATTAATTAATAATCTAAAAAAATCAAGAGTGTGTAGAAGTTGATATGATCTTGAGAGAGTTGATAAAGGATATTACCTCTTCTTCGGCATGCTCCCCTAAGATCTCCACTTAAAGGCACGAAGGTTGGTCTTTTGAGAAGTATAGAACCTATTGATTGTAAATATTATACTTGATGAGGGAAATGGATAGATTATGGGTGAGAATGAAGGCTCAATGTGAAGTGGAGAGGTGAGGGAGGACGTTCCTTTTTATAATTGATGTGATGGATGTTTCTTTGATGTCAAAAAATATTAATTAATAAAATATTCAAAGCCAATAGAAAACCTAAAAAAATGTCTTATATTCTATGATGATATGAGATAAGGTTTTAATATCATTATCCAATAATTTTTATACATATTTATTCATCAATATAATCCTTATCATTTCAATAAATCCTTGGTTAATCTATTTTAATTTTAACTAAGGTAAAAAAGTATTCCATATTAAAATAATGTAATATTTACTTATTTGATGTAAATTAGACCATAATAAAATACTTTAGAAAATTTTATACCCTTTAATAATTATTTAATATTTAAAAAAAAATTATGTTTTTTAGTTTATTTAATAATACATAAATTTGATAAATAATCAATAGTGTCAATTTTAACACTATTCAATTTATTTATTTTTAATGATATCCAAATGAGATGGTATCCTTGAACCAAATATTGTATTATATCCCTATGGGGTCATGTTAATCTATAAAATTCTTTGGATATAGTAATTATGCTAAAATATTTTATCTTTTTTATTTTTAATAACATTAATTTGGTGTTTCCATTAATAAAATAATTATTACATCTACATTGTATAATAATTTAATATAAATGTGTTTAAATAAATTTAAATAAAACAAAATAATGTAAATAATTATTCTATAATTCATATTCATATTTTTTTGATGAATATATCTTTACAAAAATACTATATTAAAAATGTTATATTTATTTAAACTAGAATGTGACATCATCAACATCACTTTAATTAAAATAATATAAGTATCATAATCCTTTTATATGGTTTGAAATGGTAATTAAATCTAGCCCTGGAATATTAAGGTCAATTTATACTCACCCTATAATATTTTTTCAGGTTTTATTTTCTTTTAATGGTTATAATCATTTTAATAAAAACTATTTTATTGATTTTTCATAAATCTAATAATGTCTAGATCATCAATGTATGAGCTATTAATGAAAATATTTATTTACCAAAAAATAAAAATAAATTTATATGATAAATAAAAAATATTAGATTTAAAATTTTTATTTATAGTCTAACTTATATTCTATATAACATTACATAAAAAATGATACAGTTGTAAAAATTGGAGAAACACATTTATAAATTTTCTTTAAATAAAAAATATTAAATGTCTTAATATCATCCAGATGGCTTCCAAAGGGTATCATTTCTACCAAATAATTGTTAAAATAGAAAATCACACATACAATAATATTAGTACATGTGTTATGGTGATTTTATAATTTTATATTTTCACATAAAAACCTGATTTTCCTTTTTACCATATTAATAAAAATACCAAAGTTACTATTCATAATGTCCGAAAAAAATGATTCTTTTAAAATAATTTGTAACATATGATTAAAAATATTTATCTATCTTTAAAAATTACAAACACAAAATTTGGAGATATTAATTTAAAATTAATCCCATTGTCAGAACGAAAAACCGGTTTTGAAATGTAAAACATTGCAATTGAAAGAAATGTTTGTACATTTAAATTCAATGTAAAATTAATTACAATGAAATAAATTATAATAAATGATGAAAACATTTCTATTAATAAATTAAAACCATTACATTATGTAATTTAACCAATAAAATTATTTCTGTTGAAAAAATTGTTTTCAATTAAAATTTACTGTATTTTTAATATTCATCAAAACATGAAAGTTATCAGAAAATTATAAATAATTGTTCCAATGTTATTTTTTATTTCCCACTTGAAATAAAATTTTTATTTTTTTAAATAAAATTTAGTAATGTGTGAAAAAGGTAGATTTAAAATTGTTTATCAATTAAATGGAAACTAAACAGCCTTTTTTGAAAAATTATTCTTTCATATAAAAATTGAATTAATTCTAATATCATGTAAATGAAATATATAATATGAATTTTAAAGGTTATATTTAATATTTTACATATACATTATCTTAAAAAACCCCATCAGGACATATTTTATTATTTTATAAACTCAATTATTAACATTTAAATAGTTTTTTCCGAAGAAAGTTAATATTTTTCATACATGCCATTTTAATGATGTGTTTATAATGTAACATAATAATATTTTGTTGTTCCCTAATAATTTATCTTCTATGAAATTAATTCTATCAAATGAATTTGAAATTTTTTATAACAGAAGTAAAGAAGAGTGTAGCGTGTAATGCAAGTTAAGATGGTGTGGCATGTAACACAAACTAATCTTGGTGTAGTGTAAAACACAAGAACTCAATGAAATTAAAAATAATATATATTATAAAAATAATGGGGTGTTACATTATACCCCCCTTAAAATTAATTTCTCCCTCAAATTTTATTGTAGTAATAAAATGATGGAAACCCTCATCTTAGAAATAATGACAAGAAATTTCTTATAATAATTAAAAGTAGGAAAATAACTATTTCCAAAAATAAATAATGACTAGGTATCTACGATTGAGAATGTAGGAGAATATTTGGAAATGGTGTAAAAGTTTAAATAATTATATAGATTGATAAAAATCAGTGATGACAATGACGTGGCTGATTAAGATAAAGTTGACTGGAACAAAACCATAAGACTAGGTAGAATAAAAAAGGTCATTGATATCATAAAATTGATGATAATAGAACACACATTTACATCATGATCCCTTTTCCTAATGATCAAGAATTTTTATTAGAGGATATAATTACTTGGTTTTGGTGCATTCCCACCGTTGGTCTTCATTTGAAAAATTTCAACATCATCTCATTGTCAATGAGATGAGGTTGAATTTATTATTCTTGAAGTGTTATCATATCATGATATCTATACATATAATGATATGTCATTATATCCATCTTTATCAAAAAAATGATAGAAAAATTAATCAAATAAGTATTAGTCTAAATACGGTGAGTGAATACATTATTCTAACAAACATTATCTGGTGCATAAAATAATGTTTCCTTAAATTGATAAGTTTAAAATCATTCTGAATGTAGAAAATCCAATAATATAGAGAAAGTTTCACTAACTGAGATTAAAATTTATCCACTATATATCATAATGTGTCTCTTGTTGGTCAATTTCAAAAAATGTGAACACTTTCATCATGTATTCTCTTAATTCACAGTAATTACCTGAATTATCATATATCCTTATAGAAGAAATGCATATTTACTTATTCCAAAACATGTTGGATATATTTCTTAAGTCCCAAAAAGTTGTATACTTCATCCAAGATAGAATAATACCATTGAAAAAAAATATATAATTTGTTCCCAAGAAACTAGATTCATCCAATTTATCTTTTGAAATTCATCATATCCATATCCAAACATCATTATCATATCATATGGGACATAATAAGGGTTATTTTTCCTTTATTAATTTGTTATCCCTGTATATCATCTTAATATTAAATAACTTTTCAAGCTCCATAGAACTAATCAATATATCCTTTCCCATCGTTAATATGAAACATATTCTGAAAAAACATATATATTTTATGATTCATATAACAAAATCTTTGAATTCTGAGACATTCACACCTCAATCAACCAACTTTATTCTTAAACCATTACTCATAATCCATCTTCAAAGTATTATCTAAAATATGAACCATTTAATTAGGTTAGTAAACCATAATATAATCAAGCATCTTAGGTTTATTGTAAAAATAATAATTTTAAAGCATCCCATACATTACACTTATCATTTACTATCTCTTTATCCTGAGAAATATAATAAATACTCATATGAACTTTATAATTCTCTAAATGAGATTTCTAATTTAGAAATAGGTTTTCATAAATACCATACATTCCAAATATAAAACATTAAAGTTTATATATGTTCCATCTAGTTATGGAAATTGCCTATGAATAAAAACAAATATTTGTGAAATACATATCCTAGAATAAAACCACAAAAATAAGGATATTACTTTTAATATTTCAACCTATTATTTATTTAGTTTAATCCTTGTTTATTCATGATTGTCACAAAAATCATGTATTATTTCCTATACATAGACTTATCCTTAGTACATCCCTAAACAAATGCTTCAAAATGTCACTAGGGATCTCACTAAGGTTTTTGCATCCTATTTTCTAAAGGTTGACCAATAATTCACTCTAAAACTAAAAAAAATCCCCATGTATTGAATACATGGAAATTAAATTACTTTTATGGAATATTAAATACATGAATCAAATATATTCCCAAAGAATATATTAGTTTAGTGCCTTTGAAAACTAAGAAAACAGTCTCTTAACATGGTGAAATATCTTCAACATCTCCCATAATGATATTTCACTTTATTTTTCCTACCTTTAACCATTTTTTATGTCATTGGGAAAAGAAAACATAAAAATGTTGAGCTCATATTTTTAGTATGTTAAATGAAAGAAATAAAAAATAAAAAATAAAAAATAGATTGTATAAACATGAAAAAAAACATCTGAAATCTATACCACATTTAAGAAAATCATGAGTTATGAAATAAATCTTCGCATTTCATAAGTAATAAATCATAAAGAAATCAAAAACCATGAGAAAATTGAATTGGAATAAAACATAGAATTGTGGAAAACACATAAACATAGAAAACAATTTCATTATTTTTCCAGCCTCATTTCTAAGACTATCATAGTGGAAAATGTCCATTACTGAACTGAGTCTACATGTCATTCAATCCATGTATTAATGAACCATATTTAGTTATCAATCTAGCCCCATATTACAAGACTGGATTTACATTCCATTCCAGAAATTTATATCTCATGAGATACAAATAAATACCTAATGAATTTGGAGAATGATATAGCTCCCACCCATCTCATAATGAAATCAATTTTATGTGTGTTACAAAAACATAAATCATTCAACTTATCATATCCCATGAAATCAAATGGGATTCATAAACATAATTCCATTATAAAATAATACATGTAAAATAATGGATTTCATAAATATAATTCCATCAAAAAAATATTCATACCACAAGAATAATAGGGATAGAATACATGAAACATAACTCTATTAAATTATTCCATGAAAATAAGGCATTATGAAAATATCCTTTCTTCCATAATTTTTTATATTATCAAGATTCCATTTAATTTTAAAATAAATGAACTTATCTTAAAATATACATGAAATATAATAGATTAATATTCATATAAATAAGGTATTATGTAAATGTAAAAATCCATTCATGTTGTATAAGATTAAAAAAATTCTCTTCATACGTTTTCTAGAAATGAATAAAGTACCTCATATCGAAAAAGGCAAAATTCTCCTTTTGTAGAATATAATAAAATTTCATAAAAGGATAAATTTTCTCTATAAAATTGAATAATAATAAAAATAATATTTTTCAATACATAAATAGAAAACATGGACATGTATGATAAATATACCCTAGTAAATACTAATGTATAAACAATCTCAGATAATAATGAGATTTCACAATGATCCCATACCAATTTACAATCAGTCAAATCATATACCTCATAAAAAAGTAACATTAAATACATATTATAACCTTCATAATAATAAAAAAATCATTTTGGTTCAACATAAATACAACTAAAAAGAAATAGATTGTATATATGGAATATGTCTCACAGAAATAAAATTAAGAAAAAGTAATCTTGTACCTTAGGTCTGATGACATTTGTATGTATCTGTAACTCCTAAATAATTATTTAAATAATATCATTGATTTATTCTATGTTCATGGTAATTTTTTAAGATATATTATATGATTATATTATCATCCATTTTTAATAATATTATTACTCACAAATGAAGTATTAACAACTTTATTTTCTTACACAAGTTTTTTCAGATAAGTTCTTATTCCTCTTTTGGTTATAGTTATATCATTTAAAAATGATATTAATATAAAATATATATTATATTTTCCTTTGATACATTTATATTATAATTATTTAATATATATCATGTATAATGAATCACATTGCATCATGTAGACAACACGTCATATGTATGCACGAGCGACAATATCCTTCCAATAATTGTGAAATGGTATGGAAGTGAATGGTATATAATTTCATCAATAGTACATATATTTTTATAATAATAACATATAGTTATTATTTCAATCATTATACCCAACAATATAAGGTGGTGGTGAAAAACATAATACACCATTTCATGGATACGGTAGGTCATACATATACATATGTGGTGATTTTCTTTTTTATAGGATGACTAAAAGGTGGAATAAGGTTTCTAAATAAATATAATTACATTTAATTATATATTTTAAACATTATTTATTACTTAAAAATGGAAACATCAAAAGAATGGGATGTAGAATTTGAAATGATATTAAGAAAGTCAGAAAAAGAGATTACCACTTCTTTGGTGAGCTCCCTCTAGATTTCTTATTAAATGTACTAAAGTTGGCATTTTTAGAAGAAAATAACCTCTATAATTTGAATAAGTAATTTTATAATGATAATGAGTAGGGTATGGATGATATTTAATGCTCAATGGGGTGTACAGAGGTGAGTGAGGAGTCACCCTTTTATAATTGGGGTGAGGGACACTTTTGGGATCTCCTAAAATATAAGTTTATAATAAATTCTAAACCCTTGAGAAAACGTAAAAAATGTAACAGTTTAGAAGATGATATGATTCAATGTTTTAATGTCATGATAAAACAAATTTTAGAGAAGTTTTTATATCAATATAAACCTTATCATTTCAATTACATTTTAGTTACTCTATTTTAATTTTAACTACATTAACAAATGTTTCAGTTTTAAAGAAGTATAATATTTTCTTATTGGATGTAAAATAGACCACTAATGAAAAATTTAGAATATTATAGATCATATAATAATTTTTATATATCATTATTTGTTTTACAATTTTAAATAATTTCATAATACATATTTTTTTTAAATAATCAACAGTGTTAACTTTCAGACAATTAAATTAATTGATTTTCTATGATTATCACGATAAGATATTATCGCCAAAAAAAATTCATTTCATCCATAATGGGCCAATTTTATTTATAAAATTGTTTTTATAAATTAATTATCCAAATTATATTTATTTTAAAATTTTTAATAACATAATTGTTTTTCATTAATAAAATTATTACTATATCTATATTGTATAATTATTTAATATACAAATTGTTTGAATAAAAATTAAAAATAAAATACCATAATGAAAATAATTCTTCTAAATTTTAGATGAATATAATTTTTTTAATTTATACTTTGGATAATAATATATTAAAAATGATTTATTTATTTAAACTAGATTTTGACAAGTTTAACACCACATTAAATAAAATATTACAAGTGTCGCAATCCTTTACATAACACACCTAATTGATAATAAATAGATTCTTGGATGATTATGGTCATAATAAAACTATTCTATAATATTAGGATAAGTATTATTGTCTTTTAACTGTTATTATAATATTAATAAAAATTATTTTATTTATTTTTCATCAATTAATTAATTTATGCATCCTCAATTTATAAGCTATTAAGGTAAATTTTTATATTTTAAAAATTATAAATAAATTTAAATGACAAATAAAATCATAATATAATTATAATGAGTTTCTATAGTATAATTTATATTCTATATAAGATTATGTTAATAATTATATAGTTATAAATATTTGAGTAAGATAAATTTAATTATAATTTAAATAAAATAAATTTAATGTTCTAATCTAATCTAAGTGGCTTACAAAGAAATTATTTTGATCCAAATATGGTTTCGGTTGATAATCTACCAGCCAATAATCTTAGTAAAAGTTTTATGGTATTATTATAATATTAAATTTACACTTAACTACATGATTTACCTTTTTACCATAAAATTAAAAATTACTGAAGTTAATATTCATAATGCCAAAAAATAAAAGAATTATATTAACATAATTTGGACCTAATAATAAAATATATGGAACACAATTTTAAAATATTAAAACATAGTTGTTTTAGTAATTAATTTCAGAATAATCTAATTTTCTGAATGAAAAATTGGTCTAAAAAGATAAAACATTGCAATAGATTGAATTTTTTTTACATATGAATTCATTGTAAAATTAATCAAAACATCCTAAATTATTTTTAATGATAAAAATATATTCCATTTATACATTAAAACCACTAATAATATTTATGTAACCATAAAAAATTGTTTGTTGAAATTTTTGATTCAATTAAAATTTATTGTGCTTTTACTATTCATCAAAACGTGAAAGTAATTTAAAAAATATCAAAAAAAATTCTAATTTTTTTTTATAAATCTTCCAAAAAATATTTATATGTTGTTAAATAAAGTATATAAACTATGAAAAACTATAATTAAAATGGGTACGCCATCAAAAGGCGGAGAAACTAATTTTTTTAAAAACTGTTACTCTAATCGAAAAAAATTATTTATTCTTGTATCATTTTTAAAAAACATATAAGCTGAGTTTTAAAAAATTTTATAATTATATTTAATATATATTACATTAATAATTTCCATCAATAGTGATTTTAATATTTTATAAACTCTATTTTTTTCATTTAAATAGTTTTTTCAGAAGAAAGATAATAATGTTCACACCATCCATTATAATGACTAGTTTATAAGGCAACATAAAAATATTTTTTTCACATATAACTGTCTTTGTAAGAAATTAATTCGAATAAATGACAATGAAATTTGGGGCAATACCACCCATGAATAGTGTTTCATATACCACATGCTAAGACGATGTTATGTGTAGCTCATGGTAATCATGGTGTAGTGTACATGACTAGACATAAATGAAATTAAAAAGAATATATCTTAAAAATAAATCTGGTTGATACCAATAAATTTCATAGTGGTCAAAAAATAGTTTATTACGGTGATGTGAAATTTGATCCTGGATGATGTTTGGGTTTTATCAATTAGGAGATTTTATAAAACAATTTAGAAAAATAATCATCTTAAAGATAAAATTAATGGTTCCTTTTATTATGGTTTTAATTCCACCTAATTTATCATTTAATAACTCAATGAGTTAGATCAAGAATTTTAATTTTATTAGGGATGGAAGGGATTTCATATAGGTGGAATTGAATCTTTAATAGTGAATGAGTTGTGTTCCCCATGTTTTATAGGGGTATATGAATTTATGCAATAATATTCTTGAGATAATTTTAAAATCATAACATAACCTACTCGTATGATTGTAAAAGTTTTTACATTCTCATTTTGATATGATTTTTACAAATCAATCATTCTATTTTACAAAGAGAATAAACATTTTTGAGGAAAAAAACATTTTTGTGTGGGTGAGTATGATGTGGTTACTCTTTAATGCACATTGACACTTCAATTTTATTTATAGTATTATAGACATAAAAATAGAGTATTTTTTTAATAATTACCAAATATTATCATTTTATTACATATCTTTTAAAAAATATATTTTTTTTGAAAATATTTATTTTATTGATTTTTTTCATTTAAATAATTTTAGAATTAAATACTTCGTTATGTTTGAAATTAGATTTTTATTCATTTATTTTTAACTAATAAAAATATTTTGAAATTTTTTAATAATTTAATTATTTTATTAATCCTCATATTTTTTTCTTTTTTATTTTTCATTTCATTTATATTATTTCTCTAATTTTATCTATTCTTCAATTTTTAATTTTTTCAGTAATAAATTTTTTACTTTTTTTATTCTTAAAATATTTAAATTAGTTATATATATTTAATTATATTAGTTATGTATTTAAATACTTAGTATTAATCATTTCATATTTAATTATTTAATTACATTTATTATTTTGATTAATTAAATTATTAATAAACTGAAGCAATGAACATTAGATATTTTCATTGTTTTAAATTATTTTTTTAACAATTTTTAATCATTAATAAATTATTTATTGAATAATTTATAATTAATATTAAATTTTTTTTAACATAATTTTCGAGAAAATACGAATAAGAATTTTGATTTTATTTTATTTTTTTTTCAAATTAATATATTCAATAAATTTGGGTATTTAATTTTTTTTATATGTGTTCTTATTTCTATTTGACCAAAATCCACTAATAGTAGAAATAATAATGATGAATCTTATGAGATACTACCATAAATCACAGTAGTGACCTATTGATTTGTTGTAACCACTGCCCAAAGGTGACTCTTTTGAGTAACCATTCTGATCGCAACCACAACCTCCTATAGTGAAATGGTTGCTCAATTAAGTCAACTCTAGGACCCCTCATCCACCTTTGTCCACCACCCATGCCTTTTCCTATAGAGAGTTCTCCCTTACAATGACCCTCAGTTTCCATTATTCCTCCTCCATCCATCTCAACTACACTACTCACCAGTAATCCCCAATAGTTAATCAATGAGTCACCAATAGCCACAACCCAATGGTCACTCAACGAGTGACTGCCGACACCACCACCATCCTCCACTGTTTGAAAAACTACCACCCCAAACCAACAAGAGCAACCAAAAAATAAATTGAAGAATCAAAATAAACCTAACCGTAACAATAATGTAATTAAAAAATAAAACCAGAATCAAGTATCATAGAACAATAGTAAATTAGACCGAACGAAATCGATACCCACAATAGAATCATATCTAACCGGCACTTATGGACAAAGGTATTTTTATCATACAAATTCGAACAAAAACCATCTAGTTGTCACCAGATTTTAGGAATATGAACGAGTCGTGACTTCATCATCATATTGTGAAGACAACGCATCGTGTCACATCCATAGTTGAACCCCCAATGTAAGCTTTCAGAGGATATCTCACACACATTCAAGCCACACATTCAGATGTTGTGTACCTGCCCACTGAAGACATTAGATCACTCTAATACCACAATAGGGCCGAACCATCATTCTCATTCTAAATATGCTGCTCAAAATATCCTCACTCTGTCACTGCCTAAAGCCAACCCCTTCCCCTGGCCTTCTCTGTGATCAACCGCACCCCCTGTCGTACTCAACCCAGCACCCCCTCCCCTATTTGTCATCAATTTATTTTATATAATAATATATAAAATTATAACATGAAAAACAAATAATTTAATATATATAAATATAATAAAAATATTTTCTATAATAAAATAATAAAAATAAATTAAAAATGTTAAATAGTTTTATTATATTATATTTATTATATATTTTATTACAAGTGTTTATAAATATAATTCGATAATGAGTATTATATTATTTTTATATATTTATCTTGTAATAATAATTTTTTGTACATTAAATATATATTATTATTTATTAATATTTATATTTGTAAATTAATAGATGTAATGATATTAATATATATTTATATTAATATATATTTATTTATAATAACTGTTACAAGTTATCTCGGCCAAAATATGTTTTCAAATTTATGTTCTTTGTAGCAGGGGATTTGATCAAGGGTGGGGATCATGGGGAAATTTTGAGGGGTGGAATGAGGTCATTGATAGAGACAAACTACACCTAAGTACATTTCACATAAGAGATGGTGGTTAGAACATCATGGGACACCACATGGAAGGAATCTGAGTGTAGATAGGATTTTACTACATATCGGTTTTTTTTTGGAGTTTTTTTGCTTTCCAAACAATGGGAGAATGACTCGTATATGGACCTTAACCCCCTCAGAAATAAGAAATGCCTCAGATTCTTATATATGGGAATAAATTTTTCCCTTAATCATCAAAATTATTCATTTTCATTTATTTACTACGTTCTATATATACCGATGTACTGATCTGTTTTTGGAATTCAATTGTGATGTTTGAGCCTCTATTCATTCGAGATTTGTTTTGTGATCTCAAATCTCAAAAAATGTGAACCAATTTGTGTGATGATATTTTGGTTTTGAAACCCCACACAACATGGAAAGGATAGAATCAACGCAATCGTCATCACTATCTTCTTCACCTTTTATGATCAAGACTATGAACTATGGTGAACGTGAGAACATCCTTTCATAGTATCCCCTGATACATTCTTTCCTATTTTATTCTCACTTACCATTATAAATTTACTGAAAAAATAAAATTATTTGGATTTTTTGGTTTGATGAACTCATTTGGACTATTTCGTCTTATGATATCCTTGTCTGATTGATTTAATTGAGAAATTTATTTTGAAATTTTGAAAATTGGTCGAGAACGGAAGAACTTTGATGCTTTATTATTTATGGTTAAGGTGAGATAGGGGTGTGATATGAGCCATCAAACATTAATTGAGTGAATTGGGTGGTTTTGATTTAATAATTCAGTTGTAATATTATTGGTTGTTGAGGGTGGATCCCCATAGATCTATCCTAGTTCTTAAAAATATTGTTGTTTTTTATCTTTTATCATTTCTTATTCATTCTCTTTTGATTCCTCTATGATTTTTTGGTCATTCAATATTTCATTTCTCCTTTCCCTGTTTTTCAACACTGCATCTAATTGTTTCAATATTTTTTTTAAAAACATATATATAAAGAGTTTTGAAATGACCAATGAGGCTCTTAAAACAACTTCCATGAGATTGACTGAGATGTTATCCACTATGCAATATCCTGAGTCATATAAATGTACCTTTGACCATCCTTGTAACAATTATAACATCATCCAACATTCTCATTTTTATGACAATGTATATGCATATAAAAAATAAATCGATTCAAACATAAATTAAAATGAATATATCATCAATGGAATAAAAATATAAAGAAATATAAATATACAACTATTAAAAATATGTTACTACAACCATAAACATGAGGTCTTAATGGAAAAATGACTCACTAGAAAAAATAAAAATCATGATACTCGTTGTGATCTAAATGTGACCATTTTTTCATAGTCCCTCTAAAATACCATCCCACTCCTATAGTGATAAATAAATAAACCAAAGAAAGAAAAATAAAAAGTGCCTTCAAACATCATGTTTAATATTAAGGGTGTGAGAATATACCAACACATTATGAAATAAGTAAAGACTATATGTATTTATTTATTTTTTAAATAATTTTATTTTAAAAAAATTATTGAAATTAAATTTTAATATTTTATTAAATACAAGAAATCATATTTCAAAACCCAAGTAATATTAAAAAATGAATATTTTTCATAATGAAACTATTAGAAATCTTTTTTAAATCAACCCTTTTTTGAAACTAGTCTCTTCAAATAAATTTAAACAATTCCTTAACCCACACTAAAGAAATTTAATATCATCCAATGAAAAAAACCACTTCATAAGTGAGAAAATTATTCATAAACATTAATTAAATGGAAAATAAGAACAAGTAGTGTATAACATAAAAGAATAATAGTTAGAATGTGAAATATAGATTAAAATAAAGTTAGGATAGATTAATGTATTGATATTCCTCGGAAATTCCTAATTATCATGTGAGGTACCCCTAAAAGTTTTTAGGTTATAACCATATCTTGTCCCATTGATTCATTCCTAGGTTAATAACAAAATTTTTTCTCTCTATTTACCACATAAGTGGAAATCCAATATTGTGGATCCATTCCACAATTAATCTATGTATGAACTGAGAAACTCTATTCAGGTATGTTTTTTCCTTTTCATGGACTTTTTGAGAAAAGAGGGGTTTCTGGAAATTTTCTAAGTACACACCGTGTAGTTTTTTATTACATTCCATGTACTTTCTTTCCATGGTAGGCCATCTGTTGGCCGTGTAACAGCCACACACACGGTTGTGTAAGAGTGACTTGGAGACCGTATAATGTAGAGTATAAAAATCAAAAGTACATGCTGTGTACTCCAAAAGTACACACTGTATATTTTGTTTTTTTTCATTAAAAGCACCGTGGTCACGTATGATAGAAAAAAATCACTTTTTTAGGTCCTGTTCTTCCGAGAGCACTGAGAAGCCATAGATCTTCAACATTCCCCTGAGCCTCCAGCCGTCCTCCGATTCGAACACCGTCGATTGCATTGGAATTGCATCGGTGAGTTATCTCTTCTACTGGAACCTCGTTTCATGAATTCCCTTCTTTTCCAAGTTATCATGGGTATAACATTTTAAATATTTTCTTAGATCTACAACATTAGAAGGAGATTCAATCTTTGAGGATCATGTTTATTGATCTTTTAAACAATATGTAGGTAGTTTGTGCCTTTATTTAGGAATTATATGATTTATATGTGAAATTTCTCCCAATACCCATGAATTGGGTATTTCACATTTACCATTTTATACATATTGTTTCTCTATTATGCTAGTATGCTTGAGTAGATGATAAGTGATTATGAATAGGGTTATTTGTTGTGATTTGAATGTATTTACCATGCATGTTTTCCCTTTTTGACCTTTGGGTCTTGTTTTCCAATAGGCTACTATTACTATCAATGCCTAGTATTATAGGATGGTGTGCCTATTCTCGGTTATGTTGTTGTGCATTAGAATGATAGAAAAGTTGTTCTTCATGTTTACTTGTGGCACTGGGCACTGCTACACTTGCTTGACATACACAAGGCCATGAGAACCTGGTGAATAGCTCATAGGGAGAATTGACAATGAGGGCTTCTCAATAGTGTCTTTATAATTATACGACGTGAGACCATAGTGGGAATTGAAGTTGAGTTCTTCCCCATAGTGTCTGTACTTCCTTAACGTGGGCCACATGGGGAATTCACATTTTGTGCTTCCATAGAGTTCCTTTTGTATAATATGAGACTATAAGGGGAATGGACAGTGAGTGCATCCTCAAAGAGTCTATACTTTAGCTAAAACAATGGGGTGAGAGTGTGTGATGCCAAGAGGGTTGCATATAATTGATAGGTAGAACCTGAGGGGATAGGTTGTGGGTACTTCCCAGAGGGTTACCTGTTGTATTATTTGTTTTGTTGTTTCATTCTATGTGGGGTTTTGAATGCTTAAACTGTGGATTGTTTACTGCTTAGTGCATTCTTGTTTATTGTTTTCTTTAATTTTCCCTACCATATACTCACTAACTGTTAAGTACATATCTTTGGGTGGTTTCCAACTAGGATTTAGTCCCACACCCTATTTGTGACATGATTTTGATCCCAAAAAGATTATATTGTTGCATGTATAGAAAAGGGTAAGAGCCCTTCGACTTCAGGTACATGATTACATTTGAGCTGGAAAGAATGGGACCAAGCTGAGGCTTGCGATGCTGAGGATTTTCTCATCTGTTTTTCTTTTGTACTTTGTTTTAGTACTGTATTCAGAATTGTGACTTGTTTGGATGCTTTCCTAGAAAAATATGTATCATGCATCATTTATATATAATTTTCTCCAGTTTTTTCTTTATCAGTATTCCACTATTTACTATTTTTGGATATTTACTACTCCCTCTATTGTGTGTTGTTTAATTCTGTTGTGTACTCTCCCAATGAAGTCATATATTCCCTACCATCACACCCAACGCCCTCACTGCTAGTCGACAGCCTCTGGCATTCGGGGAAATGTGCTTGAGGCCATGTGACCAACCGGGTATGGGGTGCCTCTGGGTGGCTTCCGGAACCAAGACATTATAAAGTGGTATCAGAGGTGATGTTATTTTCACTTCATTTACTGTTAGGAGCCTATAGCCAGGGATATGATGAAATAGGTACATGGTAATAAGTTGTGCCTGGGAGTAGCTAACCCATGTACTGGGAAAATACAATCTTTTTAGTTATTTCAATTGTCTAGTTTTCAATTTTATGGTCGATTTGATTTTCATCATTGGTTGATTCTCATGTTTTCTACGGTTACCGTTGATGTTATTGAGGAACTATTTCTTTCACAACCCGATGAGAAGAGGGTGTTCCATCTCATGAATCATATAGTCACTTGTTATAAATAACATGCCATTGATTCTGTCCATGCCATCTAGGATTCATTAGCAATTGAATGTTGTTGTGATAGATGCTGTGTAGAATATTCATGTTGTTGTGATAGATGCCTTGATAGAAATACCTATTGTTTGATATAGAATTGTGTGTCAGGTTTTGATTGAATGAATTCCAAACTTTGGTTCTTGAGGTATTTTGGGCCCTCACATACCAGAATTTGGTGAATCATTGCATTTTTCTCTTGTTTATAACTTGTATAGGATTCAAAAAATTGATTCACAGGGGGTATGGGCCCTCACGGATATGAATTTACTACTTTCAATGCTTGCTTCAGTGTTTTCTGGGTTCTAGTGTTGTTTCTGGTGCTTACTATCTTGGAAAACCAAAAATACACGCCGTGTAATGTTAAGTACATGCCATGTTTTCTTCCATTCTAGAAGAAACAATTTTTCTTAAGTACACGTCGTTTACTTTTTTTTACACGTTGTTTATTCTCTGGCCATTTCGTAGGTTGTTAGGGTAGATAAATGGGAAGAGAGAAGTCCGGTGGAAACATGTCGTGTCCGGGTTGAACACACCATGTAGTATAATCCTAAGAACCTAGCCGTGTAGCTAACAATAAAGTTTGGTGGAGTCTCGTCGTGTCCCCCATGACCACGCCGTGTAGTCTGGCCTTGGTACCTAGCCCTATCACGGAAAACATGGGTCGGTGTAATCCTTTAACGTACACATTGTGTCTGTTAAGAATACGCTATGTAGTTTGAGCCATGTGTCTAACCGTTTCACTAATAACACGGGTCAGGTGAAGCTTGTACAGTACACGCAATGTCTACCTTGAACACGCTGTGTAGTCTTATATTAGGAGATCCGTGTGGCTTAACTGTGTAGAAGGACCTGGGTAGAGGAAGGGGATTCAAGTACATGCCGTGTGTTTTGAAAACACACTGTGTGTTTGGGATGTTACACGACCATTTTTGGAAAAAGTACCATGTGAATGACTTCAAAGAACATTCCAAGAAGGTATTATACACGCCGTGTAGTCATGTTTTCTAAAACATGAATGTTTTCTTCCTCTAGTTCACTTCTTACACTCCTTGTTTTTTGTACTTGATAATTTTGATCTAACGTATGCGCGTGACCTTGTAGAGTCATGCCACAGAGATGTCCTCTAGTTGTATATCAGTTGATAGGTGGTGATCGGACACCAGACATGGATGATCAATGACCACCTTAAGATACTCTTGTTGTGACAGTCTTGGCACCAGCAGTTATACCTGTTACTGGTGACGATGCACAGTTCAGGGAAGGCTTAATGAGGATGATGCAGAATTTTCAGGGAGCACTGTCTCCTACCTCGTCGATGGATGGTTTGACATGGGTCTTCCAGTAGTAGCATTCTCCCACTTTCTTAAGGGAAAGAGGACCTCAGGCTGCAGAGTCATGGCTTGAGGCCATTATAACTATCTTTGATCATTTGGAGACGCCTCCAGAGAGGAGAGTTAGGGTTGCTACCTATATGCTACGGGATTCCGCCAAGAGATGGTGGGATGTGATCTTACAGGTGGGTCATCAGTAGGTTTTAGCTTGGGTGGATTTCCTGTTAATCTTCTATGACTACTTCTATTCGAAGACCCTGAGGGAGGATTGCGCCTCGGATTTTATGAGACTTGAGTAGGGTACCCTCTCTGTTATGGATTACTCCTCTCGTTTCACTAAGATTTAGGGTTTCAAACCCTTCCTGGGAGGGGATGGGTTATTCCTGGAATGGATGTTCGAGGATGGACTTAGATCGTACATCTGCTCTCAGGTGAATATCTTCAGGTTGAATTCCATGGCTTCTATCGTCAACCAGGTACTGATCACTGAGCAGAATCTGAGGGAATCCAGGTGTGTGAGACAGGGAATATCGACATCCAAAATTAGTGCTCCTCCAGCTGACAGCCAGAAGCACCGTAGGGAGACTACATGTGGAGATCTGAGTAGGCGGGATGAATTTTCTGGTAGATAGGTGTTGTGCTACCAGTGCGGGAGCGGTGGGTATATGAGGCCACAGTGCTGGAGAGACCTGGTGGATTGCGTATCTTGTGACATGTTGGGACACCTTCAGCGTTTCTGTCAGATTTTTCACCAGTATCTGGTGATAGGGGTTCATATATTACTCCTCATATAGGATAATATTTACCAGATTTTCACCTGTCTGGGATCAAATGTTCTTACGGCCGTTCAGGCTGAGGTGGAGGTTGTGGTCGTGGTGGTCAGTCACCAGTCCACCAGCGACAGAAGGGTGGACCATCTCAGAGTAGTCATGTAGGGTCAGAGGGATGTAGAGCTGGCCAGACATTTGAAGTGTAGCAAATCCATCATGAGTAGTATATCTACCCCTCCATAGTTTGAGGTATGATCCATGATTCCTTGGATTTATCATCAGCTATTTTCAATACTGGTTCTACGCATAAAATTATATTTTTCTTTGTTGTGGAGAACCTTGGGCTCTGTATATGTTTTTATGCCGATGTTTTGACACTAGACACTCTGTTGGGGACAAGAACATCTGGTGAATGTTAGTGCAAAGAGTGCCCTCTTGAGGTTTGTGGGTGTCACTTCTTTTAGGAAATCTATGTCCTAGAGATTACAGGATATGATATCATTCTCAAAATAGACTGGCTCGTCCCTTTCCAGGCAGTATTCGACTGTTATCATTCAGGATGAGTTTCATATCACCAGAGGGTGGATATTTCCCACAACATTAGTTTTCAAGAAACCATTCAGATGGAAACTTATGTGGATTTATAAGGTAGGATGCTGATCACCTTTATGTTGGCTGGAGACAGGAGAGGTAGCTTTTTTCGGACCTCGTCTTGTTCAGGAGACCATGGAGTAGATAGAGTTGATTCAGAAGAGGATGGATACTTTACAGTCTCCACAGAAGTCTTATGATGATCAGTGGAGATGACCTCTGGGGTTTGAGGTTGGGGATCCGGTTTTTCTACGTTTTACACCATGGTAGAGACACAAGAGGATCATGAGATAGGGTAAGCTTTCGGCGAGGTATGTCGGGCCGTTTGAGGTGTTGGAGAGAGTTCAGCCGGTTGCCTATCAGTTGTAGTTGCCTCAGAGGTACCAAGATACGCATGATATTTTTCACATCTCTTAGCTCCGATAATACTTTTCAGACCCTTCTCATGTCTTCCAACACGAGGAGGATGAGCTCGATGTGAATGCTTCATTTTAAGAACATCCTATCTAGATTGTGGACCACAGTAGAAAGGTTCTCCATAACAGATCTATCCCATTGGTACGAGTGTTGTGGCAGCACAGGCAGGTTCAAGACAAGATGTGGGAGAGGGAGACCAATATACGAGCACAATGGCCAAAACTATTCGAGGATTATTCTTCCACGCCTTACTAGGGAAATTTGGGGATGTATTTCTTTAAGGGGGGATGTTTGTAAGAACCTGGACATTCATTTCAGGAATGTTTATCCTTTTCCTAGAGTTTTTGAGAAAATAGGAGTTTCTGGAAATTTTCTAAGTACACGCAATGTACATTATGAGTACACTTCTTGTATTTCGTTTCCGTAGAAGGCCGTGTGCTGGCCGTGTAATAGGCACACACACATCCATGTGAGAGTGACTTGGAGGCCGCCTAATGTGGAGTATAGAAACAGCAAGTACACGCCGTGTACTCCAAAAGTACATGCTATGTATTTTGTTTTTTGTTAAATGCATCGGGGTCCCTTCTAACAGACAAAACTACCTTCTTTTAGGTCACGTTCATCCGAGAGGGCCGAGCACCAGCAGATCTTTGATGAGAACCCGAGCCTCCATCAGCCCTCTGATTTGAAAACCGCTGATTGCATTGGAATCACTTCGGTGAGTTCTCTCTTTTGCTGGAACCTCGTTTAATGATTTCTATTCTTTTCCATACTATCATGGGTTGAGATTTTTAGACATTTTAATAGATCTATGGAATTCCATGGAGATTCAAGATTCTAGGTTCAAGATTATTGTTCTCCTAAACCCGAGGTAGGTGTATTGTGGCTTTCTGTAGGAAGTCATTGAGTTAAATGATCAATTTCTCCCAATACCCAAGAACTGGGTATTGCGTGTTTAACTTTATAGCCCTATTTTTTCTCTGTAATGCTGGTATGCCTGAGTAAATGATAATTGATTGTTAATAGGGTGATTTTTTGTTCTTTGGATGTATTTCCCCTGCATATTTTTCCTATTTTGACCTTTGGGTCTTGTTTTCCTATAGGATGCTATTACTATCCATGACTAATATTAATGGATGTTGTGCATGTTCTTATGTTATGTTGTTGTGTTGTATAATGCTAGCCATATTGTTATTTAGGTTTACATGGTCCATTAAGCACTACTACACTTTCATGACTTACACTAGTCCGTGAGAACTTGGTGTCTAGACTATGGGCAGAATTGACATTGAGGGATTCTCCAAAGTGTCTTTATAATTATAAGATGTGAGACAATCAGGGGTATTGACATTGAGTGCATTCGCAAACTGTCTGTAGTTCCTCAACCATGGCCATAGGGGGAATTGATGTTGAGTGCTTCCCCAGAGTTCCTTTAGTACGTTACGAGACTATATGAGGAATTGACAGTGAGTGCTTCCTTAGAGAGTCAATACTTTTGGTGAACCATAGAGGTGAGATTATGTGTGCTTCCTAGAGGGTTTCTTATACTTGATAGGTTGGACTAGATGGGATTGATTGTGGGTACTTCACGAAGGGTTACCAGTTGTGTTATCTATTTTTCTATTTCATGCTGTCTGGTGTTTTGAATGCTTAAACATTGGAATTTTACTGCTTAGTTCTTTCTTGTTAATTGCTTTATGTACTTTTAACTTCTGTATACTTACTGACTGTTTGGCATTGATATTTGATTGGTTTCCTACTGGGATTTAGTTCCACACCTTGTTTGGTCCATGATTTTGGGCTGAAACAGATTATATTGCTGCAGGTACAGACAAGGGAAATCACCCTATGACTTCATATACTTGATTAAATTGGAGCTGGAGAGCATGGGACCAAGGCAAGGCTTGCGATACTAAGGAGTTACTCATCTATTTTTATTTTGTACATTGGTTTAGTACTGTATTCAGCATTGTGATTTGTTTTCTACTTTCCAATATATATATATATATATATATATGTATCTTTCATAATTTATATATATATTTCTCTAGTTGTTTCTTTACTAGTCTTACGTTGTTTACTATTGTGGGAAATTTACTACTTAAACTATTGTGTATTGTTTACATCCATTGTGTATTCTGTCAATGAGGGTATAGTTTCCCCCCATCACACCCAAGGACCTCCCTACTAGTTGGCAGGTACTAGAATTTGAGGAAATGCGCTTGATGCCATGTGACCAACTAGGTATGGGGTTCCTCTAGGTGGCTTTCGAAGCTGGAACGTTTCAATTTAGTTGTTATATTAATGACTATATGGTTACTATCTATAAAACCTTTCTATGATACATTTGATCCCAATAATAATTTAAAATAGATGTTGAGATTGAATGGATACATTTTAATCAATATTAATACTATAAAAATCACATAACAAAGTCCCACCTCCCTAAATCTACAAATGTGAACCCCATCAAAATCGAATCACCACCAAAATACAAGGTCTATCCATTTTGGAGAAGCCCATATATAAATTATTATAAATGTTTCATCTATGACTTATATTTGATATGTAGTGATACCCTTAAAAATGTATATAATTAAATACAATTTTATAACTACTTTTTATGTAACAATCAAGCCACTATATCTTGATTATAAATTACACATTTTAAAAATATTTTTAAAAGTGTTGTAAAACCCAAGGGACAATTTAGAAACCCATGTTTTTTAATTTTGTCCTCTAATAATCCAATATAAATATATAATTTTATTAACATATGTTTTTGGACATGTGTAAAAATATATTTTCAAATCCAAAATTAGACATATTTAAATATATATAGAAAAGACTAAGAAGAAAGATAAGGAACCACAATTTTATCAACTCAACATCATCATGGGTTCCTATAAAATAAACATAAAAATACATATAATAAATTTTGAATCGCGTCAAAAAATACCTGAAGACTGTAAAACAAAGATATGGATGTTCAAAAAATAAAATTTTTATATTAAACAATGATTATTATACTAAAAATTCATTTGGTTATTTTATAAAACACAGAGCTTCTTCCATATTAATAAATCTTCTGAATGTATGCTGTAAAAAGGAAAATCCATTAAATTTAACCACCTACCTCAAACAATGTTTAGATTTGATGAATCATAAAATTCAAGAGTAAAAAGACCCTGAAACAATCTCCAAAAACTGGAACATCCTGAATGATAAGAAATTTTTTCCAACCTCACACAATTTTTAGAAAAAGGGATAATCATGGAATGAAAAATACAGATAAGATGAAATTAATAAAGTGGATAAGATGAACAAGAATTTCATAGGCTGAGAAACTAATAAATCATGTGTTTAATTCTTCAAACCCCTAGGGTGGTTAAACAAAGGATCACACAATCCCATCCTTGTAAACATCACATGATTGAGGAGTACGGGCTCTAGTGGGGTTTTATTTTGGGAAGGGTAGAATAATAGATTCATGTTTTATAATTTTTGTACAGTCTAATGGGTTTTGCGGAACATGTTTCCAAATTTTTCACTAATTTTTCACCCACCATAAAACTTATTTGAATACATATAATGTTTTCGTTCATTTTTTGGAAAAAAATTCACCAACAATGTGATGTGTTTTTTTAATAATTTCATCCTTTTATAGTTAGCTAAATAGTTTCTCCAAACCATATACAAAACCTTTCGCACTGAACTAAACTTCAAAAAATTAAATTTTTACGCATGTTCAAAAGGAAACTCAAGAACCTGAACATATATAAATAAAATAATAATATAACAAGGAATCGAAATGTTATTTTTTGAAATTTCTCCACACAATAATAATTTATACCCCTGAAATTGAATAAATTTTAAAAAATGGAATAAACTCAATAAATACTCTAAGTAATAAAATATTGATACTTATAACTACATCTTCAAAAACTATCCAAAAAATTGAACCACCATGAATAACAACAAACTTATCCAATGTGAAAATAATCAATTGGTTATCTAGTGTATATCTCCCCATAGTTTATAATCCACATTCATGTTTAATCTATGAAACTATAATGAGAAAATAATCAAAGTAAAACACATGGTGACTAATGAAACAAAAAATAAAAAGAAATATCCATAAATTTACAAATGGAGAATGATCACACTCTAGATCAGTAATTAACATCGAACATCCCAAAAAATTCAAATTGTTATATTTAACAAAGGAAAAGATGTTAGAAAACCAGAATGAAATAAAATGTAATGGTATACATAAAAAGTCAAACTATAGAACCGTCTATTGATACTATGGTATTAACAGAATTATGCCTAATATATTCAACTTAATATAAAACAATTTAATATTTATCAAAAAACAATAGTGGATATTTTTTTGAAACATCCAAACAGAAGGTCTTAGATTTCCAGAACCAATAACATTTTGGGAATACGAGATATTTTTTCTTCTTTGAAGAAGTAAAAAAATAGATGAAGGTGATCCTAGTATGGGTTACCACCATATCTTGTCTACATTATATGATTAAACCTATCTATATCCCAATGTTATAAGGAAACCACCAACCATGGGATTCCATATAAGAATCGACTATTCCCAGAACACATCATACACTAAATCCTGAAACAATGTTTATTTAATAGAAAAAATGATTATGTGAGATCTAAATGAATACCCTCTAAGAAAAATTGAGAATTCAATGAATCATATGACAAAGTATTAATAAAAAGGGACCACCTCAGTTAAATGGAAAATGTACTCCTTCACCATTCAGTAACCCTTCTAGTGACTCAATAGCTATTCAACGTTTCCCCCACAAACTCTTTGTAGATTATGAACTAAGATAACACGGTTATAAATAATTACTATCACATTAAATCCTCATACAAAGTTGATAAGTCCACCTACATTCTATTAAATCCCAACCACTCAAGAAAACCCAAGGAAACTCTCATTTTGAAGGATTTAAGAGTTCCCAAAGCATCAAATACTTCCTAAAATAATTATAAAGAATCTATAACCTCTAAAGTAACCATGTTACTCAGAAATATTTTAAAGTAATTATAAAATGTCATATCCTCCACTCCAATATTATCATCAGTAAATCCATGAATTAAAAAATCATCACATTTTCATATGTGAATCTTTAGAAATCTTATAGGCTGTGAAATATAAATAACCAGAAAGTTCTGTTCCCCAATCAAATAAAAATTTTATATAATAAAATATAAACAAAATAAAAGCGTAATTGAAAATAATAATGAAATAAACTAATTGAATTCAATAAAATTATTTGGGAAATTATCATTTTAATCATGTATAAACTTCACATTGAAATTTCAGACATACAATATTCACCATAAAATCACATTAAACCCCACACCTTAATTCAAAAATTTATTTTTACACATTAATATATTTAAAATCCACATTAATCCATTAATTAAAACCTTCAAAAGTTTGTGGACATATATTCCCACCATTATATTTCATGATTATCCTCCTAAAAATTTAATAACCACCCATATATTATTTAAGAGAAGTTTCAATTTCATATTTTTATTAAAATAAAACCAACTTCCATAAACAAATATTATTTTTAAATCATCCATGTAACACATTATTAATTTAATAGAACAATATTTTGATATATTATAAAATACACAACACTAAGATTAATAAAATGAAAAAATATTATTCTTTAAACGTGACTGTAATAACCTAAATATAGAATTGGTGGGAATGAATTAGATTAATTTAATAAGGATATATATATATGTATCTAATTTAACTATAATTATTTTTAATATTCCACAAGAAATAATAAATCAATTTTATGTTATGAAATTTTATTCTTTAAAATTGGTTTCCTTCAAAAATTGATATTTTTGGATTTTTAATGAAAATATATAAATTAATTTTTTAGTCATTTAGAATTTTTTTATGTAAATTTAATTACTTATTTTAATTATGAAAATTTTATCTTTGAGTAAAATAGTTCTATTTTTATATAATAATTAGGTTTTTTTATCATTTTTTAATATACTATTTGTATTCAAAATTTTATTTTTATTTCAAGATTATAAAAATTTAATTTTTTAAATAATTTGTTTTCATAAAAAAATTATCCTATATTATCAAAAATTATATTAAGTGATTTAAAATAAAATTTATGGTTCAATTTGTGACAAAAATTAATATATAAAATCATTTTTTTGAGAAAATATTTTTTATTTGCATTTAGTATTTTTATCTTAAATTAATATCTTACTCATTTATAAATAGAATCATTAAAAATATATTACTTTTTTTTAATTAAGAGGTTAAAATTTAGTAAATATGGCTCTTATTTTTTCATTTTGATTATTAAACATAGTAAATAATTGTCAACACATTAAGGGTAAATCAGGTAATACATGTTAAAAATAATAAGATTATGACTAAAAATGACCCTAAAACTTCCGTTTAGCCTAATGGAATATTGTATCCTTTTCCATTTCAATCAATTTTTTAAAATATGGAATATTTATTCTATATTTCATTGATTTTTACCATTATAATTTTTATGTAAAAAATAAAGTAAAAAATGTGACTTTATTAATTTTAATTTCGATAAGATTTTTTTAATGGGATTAACACAATATATGTTCAGTTATAAATTTTTACTTCAAGTTTTGAAATTTTTTATTATGTAATTTATTTTGGGTTTTTACTGATGAAATGACCACCATATATCTGTATTATATGCCAATATAATTTTTCTAAAAATAATAATAAAATAAAATACAATATTTTATAAACTATAAATGTAATTTTTTTCAATGAGTTACAATAAACCTTGAATTAAATATAAATATATAATATTAGTGTTTTTTTAATTTTCATATTTAATTTTTTTTCATGATTTCATTAATGTAAAAGTAATAAATTATGTCAAAAAGGACATTATTTCTATTTAGATAAAAAATATAACTTATAAAATAATATAAAAATCATTAAAATACTCAAGAGGATAGGTAGGGTAATATAATATATTTTATGTCATTTTTTCCTTTTATGGTGTAATTTGTAAGGTATATGTAAAATTATAACCCATTTAATACTGGAAAATTTATTATTACAATTAAAGAATAATACATTAACTAAGGGTTTCTCAAAAACACAAGGGGTAAAATAAAACATAAAAAATTAACTTATTTTGTTGATTCTTATTTCAACTTTATAATGTAATGGATTATAAATTTATTACACATTCTAGAACATAAACATGAAAATGAATTTATTATTTTTAAATATTTTTTATTTATTCTGTGTGTGACATTTCATTCACTAAAGGAGGTGACAACTGTCATCTCTTAATTAAACTACCTAGATCTTATTATCATTAAAAACACCTATAACCCCACTTATCAATACCCTTTTTTATTTTTTTAGGCCTTGGTATTCCTAAAACTCTAATATTATGTCCCTTTAGATAATATATATATGAAGTCTACCGAAGAAAATGTTATAATCTTTACTAACTCTTTCAAAGTTATTTCTTCATCTATTCCAAATAATTATTTTATACCTATAATAAATTAGGAAACCAAGACCATATATATAATGTTATTTAATTATTATTATGGTAGAACCATTTTACAAAAATTTTCCATCCAAAAAAAATGAAGAAATCACACGTGCATAGATAAGACTTACCTTCTCCAAGTAACATGGTAATTCATTTTTCATAACAACTTCTGTTTTATGTATATAAATATGGAAAAAAAACTATATATAATATAGAAACATTTAATATTATTATGAAATTATATTATCATATACATATTTTTTACAATACTTTCAATTGAAAAATGAAAACATAGCCCGTGGCTAAGTGTGGACTACCACATTTATGAAGCGATGCAACTCGTTTTCCATTTACAATTTCCATTGATTGTAATGAGGAAATATTTTATCCATATAGGTTATATATATATCATTATTGAAATTATTTAAATTGTGGACCAATGAACAATGTACAATAAACAAAACTACCAAATCAAAACAATCTTGAAAAGCGATGTAGTTATCACCTTG
Source organism: Viscum album (assembly GCA_963277665.1). Lineage (NCBI taxonomy): Eukaryota > Viridiplantae > Streptophyta > Magnoliopsida > Santalales > Viscaceae > Viscum > Viscum album. Next base: position 1,035,540,801 of record OY728128.1, on the reverse strand, counting down.
AATAGTGAATTTAATAATGAATTTTTAATAAATGGTTTATTAAATGTTATAAATAAACAATATATATTATGATATATATGAGTATGGTTCTATATAATATTTAAAAAAATTATATATTTATTATCTAAGAGTTTCTATTGTATAAAAGGGTTGTCAAACCTAAGGTAATAATTTTTCATCTCACTTTTGCTTCTAAGAGACATATACCATATTGATGAATAGTTTCATTCATGTGGTGAATATAATAGCACATGTATAAGATATATATTTATTAACTTTATTTATAATTTATTTAGTTTTTAATATGATTATATTTTTTTCTATGGGTTTATTATTAAAAAATTACCAAATTAGTAAGTGTTTATTTCATTATATCATCATTACTCGTGATTGTTCATGTCATATTATCTACTAGGAAAATTATTTTTTATTTCTATCATAAAACAAACAATACTTAGTCAGTTATTAATTTTTATTGAATTTAATAGTTTTTCACTAATTTTACACTCTTTATATTATAAATATAACTAAATCATTTTTAAGGAAAATTAATTGTTTTCATCTCAGCCATGAATATTTTTCTTCCATAACAATAATTTACATTTAAATGTTTTAAAAAATATCAAATGATTTATTAAGTTAAAATTAACCCATGTTGAACTTCACCAAAATCGATTAATAGAAATTTTCCTCCAATTTTCTAAATGAGGTAAATTTTTAAATATCCTACAAAAGTGTGATGGAAATGTTTTTTTAACCAATACAGCAGGATTTGAATTTTTAATCATTATGAACACATAATTTTTAAATCTTCTATTAGGGTTTTATATAATTTTTATAAGGACCATTCTTTTCTTAATATTTTGGGATCTTTTTATAATTTTAATAAGAGATTTCATAGTGAACATGAGTTTTATCCTCATGATTTTTTGGAGATTTTTTGAGTATTTTTATTTTTGATAACACCAGATTTTGAAGACTATTATATATATAGGATATAATAAAAAGATAACATGCACCATATTTTTTGGATGGTTTATTTCATATTTCATTGGGAATATATTTTTATTCTAAATTCTAGTTCTTGAATACATACAATAATTTATTTTAGATAAACATTGATTGGGTTGAATTATTAGTTCATATGATGAATGAACATGATAAATTCAGTGTTATTCGGGACATGGAATTACATATCCCCACGATTCATCTATCGCTATATTGATACTATCTTATATTATGTCCTTATTATAAAGTATATTTCTTTATTCAAACCCATATATTTAATTTTCTTAGTACTATTCCTCGATGATAAGTTTCATATGCCTATAAATATTCACTTCATTATAAAACCATTTAGTGATTTTAAATTAATTATCTGGAAAAATATATATTGAAATGTTTAAACCATATGTGATTATTTATATTGAATCATTTTATCTTCTTTTAGTACTGCCATTTTTTTAATAATGGTTAGGTAATTGATTAAATGGTATGTTCTTTCAATTGTTACCATTTGAAAATTTGTTAGGTCTTAATCATGATACTATACATTATATTTAACCCTTATGGATCATATGATCTCACAATAATATTTATTCTTTTCCTTATGATACAAATAAGGAATCATTGAATGAGTTCAAGGTTACAGAATATTTAGATTCACAATACTTTTTAATATATTTTTTCATATATAATGTGTGATTGATGTATATATCTAGTATACCAATAAATATAAACTATTATGTCCTTTTGGGGGCGGATTAGTTGTTCTTATTTCCACTTTAACAATTTAACCCAACCTATGGGATATATGGTTTCGAGTCTATACAATTTTTATTATAATATATGGAAGACAAGATTTATGATAAAATATATTAGGCATCATATTACAATGAATTAATTTATGGATAAGTACAATTATTGGATAAAAATATACTTTTTTGGTAAGGTATATAATATGTGATCACCCAAAATTATTGTTAGGTCTCATACTATTCATTTTGGATTTCATAAATGTAGAAACTAAGATGAATAATGTTATGATTGAATGTGATAAAAAAATTATGAAAATGAAAAACTCTAATAGATGATTAAAGGATAGAAATATTTTGTTATTGTAAATAATTAGTTATTTTGATACACAATAAAAAACCTAAATCATTTCTAACTCTATTACTCATTAAATATTAGAGGAGTTTATTTTTCAATGATCTTTGTTGTTAGATTCCATGGAGGAATGAAGTGTAATTTTCCTTCTTATCAAAAATGTGTAAAGAGACACACTATATAATTTCTCAATGGAATGAGACAATGTTTTACGTGTATGAAATAATGGAATATATGAAAAAAAATCATGAAAATATGAATATTTCGATATAGGGATATAAAGTTCATCCTAATTTACTATTTATATTTAAATATATTATATATAGTATATATTGTAATTACCCCTTAAAATTAAACAACCCAAGGGTTAAATATTAAACTATGAAGGGAACTATGATATGAAAATTATTTAAGCATTGTGATCAAAATTTTCATATATATGTATTTGATAATTATTATTCATAAATGTTATATATGTATATATGAGATTATGGAAATTTGTATCATGGAACATATAAGGATTATTCCACATTATTTTTCCGTTAATTATTTTAAAACATAATTTGAATTGTATCAATAGACATGAAAGGTGATTTTGTGGTAAAGTGACAATATTTATTTGTGATAAATATATTATTAACAATGATGAATTAAATGGTATAGTACTAGAATATTTTTGTGATATGATGAAAATGTGATTTAGGTTACCATTGATGGATTTTATTTCATTTTTTTATTTATGTATAAATTTTAGGAACTTATTTGAGAAATCAGGATTTTTTAACCATATATGTTTTCATATGAGGAATACATAAGTGTCATAGATTTCATCTTGTGTTTATAAAATCAAGGTTTATTATAAGTTCAAAGTATTATAAAACCATTATAGGTTTTATGTGATGGAATATTGTGGTGATATGATTTTTATGAAGAATTATATATTTAGTCTTAGATAACCCTTTGGGTTAGTATATAATTATTATGTTCTATTGGATAATGGGATATGTATAATCATGATTAAAAGAAATTTATTTATGGAAAAGGTGACATTTTTGAATATATTTTCGTTTAAGCTAATGATAAAAATTATTTATAGTATCTAAAGATCATTCATGGTATTTTTCTGAGAATTACACCATTATAGGATTAAATATTGATTTACCATCTTCATTAATAATGGTAAAAATATTATTTATTATGTTAAAGTATATGAAACCATTAGGATTGAAATGTGGTTTAACTAGATTGATTTTTTGGGAATAATGAAATTAATGTTTTTAGAATGTATGTTAAAACATATGGGATAGCCATTGGGGTTAATACCATTATTACAATTGAGGATATTGAGGTCACATTGGATGTAGGAATGTTTATTTTTGGAATAATATGAGCTAAAACTTTTGTGTTTTTATATGACCATAATATCACAACAGTTGAAATAGTGGTCATGAATATGACTTTAAGGGTTTTAATATATATATATTTATATATATATTTAATACAATCATGATAAAATTTTAATTATTAATTCTTAACAAATATGCATTCAACATTTAGTAATGACATTTTATTCATCAAAAATACATTTCACTCAATGAATGATTATTATTTGTTTTTGAGTTAATATAATAATTAATTTCTTAATAATTAAGAAATTTTACTTCTTAAAAAGAATAATCATTTATAATAATTGTGTCAAATTTATCTTTGATTAAATTTTTGTGATATTTATTAAAATATTGATTTTACAAAGAATATAGAAGATCATGGGATTTTTAAAAATATAATTTTGTATGAATAATTCGAAAAAATCCATTTTGTTTTAAATTTAATTAAATGTAAAATTATTTATTATAAATTATTATTAATCAGTTAAAGTTCATTAGAATAATTTTCCATTTTAAATTGGCATAAAAAAATTATACTTGACTGTCCTTTTTCAAATTAATGTTTTTCATTTTGTTTTCTGCTTTTGTCATAATTTGATTTCTAATAATTCTAGATGTAGTATTTAAAAAATGGATTCGTTATTTGGATAGAGGATTCAATTTTATTTAATATTCCACTAATAATTCTTTTCATAATGAATAGGAACATTAGTAAATAATTTTCAACATAGTAAAAGTAAATCAAATAATATAGGTTAAATATAATATTATTAGGACTAAAAATTAACATGGAACAATAATTTATCAAATTGTAAAAGTGGTGATTTTCCATTTACATAATTTTTTCATGTATTAAAAATTTATGACATATTTAATTCACTTAAATAATTATAGTATTTTAGTGAATGAAGAAGTAAAAAATTTCAAATTTTTACATTTAATTTCATTAATATTTTATGATCAAGATGAAAACACCATATGTTTGGTTATAAATTACTATTTTATAGATATATTTTTTCATTAACATTTATATTTTATATTTATTATTGATAAAATAATATACTTAAATACATATAAAACTAAAACACAATATTTATTAACTTAATAGTCAAATAAAACTAATTATTTTTAAAAATCAAAAATTAATTTTTATTCAGTGAATCAATGTGTTTCAAAAATTATTTCTATATTTATGAAATATTATTTATGTGTTGAATTTATATATTTTAGTTAAACGTTTTTATTTACGTATTTATTTTATAATTAAATGATTTTTTTTCAAAAATGAAATTATTGATATTTTATGAAAAAAACAATATTTTATGAAATTATTTTAAAAAATCATGGAAATGATAAGTATGAATACATATGGTCTAATAATCTATCAATTTTCCAATAATGGTTATTTTCATACCTTATATGTGAAATTATAACACTTTAGCTATGAAAAAAGAAATTTTTATGGTTATGTTAAAAAAGGTTTCTAAGGGGATAAACCAAAATATAAGGTTTAAAATACCACATAATTTTTTTTTAAAATTTTATTGGGTGATGGGATTTAAATAATATCCAATATTATTTTATAAATTACATAAGAATTATACCACACAAAATTTTAAGTGATATTATTATATTTGAATCATTATATTAATTCCATATGTGTCCTTTAATTTTCTATAAAAAGTTGCCACATATCTTATCTTCTATAGAACACCAAGAGCCTCATTTCATGAAAAAATACATATAAAAATATATATAAAAACATTAATTTTTTTTGAGTTTTTGGACATCATAAAAGTCTAACCTAAGTATATTTAGAGAATGTCTATATAAATTCTGATGTATAAGAGGTGATCATCATTTCAAACTCATTCTAATTTCATTCTTCAAATGAATCCTTTAAATATGTTATACCCATTATAAAAAATTAATATATTATCATTAATATACATAGGTATTATTCTCAATATTTTTTTAAATCCATCTCTTTTAAATCCTATGAAATGTGAAAACACCACTCAAGCATACATATATCTTGTCGTATCCATATAGTGGTGTAATTCGTTTTTCATCACCAATTTACATATATTGATATGAATATTCAACTAATTTGTATATTTATATTATTTATGGCATAGCTAATTTTTTTCTCTATAATATAATATATACCTTCTTACATTCCAATCGGTTAGAAAATGATACAGTTGTTCATGTTCACCTATGGACTACCGTATCCCCAAAACGATGTGATCAGTTTTCAATTTACTCTATACATGGACGGTAATATGGGTATATTTAATGAATATATATGATAAAAACATAATTATTTAAATTATAGGGGTAATATTACCCTTATAAATTTATAAGTACTAAAACTGCCAAACGAAAACATAAATTAAAAACGATGTACTTATCACTACGAACAACGATTCTAATTATGAATTGTTTATAAATAGGTTGTACAGAGTTATAGATAAAATATATATGGTATTTTATATGTGACTATGGTCTTATAATATATTTATTAAAATTATTTTTATATTATATATGAGTTATGAAGGCATAAAAATCTTGTTGGGGCTATGGTTGGAGTATCTCGTATAACATTTTCTCTCAAAAATTTGTCATATCTTCAACTTTTTCTTTCATGCGATGTATATAATAAGAAATTTATATTAAATAGAATGGATCAATTTATATTCATTTAATTTAATATTCAATATTATTATATACATATTATTGCTCTTATGATTTAAATGTTACTAAAGGCAAAATTATTTATTTCATAATATCATCAATATAAAAATTTTCATAAGTTAAAGTATCGATTGGGAGAATTTTTTTATATTTTTATCCTAAAAATAATTTCTTATTTTACAATATTTTTTTATAAATTTAATTTTTTCCTTCTAATTTTTCCCTTTAATTAATCATGTTTCCAAAATCATGTTTCTAAGGAAAATTAATTATTGTATTCTACTCAGTCAAGAATATTTTTTCTCTTACATATCCATATTTTACAGTAAATTTAATAATAAATATTTTTTCTAAAATACAATCATTTACATAGAAAAATTATGTAGTTTAAACTTTTATAAGGGTTTTTTAATAGGAATATTTAAATTGTTTTCGGTATGAGGTTGTTTTTGAATATTCTTTTAAAAGTGTTAAAGGAAAAAATTGTTACTTAAACATCATTAATTGAATTTTCCATCTTAATGAAGAGTAAGTTTTTGAAATCATAATATAAATGTATAGTGGATTCATTTTAAATAAATTGTTTCCTTTATATTTTTTTTAATAAGTTGTTTTGAATAGAAAATGTGAATTATCCTCAAGAATTATTCAAATTATATTTTAATGTATTCTACAATATATTAACATCATTTGCTGAATATTAATGCCTAATATGTATATACACTAAATATTCCATCCACAATAGTTTTTCTGATTGTTTATATTCAAATATTGTTAATAAAGAGTTGAAATTATGCATACATTTTCTTCAAATAAAGATGGTAGTTTATTTTCAAGTCAAATTGATTATGATGTATTATTTATTCATATGATAAATTATTTTGAATTATCAATTTATAGGTGTGTCATGGAATTACATATCAATTTGATGCATCACTAGGTCTCATGAGACCATCCAGTTAGATGACCTTATTAAATGGGGTTTTTGAGTATACCTAACTATAGTTTATGATTTCATTTTACAAGGTCTCAAATGTAAGTTTCATATGTCCACCATTATGAAATTAGTAATTAATGAATATGGGAACATCTTGAATAACTTGATTGAAAATGTTATCGGGTTATGTTATTATTTTTATGGAAACATTTTATATTCATTGACACTTTCAATATAATTATTCATTCTCATGTTACTGATTAAATTTTATTTTTTCATTCATTTAACAATCCATATTTATTATCCTATGTTTACTCAAGATAACATACACTATATTGAACCCTTTATAAGAATATGATATCACAAATATTTTTTTATTTACCTAGGATATGAATGAAATCATGAATTAGTTCAAGGTTGGAGAATATTTATTTTCACTATGTTTTTTATTTTATGTTTTTAAATATAATATGATATTCATGCCTATATCTTGTTTACCAAGACTAATAATCTATTTTTTAATTTTGGAGGTGATTGATTGTATCTAATTCCAATGTAAACATTTATCCAACGACACTAGGGTACTAGGTTCAGGGTATTTATAATCCCAATAGAAACCACCAATAATATAAATGAAACTTGGTTCAAAGGTTGTTAAGAATTAATTTTTTTTCAAGGGGATTATGGTTGGTCATTGGTTGTTACTTTGGTTTCTGAAATCAAACACCAACTATAGAGAGTTACATTGGATGTAAACAGAACCATTCATAAGGTCTTCCCATTTATTTCTAGGATTTGTGGGGTAACTGTGTGCACCTAATTAATTTTTTTCCTTTCACCTGAATATAAAAAAATCTATCAAATCACTCATATAACTTTGATATTATCTCAAACAACAACAATATAAATCAAAATACATAAGGAATAACTGGTGAAATTCCAATATTCATTCTGTAATTCCTAACAACCCATGAGATCTTATGGAACCTGATGAGTAAGAGATGGAGACACTCATCCCATAACAATATCTCTTATTATGATAATCCTATCTATTAATATAAGAGATAGCATGAAAAATTCACTCAGGGAGCATAGTATTTTGAAAAATAAAACACAACGATACTATTTTTTCATGAATGTACTCATTTTAGTGAATGAACCAGGTACTAAATAAATCCCATTAAATACTGAAGGAGTGTTGTGGATTTTCATGAAATATAAACCTCTATTATAGAATCTAATAAGAGTTTATGGGAAAAACCCCTAGATTAATGAAAAAATCATTGTATATTCCACCTATATGTCCATCCTGATCATTTTGTAAGAAATATTATCTTCACAATGAGAATAAATAGATAAATTATAAACAAAATAAAATAATGTATAATAGTAATAAACATTATACTAAACAATTATATATGTATATAATTGAGATGAAATTGTTTATAGAAATAAGAGGCCATTTAGCCAAAAAAAATCTTGAAAAAATGGATATCATTATACATTACTTAAATATGAACGTGACCTCTTTGTACCCAAAAATATATAAAACAAACCATGTCCTAGAGTGACCAATAAATGATCCTAATATAATAAAACTGAATCGGGTTTATGGAAATTAGTTTTATAATTATGATGTGTGAATATAATAGATTTTTAGAAAACTACCAAATATTCCATGTATTTCCTTTACCAGATGGGATTATCATTTCTACTCTAAATAAATAAAAACAAAATATGAATTAATCATTTAAGAAAAAATAAATGTTATAATTATAGACCTAAACTATATAAGAACCAATTTTTTCTTAAATTATAAATTTTAAGGATATCATCAATTATCCCTTTTCAATGATTTAATTTTATAAAATTATTTGAGATAATCCTAAACTCACATTAAGGTGGAATAATGTTATCAAAAGGAAACAATATTTCATAAGTGATACATATATGCATATGTGGAAATGAATCAAAAAGATGAACTAGTTTAGTATAACTTATGATAATACTAGAAATAATGTGAAGTAGATATGAATAAAAATATATGAAACAATAATGGAAATATATTCATGAGAAAATCCTAAACATACCTTGAGAAACCCAATGATTTTATCAATTTTTATCCATAAATAGGAATATTGATGATTTACTAATTTAATATCCTTATAACATCTATCATCTATCTTCTAATTTGACACTTTCCTATAAAATTTCTATACCATAATATATTTAGTACATCATATCTGTAGTATTAATTAACCTTTTTTCATTCCTTAGTAAGACACCTTTGAACCACGTGAATTATTGAAATATGAGGTGAGATAGGATAAAACAAGTTTATAAAAAAATAATCATTAAAAAAATATCCAAACCCATAAAAAAATTACCAATGTGAATCAACTCAAATTTCAATAATCACAAAGGTCATGAGGACTTTCACTATGGTGGCACTCATTTTTCAATGCATTCTAAAGGTAAAAACTGAATGACGTATTTGATTACTAGTGACACAAATTTAAAATACCTTTGAAAATAATTTATAATTTAGTATAATTTTATAATTCATTAAAATTACCAAGGGGGCCTCTAGATCATTCTTTTGAAAAAAAATTTAATTCGTTAACATGAAAGTGTTTTGAAACCAAGAAAAAATATTTACAAAACCCAATTTTCTTCAATTGAATCAGATTCTGCCAAATATATATGTATTTATACACATAAACACACACACATATAATATATATATATATCCATGTGTTTACATATATATTTTTATATCTACATGGACATACATATAACGAATCTTAGGAATCAAAATGGAAAAAAATAAATAAAGATACTTTAAGACAATCAAATACATCAAGATATTCAATAAGATATTCAAAAATATAATTGCATCAAAATTATAAAAAATAAAAAATATAATAAAATGATACCTCAATACCATAACAAAATCATGTATAGGAATCAAAAATCTAATAATGATTAAATAATCAAAACAAATAAAAAACCAATTTATGAATTTAAATAACCACATAACATATGTTCATTTCATGAAAAACTAATAAAATGTTTCTCTAAGAATTAAAAATATACATATAATGGAATAAAAAAAATTTAAAAACAAAAACATTACCAGAATAATTTTTTTTATATCCATTAATCACGATGTTTGATGAAATACAACTTCCATTGAACCACATATATCTAACAATTTGTGGATGTGATTAATGTTTTAATATGACATGTGAATATCCCAAAAAATAGTCCCATGAACCAAGAATAACATGAATAAGCACAACATATGGAGTAAAGTCACCATAGGGTTCAACAAATATAGAATCAAAAAATAAAAGTAAATGAAAAAAATAACATAAAAGATAAAAAAATATTTACATAAGAATAATTACTAATAAATGCAATGGAAAGACCTTAATAACTCTAAGAACATGGATCTTTATCTCATGTATGGGTCTTTATTTCTGGTGTTTTTCTGAAAAATATGAGTTTCTATAAATTTAGGAGACCGACTAAATCGGATCCCAGTTAAGACATGTACATGGCGTGTACATTAAATGAACATGTTGTGCACTTTTGTTTTTATTTGACTAACCAGAATAGGGTCATGTCAAATTGGAAGAACACCAGTCTTCTTGGCTCATATCATCTAGGAGTGATCGAAGCTGATAATTCTTCTCTGATCCCCCGACCTATTGTCCATTCTTCGAATCAACTGATGTGGATTGTGTTGGAATCGCCACGGTTAGTTCATACTTCTTATAGAGCCTCGTTCATTGATTTCTCCACTTTCACGATATATTAGTGGTTAATATTTTTTATAGTTTTGTAGATATACCAGGTTATAGATACATTCAGAGGATGAGTGTCAACTATATCGATCATATAATACCAATGTAGGTGGTTTGTGCCTTTCCATAGTAAGTACTTGAATTTAATGTTAAAAAGTGCCCAATACCCCTAGATTAGGGTATTGAGTATTTAAGAAATTTTACCCTATAATGCATGATATGACTTTATTTCTTATGTTAGGTATCTTGATTGAGAATAGGGTTTAATTACCTTGATAGGGATTTGTTTTCCCATGTTGGAACTATGTTGGTCATCGGGTCTAGTTTTTCATGTTAGGATACTTTGTTTTCTAAGCCTAATGCTGTTAGGATGGAGTGATATTTTTTTACTTTCTTGTTCCATGCCTTGGAGTTGTTTAGACAAGTATTATATAGTGATTTTACATTGTATTAGGAATATCATTTGTGCACGATGGACTTACACAGGGCTGTGGGAACCTTGTGTTGTTATCCCAAAGGGGAAATGGTCCGTGAGGGCTTTCCTAGAGTGTATGTTGTACTTTTTACATTATGATACCATATGGGAAATGGACATGTGTTCTCACACATAGTATCTGTAGTTCCATGTTCCGATAACACTGGGGGAATTGGAAATTGAGTGTTTCGCCATAAAGTATGTAGTTTACCGATAAAATACCACACAAGGAATTGACGGTGAGTTCTTTTATATAGAATCATTACTAAGCTCAACCTGAGGGGTTAGACTATGAGTACTTCCTAGTGGGTTAATTTTCATTGTTTCATTGATTATATGAAAAATTTAAATGAATGTAGATGAAATTTTTGGATTGCTTACCTTTGAGTACTTCCTTGTTTACTGCTTCATTTTTCTTATTACCTGCAATATATATTTACTGACTGTTAGGCATAGATCATTGGGTGGTTGCCTAGTGGGATTCATCTCAAACCCTATTTGGGTCATGCATTTGGATTGATATTGATTTTGTTGTTGTAGGTATAGATAAGGGAAGGCGCCTTTCAACTTCAGGTACTTGATTGCTATGGAGCAGGAGAGCATGGGATCAAGCTAAGGCATGTGATGTTGTTGGAGTTGTTTACTTGTTTCTCCATTATAATTTGGTTTAGCACGGTATTAAAACATTGTGACTTCTTTGGATGATTTTTTATATATTGTGACATGCATCATTATTCATATATATATGATGTAGTTTTTTATTTACTATCTATATTCCACTGTTCACAGTTGTATTGTAATTATTGCTTTGGCTACTAATATCTACTCTTTTTAATGCATTAATCTTCTAGTGAAAGCATACTTCCAACACTATCACACCCATGTACCTCACTTCTAGTTGGTAGCCTCTATCATTTAGAGATATTTTCTTGATGCCTTGTGAACAACTGGGTATGGGGCACCTCAGGATGACACCTGAAGTAGGGACGTTACAAAGTGGTATCAGAGGAATTGTTTTCTTCATGACTTACTGTCTGAAGCATATAGTCAGAAATAGGATGCAATAGGTAGTTGGTAATAATACATGCTTGGGATTAGCTAACCTGTGTATAGGGAAATTACAATTTACATCATATATTCCAAATTTAAAAGTTCTACAATTATTACAGTTGATTTGATTTCACCGTTGGGCGATTCACATGTTTTGTGCTATGACGATGGTAATTTTGAGGTTATATTTCTGTTGAAACATGATCAGAGGACGATATTCCATCTCATGAATCATATAAGAAATTTCAATAGATCACATGTCATGAATTCTTGTCATTCGATTTACGGTGTATTACTGATTTCATGTTTTTGTGATAAATGTTGTTCTAGATATGAATATTGATGTGATAAGTGCCTTGATAGAATAACTTCTATTTTATATGGTATTGGATTGTTTATGGTTTTGTTTGGATGAATGCCAAATTTGGTTCTTGAGGTGTTATTGTCCCTAATAGATCATAATTTGGTGGGTCATTGCACTTTTATTCTTGTATATGATATGTATAAGATGCCAAACATTGATTCACGGGGAGTATGGACCCCCATGGATCGGAATAAGGCACTTTAATATTTGATTCAGTGTTTTTGGGGTATCATATTAGTTTCTGAGGCTTACTGATCAATAAAACCCAAAATAAATGATGTGTATTGCGGAATACACACCCTGTATCCTATTTTTTGGGAAGGAACTATTTTTCTTAAGTACACACATTGTACTATTTGTACACACCATGTAGTCTATAACTGTGTCACTGGATATGTGGGAAGAGACATAGGTCTGGGAAATATTTGGTAGAACACACCGTGTACTGGACGAACATGTTGTGTTGTATAGATTGTGTGTCCAAATGTCGGACTAATGACATTGATGGATAAAAATTAAGTTATATATGTTGTGTCATGCTTGAAAACTATGTGTAGTATAACCCATATATCTGGCTGTGTGACTAAAACCATGGGTTGGTGAAATCATTCTAGTATATGCCATGTCTGGAACGAACACACCATGTAGTCTCGTTCTAGAATAATTGTGTGGGTTTGTCATGTATAATAACATAGGTTGGGGAAAATCATTCAAGTACATGCTTTGTATGGAGAGAACATGCTGTGTGTGTGGGGTGTTACTTGACCAGGGTTGGCCGGAGTACACGCCCATGTGAAGGACAAAAGGAAAAAGCTGTGTAGGGATTACACCTGCTATGCATCCCTATTTTAAAAAACATGTATTATTACCTTCTCTAGTTCATTATAGCACTACTGAGTTTCATTCCTTGATATTCTTGATCTAAAGTGCATGCTTGACCTTTCCGAGTTATTCCATCGAGACGTCCTCTAGTTGTATTCCATATTTAGGGTAGTGACAATGCACCAGACATGGTAGAATAATGACTACTTTCATATCTTCTTGTTTTTTCTATCATGGAACCAGTCTTCATTATGGATGCAGGTGTTGATGCACAGTTCTAAGAAAGCTTCATGAGTTTTATGCAGACTTTCATGGGAGCACCGCATCCTAACCCATCTATGGAATAGTTTATACAGATCTTTCAGTAGTAGCATCCTCCCACATTCCCATGGAAAGTAGGACCAAATTATACAAAATCATGGTTGGAATCCATGCAATTGATCTTCAAGCATCTAGAGACACCTCCAAAGTGGAGGGTAAGACTCGCTACCTATATGCTTCATGATTCCATTAAGAGATGGTGGGATCTGATTTTGTAGGAGGGGTGATAGCAGATTATGGATTGGAATGAGTTTTAGCATACCTTATATGATTAAAACTACCTGGATACATTAAGGGCTGATCGAGCCTAAGAGTTAATGAATCTGGAATAGGGTACTCTCTCGGTCATGGATTATTATTCTATCTTCATAGAGGTGCATCGCTTTAAACCAATTACAGGAGGTGATGAGTTCTTTTATGGAGAGGAAGCTTGGAGATGGTCTCAGGCCTGTAATTTGATATTAAATAAACATCTTCTAGTTAAATTCCATCACCTCAATAATCAACCATGCGCTGATCACAAAACACAATATGAGATATTCTAGGGCTGTGAGCCCGGGCGGCTTGGCATCCAGAGTTGGTACTCCTCTGACTGACAGCAAGAAACACCACAGGGAGTCTACGCATGGATATTTGAGGAAGAATGATAATTCTTATCATGGCCATGTAGAGTGATACTAGTATGTGAATAGAGGGTATACGAGGACACATTTCTTGAGATACCCAGTGGAGTTCCGAACTTGCAGCGAGATAGTTCATCTTTAGAATTGTTGTTAGTTTTCTCACAGAAATATGATGATTGGGGTTCTGTTTTGACTCTTTGTACCATAACAGGACCACCAGTCCCACATTATAATAGGTTATGGAGTTCTTTCGGTCGTTCATGATGTGGTGGGGGTCCCAATCATGGTAGCCAGTCGACAGGATTTTACTGACAACAGTGTGGTCAATCAGGGACACATGGTCATGGTACAAGATAGAATTTTATAGTGGAGTAGACACAATAGGATTACGATCCCAGACCATCTACAGTTCGATGTACCATCCTAGTTTCCTCAATTTTAGCTTCTTAAATTTTTTATATAGTGGGTTCTCATATTTTTATATTTTTTTCTCTTGTGGAGATCATTGGGTTTCGTATCATTACTTCTGCTAATGTCTTGAGGCTGGACACTCAATTTAGGACCCGAACGACTAGTGTATGTCAGTGCAAGGAGTTCCCTTTATGGTTGTTGGGTGTCACTTCTTCAAGGACGTCCATATCCTAGAGATGATTGAATATGATGTCATTCCAAGAATTGACTGGTTATTTCTCTTCCAGGATATTGTCGACTGCTATTGCCATAGGGTGAGTTTCTCATCACCAGAGGGTGGGTCATTTCTATATAAGGTCGAATGGAATGTGCAGGTAAGTAGAGTAGGATATGAGCATCATGGGTTTGGGTAAGTTGCAACTAGTATTTCTCGTCTATATCTAGATTATCAGGGGACTTCATAGTTGGACATTTTTTTAGTGGTTGATCATTTCTGAGATGTCGTTCTAAAGGACTTTTCATCTTTGCCTCCAAAGTGAGAGGTATACTTTTTTTGAGCTTGTCCCCGAGTTATTACCAGTGTTCATTAATCCTTATGGGATGGAAACACAAGAGTTAGATGAGCTCAAGAACTATTTAGAGAAGTTTCAAGAAAAGGATTACATCTAACCATGTACTTTTCCAAGGGGTTTTCCTATGCTATTTGCGAAGAAGGCAGATGGTACCCTCAGACATTGTGTGGATTATTGTATGTTGAACCAGTTGATGGTCACTAACCAATATCCCTTGCTAAGGATTGATGATCTCTTTGATCATATTCAAGGAGCCCAGGTGTTCTCAAAGATCGTCCGGAGATCAAGTTATCATCAATTTCACATTAGACTATTTGATATACCACTTATATCCTATCGAAGAAGGTATGTTCTATATGGTCATGTGATAATGTCGTTCGGTCTCATGAACGTGCCTTAAGTTTTTATAGAACTGATTAATTGATTGTTCCATCCATACTTGGAATTCCTTGTTGTTTCCTTCATGGAAGATAACTTCATGTACTCTCAAAATCGACACAAACCTTCCACGCATCTTAAGATTTATTTTATTACACTAAGGGATAATTATTTATATGTTATGCTCTAAAAATTCCACTTTTGGATATACCAGATTCACTGCATGGGTCATGTTATCTTAGAGATAAAAATATTAGTAAATCTCAAGAAAGTGAAAGAATTAGTTTCATAGGAGAAGCTGAAGAACATCTTTGAGGTAAAAATATTTCTTCAGATATATGGTTACTAAAGGCATTTCATACAGAACTTTTCATGCTTAGAAGTTCCGCTTATGGGACAGACTACGAAGGGACTAATGTACCTGTGGTCCAATTCTTGTGATTTATCCTTTAAAGAGCTGAAAGGGATGCTGACTTCAACATCGATATTATTTTTTCCATAGAAAGGAAAGATTCATACAGTTTACTGTGATGCATTAGGTATCGGGTTGGGAGAAGTGCTTATTCTGGGGGAAGGATTAATTGCGTACGGGTCTCGAAAATTGAGGCCACATAGGAGGAATTACCCAACACATGATCTTGATTTGGATTCAGCTGTTCTTGCTCTAAATTGTGGGAGGCATTATCTTTTGGGAGAGCATTTTTCCGTTTTCACAGAACAAAAAAGTCTCAATTATATATATACCTTGTGCGATCTGAATTTTAGACAGCGAAGGTGGGATGAGTAAATTTAGTCATTTGATTTGGGTTTTCCATTACTCTTGGGAAAGGAAACACAGTTGATGATGCGTTGAGCAGGAGGAGTCAGATACATGTAGATTAGGAGTCCAACACTAAGTGGCATCTTATGGCTCAATTATTTGAGATGCATTAGGAGGTGCACGACTAATAGTGGCAGATGTTTCTTTCTTTTGTGGTTCTTATCTATACTATACTTGATCAAGTGTGAATGATGAAACTATTAGATTCTAAAGGCATAGTCTAACTAGTGATTGTGTGAGGGGAGGTCCCAATTCTAAGATAGACCGTAGGTGAGGATGAGTCATGTGTTTTCAAGGCTTCGTATGGGTTTCAATAGACATACATGTGGAGATGATGCAAGATTTTCATTCCTCAGTTTGAGTAGTTCATCATGGTGTCGTCAATATGTATCGAGATCTAAACTATTAGAATTGGAGGCCTTGTATGATGAGAGATTTCACTGGTTTTCTGATGAGGTGTTCCAACTATCAGCAAGTGAAGGTGGAGCACCAGCAACTATCAGGGCTTTTCCAACAGTTAGCAATTCCCGAGAGGATTTAGAATGACGTCATTATGGACTTCGTGACAGGATTACCAAGGTCACCTCTAGGGAACAATGTTATTTGTCTTGTCTTTGATAGACTCACAAAGGTTTCAAACTTTTTAATGATCAATAAGTCTTTCAGGGTTGATGATCTAAGAAGGTTGTACATCCAAGACATTGTATGTCTATATGGAGTTCCATACTCCATTGTTTCAAATAGGGATGCTTCTTTTTCTTCTCGAGACTGGTAGAGACTACAGAGGTCATTGGGTATATAGGTACATCTGAGTACCACTTACCATCCACAAACAGATGGCCATTCTAGAGAATACGATTCTAGTGCTAAAGGACATGATTCTACAATGTGTCCTATTTTTTGGATATTCTTGGGAGAAGCACATATCTCTATTAGAGTTTTCCTATAATAATATTATTCATGAAACTATTCAGATGGCACTATATGAGGCTTTGTACGGTAGGCCCTGCCTATCACCCCTGTGTTGGATGGAAGTAGTAGAGGTAGCTATGATGGGACCTCGTCCGGTCCAAGATACCACAGAGCAGGTGGAGTTGATTCAGAATAGGATGGTTACCGCATAGTCACAACAGAAGTATTATGCCGATAGACATAAATGACCTTCAGAGTTCAAGGTCAATGATCAGGTTTTCCAGCTTGTCACACCGTGTTTGAGAAACCGGAGGATTTTGTGATATGACAAGATTCTGCTGAGACATGTCGGACCATTTGAGGTTTTGGGGATAGTCGGTCCAGTTTCCTATCAGTAGTTGTTACCTCAAAGGTACCAGGCTAGGAACGATTTCATCAACATTTTTCAGCTACGACATTACTTCTCAGACTCCTCTATTGTTTTTAAACTCAAGGAGGTTGAGTTAGAGGTGGACGCCTTATTTGAAGAGCATCCTATCCACATTGTTGATTGAAGTGCAAATGTTCTCTGTGGTTGGTATGTTCTAATGGTACGGGTGCTATAGTAGCATGCGGGAGTACATGAAGAAACATATGAGAGGGAGGTCGATGTACGATCGTAGTGGCCAGAGATGTTCTAGGATTCTTCTTCTATGCCACCTCATAAGGGGAATTCAGAGACAAATTTATTTAAGGGGGAAGCTTGTAAGAACCCGGATCTTTATCTCAGGTATGGATCTTGATTTCTGATATGTTTGAGAGAAATGGGAGTCTCTAGAAATTTAGGGGGCCACCTAACGTAGGGCATAGATAAGACATGTACCTAGAATGTACATTAAATGAAAATGATATGTAAATTTCCTTTAATTCAATTAAATAGACTATGGTTGAATCTAATTGTTAGAACACCCCTCTTCTTGGTTAGTCTTTTGTAGGAGTGACAGAATGCAATGATTATTATCCGAGCCCCTGACCTACCTCCGTTCTCCAAATCAACTGTCGTCAATTGTGTTGGAATTTCCATGGTGCGTTATTCCTTCCTTGAGAGCCTCATTCCATGATTTCTACACATTCATGAGATATCTATGGTTGAATGTTTTTCATGTTTTTGTATATCTAACACATTCTAGGTCATTAAAATCTTGAGGTTCATCTATATCGATCATAGAAAGTCAGGGTAGTTGGTTTGTTCCTTTCTATAGTTATTCTTTGATTTTTAAGTGAAAAATTTCCCAATACCCTAGATTGGGGTATTGCGTATTTTAGGAATTTAACCCTTTCATTCCTATTATGCCTTGATTTCTAGAGATAGGGCTCTTTATTGAGAATAGTGTTTAATTACCTTTCTATGGATGTGTTTTCCCATGTTTTAACTATGTTGGACATTGTGTCTAGTTTTTCCTGTTAGGCTTCCCTGTTTTTCATGACTACTGCTATTAGGATAGAGTGATATTATCTGACTTGCATGTTCCATGACATTGAGCTATTTAGCCAAGCATTATATTGTGATTTTACTTCGGCTATAGAATATCATTTGTGCATATTATTCTTACACAGGTTTGTGGGAACTTGGTGTAGTTAGACCATAGGATAAATAGATTCTAAGGGTTTTCCCAGAGTCTAATATTCTTTTTACACTGCAAGAACCTAGGAGGATGGACGTGTGTGCTCCCTCAGAGTGTCTATAGTTCCATGTTGCGAGACCACTCTGGGAATTGGAAGCAGAGTGCTTACTCAGAGAGTTTATATATTTTCAATAAAATATCACATGGGGAATTGACAGTGAGTGATTCCTCAGAGTGTATTTTCTAAGAAGAACCTGAGGGTTTAAACTATGAGTACTTCCGAAAGGGTTTTTTTGATTATTTGGATGATTATATGATAAATATAAATGAATATAGATGAAACTATAATACTATTTAGATTTCAGTACTTCCTTGTTTATTTACTCATTTTTCTTATTATCTACCAAATATATTCACTGGATGTTAGGCACAGATCTTTGGTGGGTTCCTACTGGGATTCGTCTCACACACTGTTTGGGTCATGCATTTGGGTCCAAACGGATTATGTTTCTACACGTATAGATAAGGGAAACAACCCTTCTACTTTTATGTACTTGATTGATGTGGAGTTGGAGAGTATGGGAGCCAGCTCAGTCTTGCGATGCAATTAAAGTTGTTTAAATGATAGTTATTTTAAATTATGTTTAGTACTATATTCCAGCATTGTGACTTGTTTGGATACTTTCCTATATATTTTTACAAGCATCATTATTCTTATATATATGATGTAGTTGAATATTTACTATCAGTCTTTTATTGATCACTATTGTATGGTAATTACTACTTACATTACTGATATCTATTTCTTGCTGCTATATTACTCTTCCAATGAGGGCATAGTTTCCCCACTATCAATACCAAGTGCCTCCCTTCTAGTCGACATCCTCTAATGTTTTTTGGAAATGCTCTTTAGGTCGTATGTTCTACCGGGTACGGGGAACCTCTGGGAGGCACCTGAACCTGGGATGTTACAAAATCCCATGGGATAGAATGAATGTTATGCCTCGGGACATACATTGAAATAATGGTTGACTGAGGATATTTGGGATAGATTGGAATTATATTAGAAGAAGGGTAAATTGGAATGCCATGTTTTATAATTTATGTTAATGTTTCATTTTTTGGCTGTTAAATTAACTAAAATATGATCCAACTATTAAAACCTCACATGAATCATACGGAAGCCCATATAGTTTGGTCATATGTTTTTCAGAAACATTTTAATATATTTCTATTAAAAATTATATTCCTTTACAACGTTTTCACACGGTTTCTACTAATCATGTGGGAAACCATGCATCATACACTAAAAATATCAAATTCCAAATTTCACACTAGATTATCATGAAGCTAAAGAAAGTATAAAATATAAAGAAATTTAAAAAATAATAATAAATAATTTTTTTTTGTTTAAATCCAATATTTATCATCCACTAACAAACATATTTTTACGAAGCCTCTCTTCTTAAAAATATAGAATAAATTAATCACACCACATTCCATTGATAATTAAATAAAGGTTTCTTCATTCATAATATCCTCTATATGACCAATAACATGGATTCAATACATGTGCGGAAGTTCTATGTATTTCATTTTCATACTTCGTACATAACATGAATGTGGTTCTCTTTTGTATGATAAGTATCATTATAACTTTTCACCTTGCATCCATAAGAATTTATCGACATTAAATCGATATAATTTAACAATAAATGTTCTAATAGAAAGTAATAACTAACATAATTAACATGATTTAGATTGAAAATACAAAAACCATGGATGGTGTTTCTCACACAACACTAAATGGTTATTGGTTTATTATTCATACGAAATGAAATTTGGGAATGTGAAGGATATATATGGATAGGTAAATTACACCTTATTATGTTCTTTGCTTCCACTATATATTATTGTGTATAGGGTATCCATTATTAAAACACATTAATTCATATTTTTCATGAATTACAGCATTTAAATAAAAAATTTCTGGCAATGTTAGTCCCTCAATATATTTCAATTTAATTTTAATACTTTATACACAAAATCAATCCCATCAATTTTCAGATAGTGACCATCTCATAATTATTCCATACTAAAATCACTCCCCAACTCTTAAGATGTACTTTAAATGGTCTTTCCCGTTATATTTTTATATGGGGTAGTATGGGGTAGATAATTTTAGTTTCAGATATTTTCAAGACTTCCTTCTTTACTAAATAATATTTTAGGTGTCAATCTATATTATGGCTACTAGATTGGATAAATACCTTATTTTAGATTCATATTATGTGAGAATATACTATTGATAATAACCAAAAATAATTTTTAATTACTCACTTCTTAGAATCATGAAAAAAATATATATTTATTACTCATTAATATATAAAATTTAAAGAAGAATTATAAACTCATGTTTGAGGTCAACCAATATAGACATGGATCCAAAGTAGGAAACCTTTTTTAAAAAGGTAAAAATTATGACAATAAATCTGATCCTAATTTGAATTATATATATATATATATATTGAATTATATAAAAAAATTAATTTTAGGTGGATGTGATAGATAATATTCTAAAATTTTGAGTGATAAACATATATTTAATTGAATTAGATAAAAAAAATTTAGATTATGTGTTTACACTCATTAATATGATCACTAAATTTGATATGATTAATTACATTTAATCATTTAATTATTATGTATTTAAATAAAATGAAAATAGAGATATATAAAAATCAATCGATTAACATGAATGGATTAATGTAACTATATTATGTATTAAATATATCCTATGCATATTTATTTTAATTTTTATCTACAATTTGAAAGATAGATTTTATATAACTCGTGCATATATATAATGATAAATTATATGTAACAATATATATATATATACGCATAAATTTATATTTAAAAATAAATATTTATAGGTTAAATATTATAAATACGAATGGAAAATTGATAATATTTAATAATATAATAATGTGTATGAGGATAAGTTTAATGAGTTTATAGTGTTTGTAATACAGTATGGAAATGATCCCCACCCCCCATGAAATCATTTGTGTGTTAATGTTGTTGTAATTCATGATCACATTTCTAAGATGAGTTGTAAGAACACTTGAAATTTCAAAGAATAGATAAATGTAATAAGTATTCTTCTAAACATGTGGGAGAACATAATTTAACCAGTTATAGAGATAACACTATAGTTTATTGTTCATCTGATAAAAGTACAACTACAAACAATGATGGATATCCTATTGAGGGAATTAGAATAGTATTTTAAGATAACCTTCATGATTGTATAAATATACATAAAAAGACTTGTCACTAATGAATATTTAATAATGGATATTTCTTCTATCTTTGGAATATACTCATTCGAAGAAAAATATATTTCAATTTTTTCAGAATCATTATTATTGTAATAGCTAGAGAGGTGTATTTATGAAAACTAATAATGTCATGTAATTGATAAATTTTATGTTAATGGGAATATAATAACCAGACTTCCATGATTTTACATAAACATTAATACTTGGTAATTTATATTATATTTTATCAAAACATTCCCAAAACACATTAACAAGCTTATAATTATTTTTAAAATCTATATATTGTATTTTCTAAACCATGGAATATTTCTATCTATTAAAACTAAAATGGGAATTGATATTATGTTATGTGAAATGGGGATTTTTCTCATATTCTCATTATTTAATATGATAGTTCATTACATAAAGATATTTAATTAAGCAGGCCAATATATTAAACATAGGTATATCTTTTCAGTTGTACAGGAATATTTTGATGGTTATGTTAAAATAATATCATGAAAGATGGTTTATATTATATAGAAAGATAATATTGCATTAGATTCTATATCAAATACCTATTTGGTATGGTGATAATTGGTTAGCTAGAATCCCATCCCAGAGGGTCCCTTATGGGATCCTGAATTTATGGGAGAAATGATAAAAAAATTACCATTGAAAAGCTTGTTAAAGCTCACCCTCAAATTTTACCTATGTTTACTGTGGTTGTATTATAAATTGAAACTAAAAAATTAGTTATTTATTATTTCATCCTATTAAATGATAAAAAATTTATATCATATACCCTTAGTAAACAATTTATAAGATTGAGAACATATTTTTAATCGGTTATCTATAAGTATGAAATAAATTTAAAAAATACATCAATGGATACCTTAAAGACTAAGTGGACATGTTTTTCTTGGATTTATTTAATTAACTATAATTATTTCTTTATAATAGAGTTGAATGAATGTCATATAACAAAAAATAATGGATTTTCGGAAATAGTGGATGTGATTCATGTATCTAGCTCCATAGATAAAAATCTAATTAATGAAAATAATTTAAAATTTGGAATCATTAATAAATTTAGGAGTCAGACTATATAACATTATATGTGATAACATTTTTATACAAATGGGTTGATTATATATGTATAGTTAAAATATATTAATTAGTATCCATGAAATTGAATTTTAGTGATTTTTTTACCTTGATAAGTTATTCATAATGGCATCACATATAGTACATTGAATTTTTTCCATGAATAATACGAACAAAATATACCCAATTGATTGGTTTTATACAAACAGCTATAGGAATGGATGAAAATTCTAATAATTTTTTACCCTTTTACTGTATTGCCAAAATCATTTTTGGATGGTGACAACATATATAATGACTTTTATGACAAAATGGACCACATATAAGGGATTTTGATACATGATTTACAGGAAATTACATTTAATCCCTAAACATGAGTCAAAGAATATGTAAAATGTATCTAAATAATTTTTTTTTGAAATACCTTCTGTTTCCTCATAACATTATATTTTCACTAAATTATTTACATAAAATAAATTATGTGTTTAAATATTCATGCATTTAATATATTTTTTAACTTATTGACACTACTAATATTTTGGAATAATAAGGTGGAAATGTTGAAATTTTGTAAATCAATGAAGGAGAACAACATTATAGATTTGAGAAACAACATGATTGTGAGAAATAATAAAACAGATATATCTTTAAATGACGTGTGAAGAGTATTAAATTTGTATTTTTTGTAATAACTATTAATGTGAGATTATATATTTAAAATGTTTATGTTTGAAAAAATAAACATTTTCTTCCTACGGACCCCAACAATTCATTTTTTATAAACATTCTGTCGAGTTCTCTTATTCATATGTTGATTGATATGGATACATGGAACAATTTTTTTACTCCATCTTGTTACTCTGGGAGACACTATGATATCAATTTTAGATTTTACTGATAAATTAAATAATTTAAAAATTATTTACTACTCAATATCTCTTACTGTGTATATCTATATTATGATATTTTTGGATGAATTCCTTATCAATGGTAACTAGAAAGTCTCATTGATCTTTTAAGATACTTTTTAATCTACATAATTTTATATTTTTTTACATGAAAGTAAAAACCCAAATAATGTGATATATAAACACAGATACTAATCTATGATACCTAGGATTCATTACATGACCATCAGGATGTTGAATCATTTAAGTTACATTGTAATAGGTAATATAAGATTATTTAATATGGTCATCAAAAAATATAATTATGAATTTTTAATTTACAAAAAAATAAATGATATTTGAAAACAAAAAATTTTCATTGAAACCATCATGCCTTTTCCATAAAATAAATTCAGTATAAATCAATTAAATAAATTATTATATGTATTTTAAACCAATAACTATAATGATATTTTATAAGAAATACAACCTAATTGTGCTCAATTATATATATATATATATATATTTATGATTCAAAATTTCAAACTAATTTCATTCTATTTCATGAGTTATCGAAGTTGGACCATGTTAAAAAAAATAAGAGAAATAATTGATGAAAACACATAGAATCTATAAGAAACATGTGTTAGTATTGAAGGATGGTTTCTTGATGAAAATAGAATTTCATAAAAATTATAACTTATTTTAATCCATTTATTATTTTTTTTAAAATAATATTTCTCATCTTAAATTATATATAAAAACAACCTTTAAATGATTTAAATAAACACAACTAGTTTGGTTGAATTATAAGAATAGGTTTTGGAGTTTCAACATGATAATATTTGGAAGATAAAAATAAATAGATATTTGAAAATGAAATAAAAACAAAACTGTATCAATTTCTTCCAAATCATTGTAATTTTTCAAATGGTATTTTTTAAAGCTTTCATGAAAATATTCTATTCAATTACCAATATCGAAATAATCTTATGAGATTAGGGTTTTTTTTGAATTCACAAGTCGAGTGTAGTGATACTACTTCCCCAGAGTGATCTTAATGTTTTCATATTCAAACAAACTATTGTAACATTAAAGGCATGTTTATGATTCATTTACACTGGCAAGATAATATTGTGTTATTTCCTACAAAATATATTTTATAAGAATAATATTTTCTAATTAATATATAAATGTTTGAATTGATGTTTTAAACTATAGAATAAGGAATAATATAAAATGCAATGTCATGTTAACATTATATAAAGGATTAACTAATTAATCAAAATGAACCTATGATAGAACCATTACATCATGCATTTCTTTACCAAAATTTTTAATGGAATAAAATAATATGGATAAAATTTTCTTGTAAAAAAATATGGAAATAATTCAATATAGATAAGAAATATATAAAGTGGACATTAACAACATCATTGCTTCCAAGAAGGTAAATTAAATTATGAAGCTTGAATGGTTGGGAGATCTAGTCGTGAATTAAAAAATGAGCCAAATTTTCCAATTTTTTTAAATAATTAATCTACTATATTAATAATTTTTTAATAATATTCATATTTTATATAGTCTTTTATATCACAAAAATATAAAATGGATATAGAATAAATACAGAAATTTTGGATATTTAAATCCTTATATAACTTATACAGAAAACATGAATCGTATAAGATGGAATTTTACTAAAATCGTAGAATGTATCAGAAAAATTAATGTAGAAAATAATTGATTATATTTTTATCATAAGAACTATAATTCATTTTTAAAACTCAACACTATAATAATAATAATAAAATTTCCTCTTTTAGGATTATTATTACTTATTTGTTTTCAACATTTTGGATACACCTTGAGATCAATTTTGATACTATAATTATTTATAGTATTTTGTTCCTTTATTTTAATATCTAAAAAAGAAACCACACATATGACCATTATTAATTTTTAATATAATATAATAAAATTTTTAAAAATAATACAAGAATTATATTTTTTATATTATGTATGAATAATTATTTTCTAATGATGAGGTAATGTTTGTTACATAAATGAAAAATGGTATTAATATAACCAATAAACACATTAAATATGTATATTTCTATAATAGAATAAATATTCATGTGCATATAATAATATATAAGTATCATAAATATATAAAAAAATTAATAATTTTTATCAATGATCAATTAAATCCTAAAAAAATAATCACATAAATTATAGTTATTCAATTTTAATGTTTATTAAATATATCATATTTAATTGTAAAACTAAAACCATCAAAGAGGTATTTCAAGATATAAGTAATATTTCATTTAAATTTTTATTAAATAATTGTTATCTATCTTTTTATCGTATATCCAAAAATGTTGAAAATTATCATATTAAAAAAGGGAATAGAGTCTTTTCAAAATAATTGGGTAGCTTTCATGGTGTCTAAAAATTAATAGATATCAAAATGTTATTGTTTCTTATCACTTTTTATATTAAGTTAATTTCTAGAGATTAGTAATTTATGGTTTATATTTATCTAATTAATTAATTTTCTTTTCAATTATGTTTGAGTTATGTAAAAAGACATCAAAATAAAATAGTTCACATCATAGTATTGATAATACATAATAATTATAGATTAATTCTCATAAATGATTTTATAGTAATGTTATGGAATTGATTTTAAGATCCCGTGTTTGTTTTTATGTTTATATTTTTATATATTTAGGATTATTTATAATATGATATAGATATATAAATTTGTATGAGTGTCATAGGATTCACATTTTATGGATAAAATTTTAAAAGGATTATTGGATTCTTTATGATTATAGTGTTCCATCGAAATAGAAAAATAATTTTTTGTACTGTTATAAAACCATGTATTCTACATTTTAGTTATTATTATTTATTTATAGAACATTTTATCAAAACATATATGTAAAATATATTAATATCATCATATGGACATGTTGGGAAACTAAGACATTTTATATTGAATTTTATGTTTTTTGGGAATTTTTATTAATTTCTGAAAAGTGTAATACTTTAAAAAAATTATCTTTTTATAAGTGGTACAGATATAACAAAAAATTCCCTTGACTAAATAATTCATGATGATATATAATAAATGGTTTCAATGAAAATATAGTGTTTGATTAAAAAAATTTGATGTGTTTGATCCAAGTATATCAAACTATTTAATTGGGGTTAAGGATAGTTTTTATTTAGGTTGTCTCATCATTCAGTATCATTAGTGGTGGTACGTAATATATTTGATATTTAATTAGAATCTTATAATATATATTATAATATTAAATTATTTTTTTAATTAAAATAATAGTGGTGACTAAAAAATGGTAAAAATTTGATTTCCATTTTGAAGATACATTTTAGTTTTGAAAAATGTATGATTGATTAAAAAAATTCATGTATTTATAATATTGAATTTGGTAAATTACTGGTTATTCATTAAATACATATAAGAATTAACCAAAAATCCATATGACACATAGTTAGTTCCTTTAAAATAGAAAAAGAAAATGTTAAACAATAAATTCTCATTTGAACTCATGGAAAAAATCAAACACTAAAAAGAAATTAAATATGATGTCATTTTATAGATTTATTATGAATGTGGTCAATATTTTATTTTGGACCTCTTGCAATGAACTGCTTCTAAACCTAACACACATTGTGGTGAGTACAAAGGAATGTGTTTAATTTAATTCAAAGATGTCATTTGAGTCCAAAATGGGTACCATATATTATAAACCATGGATAGATTGTCACATTACCATAATACATTCGAAAACACACAATGTTTTTTAGGATGCATATTAATTACCTACATTCCAATATGACACATGGTGTGACCAATGTGAAATAATGTGAATTATTCTAGTATAAATGTGGAAGTTTAACTCCAAACATGTGTCACATACTCAAAACCAAGATAATATGAACAATCTATATGAATAATTTATTAAAAATATTGACAATGTATTTATGAGGATTTGTAATTAACCTTCATCACGTCTGATAGAGGACATGGTTGGAATGACTAAAAGTGAATAATTTTAGTTTATAAGTGTTATTTTAGTTCAAAATATAAGTCATATAATCAAAACCAATGAAAACATTATTATATTGTTTTTAATAGTTTTGGAAAATTAGAAATTAAATCATTCTTGAATTGTACGAATTAAAAATGAATCATTTTTTATATATGGTGTAAATGGAATGACAAAACATTTGTGTTTAAATGTCTAAATGTTTCATTTTTCTCCAAAATGTCTTTTTAAATTATAATTATTATTTATGTTATATTTATTAATGGCTATATTTTATTTATTTATTTTTTCAGTGTCACTAAATTTATCCTTGCATTTTTTTCTAGTGAAACAAGCAAATTGGAGATAGAATTTGGTTGATCCATGGATTAAATGGTTCCCTATGATGTTTACAGATGATTGAAATATGTGGAATTTTTTAGATGGGATTCAATGTTGAATCTGTCAACCAAATAGATTAAATAGTGTTTCACCATTGGTGGACCGGGATTAGAACATCCAAGTTTTTCATTTTCTAGAATTTATATTTATGATATCGGATATCCCTATTGTTTTATAATGGTTAGTTTTTTGGGTTGTTAAAACGAAAAGTATATTTTTTCCGCTGAGAGTATTATTTAATATATAGACTCTTTAACAAGTCGTAATGTTTTTTAATGGAAAATAATTACCATATACTCTCTTAAGTATTTTTGTATTGAAAATAGTTTTGATAATGGATTTATTATGTCAATATATTTAAATGGCGTGGAAATTTTATCTTTCCTTTATGTTTGTTTTAAGTGTTATGTATATGTTATGGGTCTGGGGAATTTTTAATTTATACGGGTGGTTCTATTCAAAATCTAGGGTTGCTGAGCCCAGGATAGCTATCCAATGCATTGGGTAACATGATAGATGTAAATGTGAATGTTTCTCCTAAGAGATTTAGGGAACATACTTTGATGGGTATTCGAAATGTAAATCCCTATGTATCTGTGAATGCGAAAACATAAGTATGTTATGGATTAAACAAGTTACCTCTATGAATTTTGATTAAAATGTATAATTCATAAATCTTATGATTTCATGAGGTATGTAAAATAGATTATTTTTTGTATGTATTGAGGTACTAATGATTTCTTTCTTTATTTTATAACATGTACTGAGCTTTTTTATGCTCATCCTAGGTTTTTGAAATGTTTTTCACTATAAATAATGATTAATAGGGTTAAGGATGGTATCAAGGAAAAGTCATGTTGTCTAAAATATAGAACTAGAGATGATTTTTTTCTAGAGTTTCTATTTTATTAAAAACATTGAAAGTGAGTAGAAGTGTCTACATTTTAATTTCTGAGATGTAATGTCATAGTTATGTGCTATTTATCTAAAAGTCTTATTCACGAAAGATCCTAAAATTGAATTATCCATTTAATTCAAGATTTTTTAATGATTTGTGGACGTGTCCTTATAGTTGGTGTAAAAGTTTGTTTGAGATAAATTTAGGAGTTATGATATTATTAAATTAATATCTAAAAAATTAATTTATGTTAATATTGAAATGATATAGTATTTATAGATTTACATGTTTATTTTCCTATGATATTTCTATGTTAAAAATAGTTTTATGGAGAGGAATTGTGTAGCTATGATAGGAAGTCATACAGAAGGAAATGAACTTCCAAATTAGTATCATAAGATGGTCAGAACCAGAATTGAACAGTTTATTGCAGTGATGGATATGTTGACTGAAGCATTAAATTGTGGTAGTGTTTAATAATGATATTTTTGTTTATTACAAAATTAAAGAGTACCAGTAAAGTTATTTAAGGGTTGTCATGAAATCTATAAAATAAAATAAAATATTTGGGAAATTCAGAAAGTGCGAGTTTTGGTTACAACAAATTTCATTACTTTTTCACAATGTTTAAAAAAAATGGCATAACTATTGATCCAACTAAAAATATGTTGTTGAAAAATAAAAAAGACCCAAAAATATAACTAAGATACGTAGTTTTCATGGTTAGACACATTATTACTAGTGGTTTGTTAATAATATTTCATGGTTTTCTAGCCCACTGACTAAGTTAACTCGAAAAGGTGTTATGTTCATTGGGAAAAAATAATGTGATGATTGTTTTTAGGAATTGAAAAAACAGTTGGTGAATGATTATATTTTTGGCATTGCGTTCTAGAAATGGTGAGTTTGTTGTATGCGGTGATGACTCATTGAAAGGACTTGGTTGTATCCTAATGTAGAATGATAAGGTAATTTCTTATGCTTCATGTTAGTTGAAACCTCTTGAGTTAAATAACCCTACACATGATTTGAATTATCTGTTGTTGTTTTTGCTTTAAAAATTTAGAGGCATCATATGTATGGAGTGAAATGTGAAATATATAGTAACTATAAAAGTTTAAAGTATATAATCACTCAAAATGAATTGAACATGAGACAAAGGAGATGGACAAAATTAATCAAAGATTATGATCACATGATTTATTACCATTCAGGTAAGACAAATAAATAGATGTCGAACTCCATCTTTTTTGGTTGAAGTAGGTGAATAGAAGCTGATGGGACCAGAATGTGTAGAAGAGATTCCGGAAAAAGTTCTATTGATTCAGAAGAACATGAGAACATCTTAGTGCAGACAAAAATGTTATGAAGATAACTGGAGGAAGGATCTTTCTTTCGAGGTAGGTGATCATTTCTTTCTCAATGTTTATCCATGGAAATGTGTCATGCATTTTTGTAATAAGGGAACATTGAGTCTAGGGTTCATTGAACCCTATAAAATCCTTGAACAAGTTGGATCAGTTGCCTACAGAGAGGCTTTACCTCCATGTTTATCCCAGGTACACAATGTTTTTCATGTTTTAATGTTGAGAATGTATATGTCAGATCCATCTCATGATTTGATCCCAGAGGTAGATATGTTTGAAGAGAATATATCTTATGTGGATCAAATAGTTCAAATTCATGACCAAAGAGAGAATGTGTGGCGGAATAAGGTAATTCATCAGCTAATGGTTTTTCTGAAAAAACCATATTGTTGAAGAGTAAACATGGGAATATGAAAATTCTTTGAGGGATAAATACCTCTATTTGTTTGACATGTAAATAAACATTGCGATGTCACAATTTATAAAAGGGGGGAAGGATGTAACATCCCAGGTTAATAAAGAATAATACACTTTCATATTTATTAATATTTTTGAATTAAATATTAATTTTACATTAAATGTGACTCTATGTTTGATGTCTTACCTGATAAACAACAATTGGATTCTTTGAAATCATATGTCACACACAACATTGGGTTATATTGAAAAATAATAAAATATTATTATTATTTTAAATAGTTGTTAACGGCTAGCCTTTGTAATGAACAGAATGAACATAACTAACTAAAAACTGATAATATATGTTTTTTAAATGTTTTTAATTTATCCAATAAAATATAGAGGCCTAAAATGTTAATGAATCTAATTGAAGCATAAATACTCTAATTTTTTTTAAAAGGATGATGTACCACCTTTTTATGGGGATACCTCTTTAAATCTTGTATTGGTCACTTTAATATGTCTTATTTGACAAAATAGAATCATTTTTTAGAATCGGGACATCAAAATTATACATTGGGTAAATTTTTTAAATTGTTCTGATAAATTTCCTTTTAAATGAATAGAGAAAAATTCTGTATTTTAATTCAAAACTATGTTTTAATCAAATTTATTTATATAGATATATTATGTTTTTAATTTATTTTAATGTCTAATTAGTTTTTATTTTTACCATTTAATCCAATATTGGTCATTGGAAGTAATTTAACTTTGAAAACTGGACATAAACAAGTGTCAATCTTTTGATATCTATTACTTCTAAAAAACATGCTTTTTGTTTTGACAATTAGAGATAATTACAAATTAATTAATGTAACACACAAGTTTCAAATTTGGTAAAATAGTGATAATTTTTGAAATTAGAATATCAAATATAACTTAGGCTGTAATTTTGGTATTTTTCTAAAAACATTCAATTTTTGATGAATAGTTAAAACACTAACTAGTAGTTAAAAAACCGAATTCTTCATTTAATTGAAATTTTACTGCATCTGTGAATTGAATTTCTAAAATAATACATGCATGGTTGTTATTATTAAGTAAAATTTAGTTTAATAATATGAATTTTTTTTGTTGAATAGAAACATTTGACTTTTATTTACCATGGTTAAAGATAAATAGGGTAATTCAAGGTAAAAATTATATTATATTGATATTAAATTACCCTAATAGGTGTCCTAATTCTTTTGGTTAATACCTTTCTGACAATGGGAATCATTGGGTCGATTTGGGGACCCCATTAAGTCACTTAAGAGTGTTAATGAAACTTTACATTATTTAATTTAAATAAATGAAAAAATTGACATAAACATATATCTTTTAGTAAATAGATTTTTATATGGGGTTATATAAGTTCTCTATTCGACTATAAATTTTCATCATAAATATAATAATATTTAATGCATCATGGTATTTTTTTATAATTTTTAGACATTAAATAAATAAAATTATTGATGACACACTAATGATGTTGTGTTTACCTCATTAATGAATGATTGAAATAAATAAGATTATAAATATCATGAAAATATCCAAAACCTATCAAATTCATATTGGTTGATTTTATTTCGAATATGAGTCATCTTAACTTATACTTTATTGAGTTCTGGACTTTATAAACCGAATATAATTCTATAATAAAATAATATTTTCAAACATTTTTAAAGAGCCCCTCACCCCCCTATAAGAAGACAACACATCTATCCAATTACTCACACCTCTCAAGACCCTTGACTCCTCCAAAATCTATCCAAATAATCTCTCATGATCCATATCTTCCTCATAGAATCCTTACCATAGGAATAAGACACTTCAAGAAATCATTTTGTTTTAAATCAAAGGGGTTACCTAATTTTAAGGTAACGTCTTCTGTAAACTTATTTTGTTTTCTTTTACTTCTCCAACCCTATTAAATATTTTTATTACATTATTTTTAACAAAAATAGTATCCTCAATATACTAGGTTGTTTTTCTGTGAAGGATTTTATCTACACTTACACACACCTCCATCAAATGGGTAAATGACATAAAGTTTCTGTGGAAAGCGAACTACATCCTCACGAAACGATGACAGTTAAATCTTATACTACCACCTCTTATAGTGGCTGTTATGATGGAAATGAATTTATATTTGATATAAATATTATATTTATATTCTCTATATACTTTTGTAATTTTCATTTACAACATACCTTTATGGTTCTTGAAATGGGAAAACATGATAATTTCATTAGAGGATGTGCGGACTACCGCCCCTCAAAGTTATATGACTCGTTTAGGATATACGTGTAATGTAAAAAGGATAGATTTACTGAGATTCTATATGTGATATTATACTATATTTTTAATATGACTATATATCAATATTTTTTTGTCCATTAAATATGAAATTGAAATGAAAATAGCATTCATGCGTACGTACGACTTACCGTTTCCCTGAACGGTGCATTTTATTCATTGCCTACAAATGTTATGTACTATTATAAATACATATATATACTGGATATATATGATATATATGATATCTAAATCATGAATATCATTCTAGAGATAATGTAATTTGGACGATATGAACAACTTGTAATCATAAGAAGTTCATTTTTTACTTAAGTATCAAATATCGACAAAAAGTCCATTATTAACATAAATGATTACATAATGTTTATAACACAGTAATAAGTGATATAAAAGGAATAATAACCATTAAAAATGTTCTTAAGCAAGTAGAAATTAAATTTAGTTTATAATTCAGGCTAATAAAGAATAAACGGGTCATGTTAGACATGAGGTAATGGACTTCCTCTCAATCTCCTTTCATTGAGGAATATTTTGTTTTTTACGCGACATTACTTTATATGGTGTATAAAAAACATTGAACTTTATTTTCATTCAAAGGTAATTTTTATTCTGCAAGTAACTTTAATAAATGACAAAAATAATGTTTATTTTTATCGTAAGTGTTGAGAACGATCTTTTTTGCCACAGTGAGTATTATTTGATCTATGGATTCCTTAATAATATGTAATATTTTTAAAAGGAAACTAAATACCATATACTCTTTTATGTATTTTCGTATTGAAAATGGTTATGATAATTGATTTTTTATATCAATATATTTAAATAATCTTTAAATATTATCATTCCATTATGTTTGTTTTATGTGTTATTAAAATGTTATGGTTCTTGAGCATCGTTTACGTATACAGGTGGTTATGTGATAAATCTAGGGAGGTTGAGCCCAATATAGCTCTGCAATTCATTGGGTAACATGATAGAGGTAAACATGAATGTTTCTCCTAAGAGATTTAGGGAATTTAATGTCATAGTTAGTTCAAATTTAACTCGCTACATAGTTGTGAAAGCTACAGTGTTACTATGCTATGGGTGCCACAAGTTACCTTTATGATTTTCATTATTATGGGTTATTCATAAATCTAAATATTTAATGATGTAAGTAAAAGAACTTATGTTTTTTATGTGCTAATGGACTAATTATTTCATTATTTATTTTAGAACTTATTCTGAGCTTTTTTTGTTCCTCCCATGTTTTTTAATAGTTTTTCAAAGGATTTAAAGATGAATATGGTCAAGGATGGGATCCAGGAAAATTCATGATGTGTTGAATATGTAACTAGACATGACTCGTGTTTTTCAAGAGTTTTTATTTTATGAAGAAAATTTAAACTGAGAAGAAGTGTCTAATTTTTAATTTTTGATATGTAATGTAATATTTATGGCCTTATTCTCTAAATCACTAAACCTGAAAAGAAACTCAATGTGAATTATACATTTAATTTAAGATTATGTAATGTCTTAAGGATGGGGCATTATACATAAAAGTGGAAATTGATATTTTTAAAAAAAATAATGTAATTATATGGTCTATTTTTTGAAAATATATGACATACTGCTATATAAAATTTATTTATTTTTATACAAACTATTATAGTCTGTTTTGAATCTATTAGTATTTTAAAAAAACTTATTGGACATTATTAATTATGAAAATATCTAATACATTACATTTTTCTTAGTCTTATAGCTCATATGAATAAAATATCAATCACATCATCCACAATTTTTAATAAATGATAAAAGACAATTTTTAGAGAAATATTGTATTTCTATATAGTAGTGAATTTCAAAAAATAAAACTAAACCCCAAATGAAAATTGCACAAAGATTAACAACACTAGAGATTATAGGGATTATAATTTATTCATATTCCATGGGATTCCTGTTACCTTAAATAATTGTTATGGTATGTGAAGAATTATAACCAATAATAACTCTAGATTAAGCTCACTTAGTTAATAAAATTGACTTTATCATTGTTATTTTATTTCAAAATCTTATAGAGTTTAGATCGTACATTGGGTTCTAGAAACATCCAAAATTTATAGGTAATCCTCTATAGAAGAATAAAAGCTCCAATAAATTTTCACCATTTAAAATTATTATTTCCAATAATGAGTTCATGATCTAAATGTTTTAATGTTATAAAAGCCTATGATGATTACTATATTGAACATTGAACATCAAATTGAATATATCATAGTTAATAGAGTGATTTTTAGTAGTAATAATATCCCTTTGTTCACAACACCTTTATCAAATAATCATATCACATACTTCTATTTTGGATTATCACTTCCACATAGATGATTATTACTGAAACATAAATTATAAATATTATGAATCAACCTTAATTTTCTGATTCATGCCTTCCATTGATTCGAGAACCCTTTTCCTATATTCACTCCAACACTACTCAGGGATCCCAAATAATTAAAGGAATCAAAAAAATTCTGAAAATATCTATCAACATGAAAACTTTCAAGGATTCAATGGATTCCTCCAATATTATGGTAAATTTTGATTAACTTTCTAATGTTTTAACAGGGATCAATTTCTCATTTCTCCTATTTTAGTAATACTAGGTTATCTAATCTACCACACTATAAATAATTTTCTCAGACTATATGATATGTATGTATGTTACATTGATTTGTCTTCCATTTATCTTTTGAAGTTCTAGTAGCCCTTCCTCTTGAAGATTCCAAAAAGAATGATACATTAGGATAACTTCATCATTCAATGATATAAAAAACATATAAAATGATATGTAGATTCTACATTGAATTACAAAACACAATAGTCTACATTATATTCCCTTTTAATGTTCCTCTAATAAAAACCATATATAGATAAATTCCTTCTATTCATGAAATACAACAACATTATACACTTCTACTTTAAACAATACAACTACCAACTACCACCTCAACCTCAAGCTTATGTTCATTAAAAATAACATAGAAACCAAAACTGCAATACACTTCCATTCATCCATGTTTCCACAAAATTGGAATTCAATATAACTTTGTAATTGACCATCCATTCAAAATAAAAATTATATTTCGTGAAATGGCTTAAAATATAAGAAGATCCATTTAATAGCTTCTTAGTTCCAAATCCTTTGTTTCAATATAAATTAGGTCACAAATCCAACTACATAAGAAATTTTTAGTATTTTTCAAACCATTGCATATATATGACCTATATATGCTAAAGGAAATAGATTATAAAAAATTTACATTATTCCGTCAAAAAAAATTTCAGGTTCTTCATTGGATAATTTAAAATGGTTATTCAAAGGTGTAGAGCCTAGATTATATAATCTCTTTATGAACTGATCATGGATATTCTATATATAGAACATTATTGATTTAACCAATGTTCCAATATTTCAATCTAATTCAATTCAAATCCTTGAAAGAATTTTGGTTTTCTAGAGATCATTTATATATAACCTTTTAGACTAATTATCCTTCAACTATTAAATATTGTATTGTTTAGACCCATTTGGATAATTCCATCTATATATAAGGGAATGGTGATGAAAATAATATCATATAACTTACTATGGAAGTAATAATAATTTGTATTTCCTGTAGTAACCCCGGTTTCTAGTATGTAACCTTTACATGATGCTTTTCATGGTTATAATGTTTAAGGGGGTGGATGGGAGATTTTGGAGAACTTTGAATGTAGTTTTGAGGGATAATGGGAGTTGCCTGGGCGACACATGATTGTCTAACCATGCACGAAAAACGAGAATCATTGGCCCTTGTGAGGTAGTGGATCTTACATGGTTTGACCACAGTTAGGGAGACCATGCATGGAATTTTTGATAGGGTCTTCTTAGATAGTTGCTAACTCATGGTTAACACATAATTCGTCTAATCGTGTGAACTAAAAGTGAAAATGGTTTTAGTGAGATACTAAAAAAGAGTATCTCGAATGTTTTTGCCTCTAATTAGATCATATTATCTTCTAAGAATCCATAACACAAGATTAATCTCAATTTAAGGTAGGATAACCTCATCCAAGAGTGTTGGAGGTGATCTAAATGCTTTAATTGGTGAATCGATGCTTGATTTTTGAGGTATGTGATTGTTCTTCATCGTTCTTGATCAGTTTCACAAATCTACTTAGATATACTTATTCGAATCTATCAGTTTCCTAGATCTACCCTCGTTTTGGGTAGATATAGGTTTTTGGATTCCAATTATTATTATATTTTGTTATGACCAAGATATGATAAGATATCTATGTTGTATTCTAGGATAATTGACCCGGTTGCCCAGTTCATTTTTTATTTGTTGTGGTTCTCTTCATAAACATTGATGTATGAGACTTCTTTCTCAAATCCACATTTTAGAACTTATTGGAATGATTTAAAATTGAATGTATGGTTTTTAATTTAAATTTATTTGGTTTTTGAACACTTGTTGGAGTCCATTTTTAGTGATGGTTGTGAAATATGGATAATTGGAGATTTTGAATGACTGACTGTGTTCGTAATTTTCAAATAGATATTTTAAAATAGGTATTTTATGGAATTGTGGAAAATGTTTTGGATTAGATGTTTTCAATAAAAGTGAATATTTTAATGATGTGAAATGGATATTTTGCAAAAGGTGTCTTCATTGGTTTTCAATAAAATTACAATTTCATTAAACTGGTTTGAATTGTTTGAACATACTAGTTTTTTTAAATAATGGATGAGTGTGTTCATGAGTTTGTGGGATGGATAAGGGTTATTGGTCTCCCCAATCATTAATGGGATTGATGTGGTTTAGGGATCTCCCCCATCAAAGGGTGCATGTGAGATAGATAAGGGTTTGGGGTCTCCCCCATCACTAACGGGATGGATAAGGCTTAGGGATCTCCGCCATCAATTGGTTCACTAGGGATGACTTAGTGAAAGTATAAATCGCCACTCATAAGTATAGGGAGAAGTATGGTACATGCATGGTTACTTGTGTGGATGTGTGGAATGGATTGGGTATTCTAAAAGAATTTTGAGAAATAGTTTCTATTCTTTGATTAGTTATTTTTCCGGAAGAATAGCTTGTTGTAAAATTGTTTTCAATTGATCTCATTCTCATTTGGGTACATATGTATTTGGAAATTCATTATATTGTGCTAAAAAAAATTTTAGAAATAATTTTATATTATCTATTTTATATAAATGTGGATAAATTTTCTATCCTAGTAATGTGAGTAGTTATGTTATTGGGGAAAACCTACTGAGTTTTACACTCACCTCTACTTTGGCACTTTTGTGCTTTTGTAGATGTTATTTTCTGGGACAGGGAAAGGGTAACTTTTCCCACGTTTTTTGAACTACCTCATGATATTTGGCCTATTTGGTGATTATAGATCTTTGATATTGTGTATCATAGTGTCTTGTTGTCTCTTGAGATCTTATAGTAGTTTATCCGATGTTCACATTGATACAGGTTTGGTTTCCCATTGTTGCACATATTGATGTGATTTTGAGATACATGAAGTTATTGAGTATTCATTCATTTGTTAATGCATATTATAGAGAATGTTTGGTTATGGTTGGTTTGTTGAATAGTTTATTTTTTAAAGTGTAAATCATCTCCCACTTGTATTGAAAACCATTTGAAATTTATTTCCAACCTTTGGCGTATTGGGGATGTCTCCTAATGACAATTAATGACTCATTATTCTCTCAAGCCAATAAGAATTATAGGGTCATTACAAATGGTATCAGTCATTACCTTCCTTTGGGATAGAAATGTGGTCACATTTTTTGGTCAATACCTAACAATTGGTCATCAATGTTATTTGTATTCGAGTTAAAAGAAATTCGTTACCATCATCGGTTTATACGATGGAAAAGAAATTTGTTACCATCATCGGTCGATGCGATGGAAAAGAAATTCATTACCATCATCGGTCGATATGATGGAAAAGAAATTCATTACCATCATCAGTCGATACGATGGAAAAGAAATTTGTTACCATCATCGGTAAATATGATAAATTAATGATAAAATAAAATTTTCAATACAATAAACAGAAAAGATCAATGATACGATAAAACTATCAATACGATAAAAAAAAGTAAAAACACATACCAGGAGAATAAATAGTTAAAGAACATAAGATAAAAAGAAACATAAAAAACAAATGTCCTCCCCCTTTCAAAATGAGTTTTTTAATGTTAGGAGAATTGTGAAACATGAAGTAGATATGAATGATTATTTTAATGTAATCATTCCTAGCTTCTGTCTTATAAACTCAAATCTATCAGATGGTAATGGCTTTGTAAAAATTTCATCAAGTTGTTCTTGTGTTCCAATAAATTGTAGAATAATATCTCCTTTTTGTGTGTGATCTCTAAGAAAGTGATGCCTAACATCTATGTGTTTTGCACATGAGTGTTGTGCTGGGTTTTTACTAAGAGCTATGGCACTTGTATTATCACAAAGAATTTGAGTTTTGGAGAAACTCAATCTATATTTAGTGAGTGTGTGTTGCATCCACAATACTTGAGCACAGCAACTTCCAGCTGCTACATATTCAGCTTCAGCAGTGGATAGTGCTATTGAGTGTTTTTTCTTTTAGGACCAAGAAACCAAAGAATCTCCTAAGAAATGACATGTTCCAGATGTACTTTTTCTATCCATTCTACAACCACCAAAGACCGCATCTAAAAAACTTTTTAAAACAAAATCATTCCATGTAGAGTAAAAAAGACCTAAATCCATAGTGCCTTTTAAATACCGAAAGATTCTCTTTACGACTTTTAAATGAGACTCTTTTGGATTAGATTGATATCTTGCACATAAGCATACAGAAAACATTAAGTCGGTTCGACTAGATGTCAAGTATAGAAAACTTCCTATAATACCTCTAAAGATTGTTTGATCTACTGGTTTCCCAATTTCATCAAGATCAAAAGTATTTGAAGTACCAATTGGGGTGCTAATACTTTTAGTTTTGTCATATCCATACTTTTGAGTAAATATTTTATATACTTATGTTGAGATATATATATTCCTTCTAGTTTTTGATAAATTTGAAAACCTAAAAAGAATGTTAACTCACCCATCATATTCATATCAAACTCAGATTTCATTAAATTTTCAAAAGAATCAGTTAAAGATCTCTGAGTTGATCCAAATATGATGTCATCAACATATATTTGAACAATAAAAACATTTTTTTCCACAATTATAAAAAGGGTTGGATCTGTTGTACCTTTTATATAATTGTTTTGTAAAATAAATCCTATAAGTCTATCATACCATGCTCTTGGGGCTTGTTTAATACCATATAGAGCCTTGGTAAGTTTAGAAACATGATAAGGATGTTTTGGGTCTTGAAAACCAGCAGGTTGTTCGACAAAAACTTCTTCTTGAACAAAAACATTTAGAAAAGTACATTTTACATCCATTTGAAATAGTTTGAAATTGAAATATGCTGCAAAGGCTAATAAAATACGAATAGATTCAAGTCTAGCTATAGGATCATATGTTTCTTCATAGTCTATTCCCTCTTGTTGATTATAGCCTTTAGCAACAAGTCTTTCTTTATTTCTTACAATGATTCCATTTTCATCACATTTGTTTCTTAAAACCCATTGTACACCAATTACAGTTGTTTTTTTATGTCTATCAACTAATGTCCAGACTTGATTCCTTTCAAATTCATTTAGTTCATCTTGCATTGCTTTGATCCAATCATCATCACGTAAGGCCTCACTTGGACTTTTAGGTTCAAATTGGGAACAAAAATCAAGATGTTCTATTTCATCTCTTAAGGAATTTCTGGTCCTTATAGGTTGATTTACATCACCAATGAAGTTATCACTAGGATGATTCCTCATAAACAATTGATTTGGTTTTTGTAAAACCTGTTCATCAACATATGGTAAAATATCTTCCGTGGTAAAACTTTCAGGAATACTTTCTTGAATATTTTACTTATCAGAAGGATGCTCAATCAAAGATCGATAATCAGTTTTTGAAAACACATCCGAGGATGTAGGATTGGGTTGATTAAAAACAAAAGGATTAGTATCATTGAATTTTACATTTACTGTTTCCTCAACAGTACAAGTGTTTTTATTTAGAACTCTATAAGAATTTGAAGTTGTAGAATAGCCCAGAAAAATTCCTTCATCATATTTTGGTGCAAATTTGTGTAGATTATCTTTTGTATTCAGAATGAATACTTTTCATCCAAAAACATTGAAGTATGATACTTTTGGTTTTTGGCGTGTACATAATTCATAAGGGGTTTTATTAAGAAATGGTCTAGTTAAAACACGATTTATAGTATAAAAAGAATAACTAACATCTTCAGCCCAAAAGTGCTTAGAAATTGAGTATTCACTCAACATGGTTCGAGTCATTTCCTGAAGAATACGATTTCTTCTTTCATCAACACCATTTTGCTAAGGAGTTCTTGGAGCTGAGAAATTGTGAGTAATACATTTCTCACTACAAAAAGTTTCAAAATCTGAATTTTGAAATTCACCAACATGATCACTATGAATAGTTATCAATGGTATGTTTTTCTAATTTTTAACTTGGGATCTAAAAGTTTTGAAATAGGAAAAGGCTTCAGATTTCTTTGTGAGAAAGTTGACCCATGTAAATCTAGTAAATCATCAACTAAAACAAATACATAGTATTTTCCTCCAATTCTTCCAGATTGTGAAGGACCAAAAAGATCCATATTCACTAGTTGTAATGCATTAGCAGTTGAAACTTCATTAATTGATTTAAATATAGTTTTATGTTTCTTTCCAAATTGAAAAGGATCACAGACTTTTGAATAATCATTTCTAAGGTCTGGTAGCCCCTTCACAAGTATTTTCTTTGAGAGTTTACTAGCGTTTCTCAGATTACAGTGTCCTAGTCTCCTATTCCATAGCCATGATTGGTCTTCTATTGCACTTATGCAGGGTAAGTTTTGGCTCCTATGGTCTTCTAAGTTAATAGTGTAAACATTCTCTTGCCTATGGGAAGATAGAATGAACTCATCCTTGGAATTGTGTACTAGACACTTATCATTTCTAAAATTCACAAGGTAACCTTCATCACATAATTGACTTATGTTGAAGAGATTGTGCCTAAGACCTTTAACAAAAAAAACATTTTAGATAAGAACTTTTCCAAGAAAAATGAGATTAACTATACCAACAATCATTCCTTGAGCATTATCTTCGAAGGTAACTTTTCCACCTTTTGTTTTGATAACCTTTTCAAAGAGACCTTGGTTTCCAGACATGTGTCGAGAACAATCACTATCCATGTACCAAACATTCTTATTGGTACATTTATCATTTTTCTGAAAAAGAAACAATTAAATATTCGGAATCCAAACTTGTTTGGATGCAGAAGGGTTAGATAAAAGAATTTTCGGAATCCACATTTGTTTTGCAAAATGAGCTTTATGAAACCCTAAAGATTGAGTTTTGTTAAGAGAACAATCTCTTCTCCAGTGTCCTCCACATTGACACTTAGAACAAAAAGAGGTTTTTTGAGGAACAAAATAGTTATTACTAAAAACTGGTTTGGAATAAGTATAACCAAGACCAGAACGATTTCTCAAAGGTCTAATTTGAGAGTACATCCTGTCAAAGTTTTCCTTTCCATCAGTAAAGTTTGACAAACATTTTTTCAAAGAAAAAATGTCTGACTTTAGTTTTAAAACCAAATTCTTATTTTCCAAAACATTTGAATTTGAACTAGAGCTAGGCTCTAAAATATTTTTCATTGAAATTACATTTTCAAGATCCTTAGAATGTTTATCCTTATCAGATTTAACTTTCTCAAGGGTTTTTGAAATACTTTCAAAATCAGAAGTTTTCACATCAAGATATTTAGAATGATATGATACTTCTTTATTTAAGATTGAAATTCTAGAATTTTCTTTCTCGAGTTTCTTTTTGAGCTTTGAATTTTCATTTTCAAGTAATTTAGCAAATCTAGATACTTCTTCAAAAGTAGGTAATTTATCATCTTCTGATGATAAAGATTTATCATATGAAGATTCATAATATCTATTATCAGTATAATTTTCATTCAAAGAGACATTTGTAATAGCTTCAGCATTATGTACCTTAGCCATGAGACAATGATCTTCAATTGGTAATCTGGCTAAAAGTCCAATATTCCTCTGTCCTGAGGACTCAAATTCTGAAGAATCATCTAAATAATCACTATCAATTGCACTCCAGGTATCATTTTCCTTCAAAACATTCTTTGTCTTATAAAACCTTTTCATGTTTCTTTGAGAGTGTTTCTCCTTTCTATC
This sequence comes from Viscum album, assembly GCA_963277665.1. Lineage (NCBI taxonomy): Eukaryota > Viridiplantae > Streptophyta > Magnoliopsida > Santalales > Viscaceae > Viscum > Viscum album. The sequence continues at coordinate 1,035,496,360 of OY728128.1, read as the reverse complement.
TTTCCTTTTCAGTAAAGGGCAATCAGGCCTTATATGTCCTGCTTTCTTACATTCATAACAAGTTACCACTAAATATTTTTTATCATTCCTATATTTCTTTTTGAATCTATATTGGAAGTCTTTATTTCCTACAATCATGTTCATCCTTCGAGCAAGATTGGCTAATTCATTATCTGAAATATCACAATCAGTTGAATCAGATATAACTTTATTGGCATTTGATCTTGTAAGCCTTTCAGGTGTTTTAGCTTTTGATGTAAAGGCTACACTTCCATTTCCATTCTTCTTTTTGTTGAAATCAGCATCTCTCTTCATTCTTGTCTCGTGCTGTAAAAGAGTTCCAAAGAGTTCATCTAGAGAAATCTGAGAAAATTTTCTGTTTTCATCAATAGCTGTCCTTTTTTACTTCCATTCATTTGGCATTATATCTATAATCTTATCAACTAGAGCTTCATCATCAAGGACTTTTTCTCCCATAGATTGTAAGCTGTTGAAAATTGTCATAAAGCTTGGTTTCACTTTACATACTGGCTCCCCATAAGGAAAAACAAATCCACGATACTCTGCTTGAAGAATTGCTCTTCTTGTTTCTATATCCTTGGATGTACCAAAATGAGTGACTTCTAATTTCTTGCAGATACAGTTGGCTGCTTCACCTGAAGATATCTGACTGTATATATTCCTGGTCATAGAGCATAATAGAGTATTGCGTACCTTGTAATTTAGTTGATATTCTTGCTTCTCTTGGTTAGTGAAAGTACTGACTTCTTTGTCAGGAATTTTGTAACCTCCAGTAAGCATAATAAAATTGTCTACACCAGTATTAATAACGATCGTCTTCTTACGATCTCTCCAATACTCATAATCATTCCCATCAAATATTGGTGGTCTAGAAGGATTCATATTGTCTATTGACCCAATATTCATTCCTTCCATCTAGTAAAAAAACTTTTCCACTTGACACGTTAGTGTAGTAAGTATTTAAGATAGTAATATGAAAGAAATAAAGCTAGTAATACAAATCAGTGGAAAACATCCTCTGATACCAATTGTTGGATCGAATATATAGATATGTATGTCTATTAGATAGAACAATACAAGAGGGGGGGGGGGTGAATTGTAGGTTTAAAAACCTTTGAGTTTTAGCACATAAGAGATTAGTTTAAAAGGTCTTAAACTAATACAAATACAAATTCCCACAATTGTATTGAATAAAAGAGATATGATGTAATGTAATACTAATGAAATGTAAAACAATTGTATTCAAGATGAACACAATAATCAGAGTAATATAAAGATGAATGATTCTACCTTAAAGCGTATAGAATCAATCAATACAATATGTAATAGAATGATTGTAATTGAAACAATTACAATTTAATAAGAGATAGAAAAGGAAACAAAAACAATTTCCTTTCTAATACAGATAGCAGCGGAAATGTAAAAGAATTAAAATTATTTTAACCCAAATAAAAGGGTTATCCTTTCACCTAGGATAAAAGGTCTGTATCACCAACACCTTGGTGAGCCCTCGATACAATGATCGGACTGTCTATCTGCCTATCCATGGAATCCCTCGATATGATGATTGGCACGTCTGTCTGCCTATCCCCGGAAGCCCTCGATATGATGATCGGTATGTCCTTCTGCCTATCCCCGGCAGCCCTCGATTTTGTAGGTAATCGGCACCTCTGTCTTTCAATTACTTGAAAGCCCTCGATACGATGATCAGACGCACAAAGCAGAAGAGATAAGTCACATCATCTCTCTCTAGAATCTTGATTGAATCAGAGTATCACAGTTGTTTCACAACGTCTCATTCGTTCTCTCATTCTTGTTATCCTCTCAGCTTCAAATGACCTCCTATTTATAGGCCTCACTTTCCAACAGTCATGTTGCCTCCAACGGTCATATTTCTCAAAAAAAGTCGGAGGGACTTGGACACCTGTCATCATAATAGTCATATTGAAACATAAAGCACGACATCATATTGATTAGTTTGTAACTAACTCAATGACATCGTATTGGTTAAAACAGGATATATATGTCGATGATAAGCAATGGTACGATTCATATGAAACAACTGTTTTTGACTAAGTACCAGAAAAAAGTAATGAAAGTATGAATAGCTAAGTCAGTACGATACGATTGGCAGAGTCAGTACAGTATGATTGAAAGAGTCAGCACGATACGATTGAAAGAGTCAGTATGATACGATTGACAGAGTCAGTACGATAGGATTGAAAGAGTCAGTACGATACGATTGACAGAGTCAGTATGATACGATTGACAGAGTCAGTACGATACGAATAAAAATACATTTGTGATTTCCAAAAAAAATATAGAAGTCAAAAGATAACATTTGACTCAACAATCTCCCCCTTTTTGGAAATCACAACACACCAAGTAAATATAACAAAAAATACTTATCTCCCCCTGAGTTATTGGAAACTCTTCTGAATATGAGTTTTAATACAACTAACTCCCCCTTAGGTATGGACTTTCCTAAGGATTGTATTCGAAGATTTTCCTTAATAATGTTGTAAATCATTCTCCCCCTTTATAAAAATTCTCACCCTTTGTAATCGTTCACCCCCTTTGTGATTTACAAAAAGAAAGGGGTAATCTTGAATTGTCTGAAGGATTAGAAAATAAACACTAGAGAATGGATAAAAGAAAAGAATCATAAAATTTATTACAAAACAATGACCACATTCAAAGGAAAACAAATACAAGTAATTTGTTTTCTCTTTCGTTCTCCTTCTTTATGAGCTCATGAAGAACAAATTTCATCTTTTTGATTTCTTTTTTGTCATCAGAAATTGATTCACCCGGAGACCTGAGAAGCTCTTGTTGGTTCGCAAAAATATGATCTGGATTCTTGATAGTCTCCTCCTGGACTCTGATTACTTCTTTAAGGGTATCAATTCTGTCTTGAAGATTCTTGTTATCTTTGGATAACACAGAATTTTGTTTCTTCAACAAAACCATTTCTTCCTTGAAAGATGAAACCTTCGAGAATTGAGATTGGAAAGCATTCATTCTCTCTTGCAAATCGTTCACTGAAGGAACATCGGCTCTTTGAGAAGACAAAATATTCAACCTTTCAACCGTTTCTCTGTCAAGCTTATTGAAAGCAATTGCAAGCTCATTTGACAATCTCAATATATCATCAATTTATATTTCATGGTCATTGATTGAGATTTCTGTATTGTACGACCACTTGGTCATCTTGTTACAGGCCTTCTTATGAGCAACCGAACTTTCTGAAAGAACATTCAAGTCGGCTTCAACTGACAAAACATTCTTTCTTAATTCTTTTACATATCCAAACTTCTTCTTTTGATTGTCAGTAATAAAGTAAATCTTCTCTTCCAACCTCGGAAAATATGGAATTGTCTTCTCAACCCTTCTCAAAACATGGACAATGTAATCACTCTTCTTGAGAGAGATTGTATGGTCTGAATCAGTATCTTCATCGTACGATTCCAGTTCATTTGATTGGCTTGAGTCAACAACTGGCTATTTTCTTTTTTCTTTTTCTTTCTTCTTTCTTTATTCTTCCACTTTGTCACTAATGACAACAACATTATTTGTGTGAGAGGATTCAGCACCTTGAATTTCTTGAGGGGGTGTTTTATCCGGAGTTTCAGAAGTTTCAAAATGTGCTTGGTCGGCATGAGGGGTTTGTTGAACACCTTCACTCAGCTTTTGAACCGATTCCTCCTTACTCTACTTTGAACTCTGAAGGAATTCTAAAAGAAAATCTCCTTCCTCTTCCACTTCTTCTATCTCTTCCATCATTTGTTTTCCTTTTTATTTCTCTGGAAGGCTCTGTATGATGGGTTCTTGATGCACTTCTTCCGTTAGATGAGCACTACCATCCTCAACCATTTTCAAGAATTTAGATATATCAAAGTCTTGAGCCTTTATTTTCAACACAGTTTTCATTTTCTTTTCACCCTTAAGAGTTTCTTCAACCCCTATTCTTTCTGCAAAAGCCTCAGCCGGGTCAAGACCGAACTTTGGATCACCTTCCTTTCTCTATTCCTTATCCTTTCTCCATTTAGCTACAACCTCCTTACTGTACCTTGGCATCTTCTTAGGCTTTGAACTGGTTTGCGGATCAGACTTTTGAGTAACACCAGTAGATTGAATGTCTCTGGCTGGCATAGGTGCCAATTGATTCTGAGCCAATTCAGTTTCTACATCTCTGACAAAAAGTTTTGAATTTGGATCAAAACAAACATTAATCTTTTTCATCATACTCTTACTAATCCACGACAGCTTCAAATCTAATGGGTTTCCTTTCAAAGTAATGTTACAAAACTTCATACTTTCAAGAATGAACTTTGTAAGGATGGCTGGATACATAATCATTTGGGACTTAATCCCTCCTTTCTTGACATTTTTTATGGTTTCAAAAACATACCCCATGAGAATTACTTTTCTCATATTTACAAGATAGTCAATCATAAAAATATCCGAAACTTTCAGAGTTTCTCTATCCCCTTTCCTTGGAATAAGAAAACCTTACATCCATAATGTGACAAACCGATTTTCCGGAGAAGGATGAGACACTTTCCTTTTCTCTTCATTAATAACAAACAAAGACTTTTCAGCACATTCTCTATTAAACATACCAACTTCCTCTGGTAGTTTATGATATGGAAAAAAAGAATCCCCTTCTATTTGGACATTCAGAAAGTGAGCCGCTTGTTTTACAAACATAGACAACATTCTATCACACACGGAAAAATTGATAGTCATGTCTTTGTCGAAAGATACGGTTTTATAAAATTGACAAACATCATCAAAGGGAACCGGATCTTGAGAAACAGGTCTTTCAACAAAAAAATGTTCCCATCCTTGAAACAGAATGATTCTTCTGATTGTGGAATCATACGAATCAAAAAAGTCTCTAGAAACTAACCTTTCTCTGTTAAATTCATTCTCTGTAAAAGTTGTTGAAGACATTTCAGTGGGAGTGTTAGCAGAGGATTGCGACATAAAGGTGATGCCGATGAAAGTTCGTACGATGATATAAAACCGGTGGAGCATAGCTTTAACTCAAAACCTGAAAAAACAATGTGGGTTTGGGGAGGGGGGCTATTTATAGGCGAAAAATGGGTGACTGTTGATCTTCTACAGTTAGGATTAGAGAAAAACAGATCAATGGTTAGGATTAAAAACGAAAAAGAGAAAAAATAATAATAATAATAAATGGAATGTACCTGCCGGAGAACGTAAAGTGGTTGTTAGTTTTTGGGAATAAATAATACACAACCATAAGAAATAAAATAAAATAAAAGTATCAATCGACATGCCGATGGAAAACAATATCATTACCATGAACTGAAAATACGACGGAAATCAATCATGTTACCATGAACTGACAATCCGATGGAAAAAAATCTTGTTACCATGAACTGACAAGCTGATGGAAAAGAAATTCATTACCATCATCAGTCAATACGATGGAAAAGAAATTTGTTACCATCATCGGTCGATACGATGGAAAAGAAATTCATTACCATCATCGGTCGATACGATGGAAAAGAAATTCATTACCATCATCGGTCGATACGATGGAAAAGAAATTCTTTACCATCATTGGTCGATATGATAAATGAATGATACAATAAAACTGTCAATACGATAAACAGAAAAGATAAATGATACGATAAAAATATCAATACGATAAAAAAAAGTAAAAACACATACCAGGAGAATAAATAGTTAAAGAACATAAGATAAAAAGAAACATAAAAAAACAAATGTCCTCCCCCTTTCAAAAGGAGTTTTTAAATGTTAGGAGAATTGTGAAACATGATGTAGATATGAATGATTATTTTAATGTAATAATTCCTAGCTTCTGTTCTGTAAACTCAAATATATCGGATGGTAATGGCTTTGTAAAAATGTCAGCAAGTTGTTCTTGTGTTCCGATAAATTGTAGAATAACATCTCATTTTTGTGTGTGATCTCTAAGAAAGTGATGTCTAACATCTATGTGTTTTGCACGTGAGTGGTGTGCTGGTTTTTTACTAAGAGCTATGGAACTTGTATTATCACAAAAAATTTGAGTTTTGGAGAAACTCAATCCATAGTCAGAGAGTGTGTGTTGCATCCATAATACTTGAACATAGCAACTTCCAGCTGCTACATATTCAGCTTTAGCAGTGGATAATGCTACTGTGTGTTGTTTCTTGCAGGACCAAGAAACCAAAGAATCACTTAAGAAATGTCATGTTCCAGATGTACTTTTTCTATCCATTCTACAACCACCAAAGTCAGCATCTAAAAGACTTTTTAAAACAAAATCATTCCCATAAGAGTAAAAATGACCAAAATCCATAGTGCCTTTTAAATATCGAAAGATTCTCTTTATGGATTTTAAATGAGACTCTTTTGGATTAGATTGATATCTTGCACATAAGCATAGAAAAAACATTAAGTCGGGTCGACTAGCTGTCAAGTATTGAAAACTTCCTATCATACCTCTAAAGATTGATTGATCTACTGGTTTCCTAGTTTCATCAAGATCAAGAGTATTTGAGGTACCAATTGGAGTGCTAATACTTTTAGTTTTGTCATATCCATACTTTTTGAGTAAATATTTTATATACTTATGTTGAGATATATATGTTCCTTCTGGTTTTTGAGAAATTTGAAAACCTAAAAAGAATGTTAACTCACCCATCATACTCATTTCAAACTCAGATTTCATTAAATTTGCAAAATAATCAGTTAAAGATTTCTGAGTTGATCCAAATATGATGTCATCAACATATATCTGAACAATAAAAACATTTTTGTTTTCCACTTTTATAAAAAGGGTTGGATCTTCTGTACCTTTTGTATAATTGTTTTGTAAAATAAATCATGTAAGTCTATCATACCATGCTCTAAGGTCTTGTTTAAGACCATATAGAGACTTGGAAAGTTTAAAAACATTATCAGGATGTTTTGGGTCTTGAAAACCAGGATGTTTATCGAAAAAAACTTATTCTTGAACAAAACCATTTAGGAAAGAACATTTGACATCCATTTGAAATAGTTTGAAATTGAAATATGCTGTAAAGGCTAATAGAATACGAATAGATTCAAGTCTGGCTACAGGAGCATATGTTTCTTCATAGTCTATTCCCTCTTGTTGATTATAGCCTTTAGCAACAAGTCTTGCTTTATTTCGTACAATGATTCCATTTTCATCACATTTGTTTCTGAAAACCCATTTTACACCAATTATAGTTGTTTCTTTAGGTCAATCAACTAAATTCCAGACTTGATTCCTTTCAAATTAATTTAGTTCATCTTTCATTGCTTTGATCCAATCATCATCACCTAAGGCCTCACTTGGAATTTTAGGTTCAAATTGGGAATGAAAAGAAAGATGTTATATTTCATTTCGTAAGGAATTTCTGGTCCTTACAGGTTGATTTACATCACCGATGATGTTATCACTGGGATGATTCCTCAGAAACAACTGATTTGGGTTTTGTAAAACCTGTTCATCAACATATGGTAGAATATCTTCCATAGTAAAAGTTTCAGGAATAATTTCTTGAATATTTTCCTTATCAGAAGGATCTTCTATCAAAGATCGATAATTAGTTTTTGAAAACACATACGAGGATGTAGGATTGGGTTGATTGAAAACAAAAGGATTAGTTTCATCAAATTTTACATGTACTGTTTCCTCAACAGTACAAGTGTTTTTATTGAAAACTCTATAAGCCTTTGAAGTTGTAGAATAGCCCAAAAAGATTCTTTCATCAGATTTTGGTGCAAATTTGTGTCGATTATCTTTTGCATTCAGAATGAATACAATGCATCCAAAAACTTTGAAGTATGAGACTTTTGGTTTTCGGCCAGTCCATAACTCATAAGGGGTTTTATTAAGAAATGGTCTATTTAAAACATGATTTATAGTATAACAGGCAGTACTAACAGCTTCAGCCCAAAAGTTCTTAGCAATTGATTATTCACTCAACATGGTTCGAGTCATTTTCTGAAGAATACAATTTCTTCTTTCAACAACACCATTTTGCTGAGGAGTTCTTGGAGATGAGAAATTGTGAGTAATACCTTTCTTACTACAAAAAGTTTCAAAATCTGAATTTTGAAATTCACCACCATGATCACTATGAATAGTTATGAATGGTAGGTTTTTCTCATTTTTAACTTGGGCTCTAAATGTTTTGAAATAGGAAAAGGCTGCAGATTTCTTAGTGAGAAAGTAGACCCATGTAAATCTAGTAAAGTCATCAACAAAAAAAAATACATAGTATTTGCCTCCAATGCTACCAGATTGTGAAGGACCAAAAAGATCCATATGCACTAGCTGTAATGCATTAGAAGTTGAAACTTCATTAATTGATTTAAAGCTAGTTTTATGTTGCTTGCCAAATTGACAAGGATCACAGACTTTTGAAGAATTATTTCTATGGTCTGGTAGCCCCTTCACAAGTCTTTTCTTTGAGAGTTTACTAAGGTTTCTCAGATTACAGTGTCCTAACCTCCTATTCTATAGCCATGATTGGTCTTCTATTGCACTTAAGCAGGATAAGTTTTGGCTCCTAAGGTCTTCTAAATTAATAGTGTAAAAATTCTCTTACCTATGGGCAGATAGAATGAACTCATCCTTGGAATTGTGTACTAGAAACTTATCATTTCTAAAATTCAAAATGTAACCTTCATCACATAATTGAATTATGCTGATGAGATTTTGCATAAGACCTTTAACAAACAAAACATTTGAGATAATAACTTTTCCATGAAAAACGATATTACCTATACCAACAATCTTTCCTTGAGCATTATCTCCGAAGGTAACTTTTCCACCTTTTGTTTTGATAACCTTCTCAAAGAGACCTTGGTTTCCAGTCATGTGTCGAGAACAACCACTATCCATGTACCAAACATTCTTATTGGTACATTTCTCATTTTCCTAAAAAAGAAACAATTAGATTTTCGGAATCCAAACTTGTTTGGATCCAGAAGGGTTAGATAAGAGAATTTTAGGAATCCACATTTGTTTTGAAAAATGAGCTTTATGAAACCCTAAATATTGAGTTTTGTTAATAGAAAAATCCCTTCTCCAGTGTCCTCCATATTGACACATAGAACAAAATAAGGTTTTTTGAGGAACAAAATAGTTATTACTAAAAACTGGTTTGGAATAAGTATAACCAAGACCAAAACGATTTCTCAAAGGTCTAGTTTGAGAGTACATCCTGTCAACGTTTTCCTTTCCATGAGTAATGTTTGACAAACAATTTTTCAAAGAAAAAATTTATGACTTTAGTTTTAAAACCAAATTCTTATTTTCCAAAACATTTGAATTTGAACAAGAGTTAGGCTCTAAAATATTTTTCTTTGAAATTACATTTTCAAGATCCTTAGAAAGTTTATCCTTATCAGATTTAACTTTCTGAAGGGTTTTTTAAATACTTTCAAAATCAGAAGTTTTCACATCAAGATCTTTATAAAGATCTGATACTTCTTTAGTCAATATTGAAATTCTATAATTTACTTTCTCGAGTTTCTTTTTGAGCTTTGAATTTTCATTTTCAAGTAATTTAGCCAATCTAGATACTTCTTCAAAAGTAGGTAATGTATCATCTTCTGATGATAATGATTCATCATTTTAAGATTCATAATATCTATTATGAGTATAATTTACATTCAAAGAGACATTTGTAATAGCTTCAGTGTTATATACCTTAGCCATGAGACAATGATCATCAATTGGTAATCTGGCTAAAAGTCCAATATTCCTCTGTCCTGAGGACTCATATTCGGAAGAATCATCTGAAGAATCACTATCACATGCACTCCAGGTATCATTTGCCTTCAGAACTTTCTTTGTCTTATAAAACCTTTTCTTGTTTCTTTGAGAGTGTTTCTCCCTTCTATCTTTCCATTTCAGTAAAGGACATTCATGCCTTATATGTCCTACTTTCTTACATTCATAACAAGTTACCTCTGAATCTTTCTTATCCTTCCCATCTTTATTTTTGAATCTATATTGGAAGTCTTTCTTTCCCACAATCTTGTACATCCTTCAAGAAAGATTGGCTAATTCATTATCTAAAATATCACAATCACTTGAATCAGATATAACTTTCTTGGATTTGGATCTTGTAAGCCTTTCAGGTGTTTTAGCTTTAGATGAAAAGGCTACACTTACATATCCATTCTTCTTTTTGTTGAAATCAGTATCTCTCTTCATTCTTGTCTCGTGCTGTAAAAGAGTTCCAAAGAGTTCATCTAGAGAAATCTGAGAAACTTTTTTGTTTTCATCAATAGCTGTCCTTTTTGACCCCCATTCATTTGGAATTATACCTATAATATTATCAACTAGAGCTTCCTCATCAAGACCTTTTTCTCCCATAGATTTTAAGCTATTTACAATTGTCATAAACCTTTGTTACACTTTACATACTGGCTCTCCATAAGGAAAAACAAATCCATGATACTCTGCTCGAAGCATTGCTCTTCTTGTTTCTATAACCATGGATGTACCAAAATGAGTGACTTCTAATTTCTTCCAGATACAGTTGGGTGCTTCACATGAAGATATTTGATTGTATATATTCCTGGTCATATAGCATAATAGAGTATTTCATACCTTGTAATTTAGTTGATATTTTTGCTTCTCTTGGTTAGTGAAAGTACAAACTTCTCTGTCAGGAATTTTGTAACCTCCAGTAAGCACAATAAAATTTTCTACACCAGTATTAATAACGAACGTCTTCATATGATATCTCTAATACTCATAATCATTCCCATCAATGATTGGTGGTCTAGAAGGATTCAGATTGTCTATTGACCCAATATTCCTTCCTGCCATCTAGTAAAAAAAACTTTTCCACTTCACATGTTAGTGTAGTAAGTATTTAAGATAGTAATATGAAAGAAATATATCTAGTAATACAAATCAGTGGAAAACCTCCTCTGATACCAATTGTTGGATTGAATATGTAGATATGAATTTCTATTTGATGGAACAATACCTGAGGGGGGTGAATTGTAGGTTTAAAAACCATTGAGTTTTAGCACATAAGAGATTAGTTTAAAAGGTCTTAAACTAATACAAATACAAATACCCACAATTGTATTGAATAAAAGATATATGATGTAATGTAAAACTAATGAAATGTAAAACAATTGTATTCCGTATGAACTCAATAATCAGAGTAATATAAAGATGAATGATTCTACCTTAAAGCATATAGAATCAATCAATACAATATGTAATAGAATGATTGTAATTGAAACAATTACAATTGAATAAGAGATAGAAAAGAAAAAAAAACAATTTCCTTTCTAATACAGATAGAAGAGGAAATGTAAAAGAATTACAATTCATTTAACCCAAAGAGAAGGGTTATCCTTTCACCTAGGATAAAAGGTCTGTCTCACCAACACCTTGGTGAGCCCTCGATACAATGATCGGACTATCTGTCTGCCTATCCCTGGCAGCCCTCGATACAATGATCGGCATGTCTATCTGCCTATCCCCGGCAGCCCTCGATATGATGATCGGTCCGTCCATCTACCTATCCCCGGCAGCCCTCGATTTTGTAGGTAATCGACACCGATGTCTTCCAATTACTTGAAATCCCTTGATACGATGATCGGACACACAAAGCAGAAGAGAGAAGTCACAACATCTCTCTCTAGAATCTTGATTGAATCAGAGTATCACAGTTCTTTCACAACGTCTCATTCGTTATCTTGTTCTTGTTATCCTCTCAGCTTCAAATGACCTCCTATTTATAGGCCTCGGTTTCCAACGGTCATGTTTCCTCCAACGGTCATATTTCTCCGAAAAACTCGGAGGGACTAGGACACCTGTCATCATAACGGTCATATTGAAACAGAAAGCATGACATAGTTTTGATTAGATTGTAACTAACTCAACGACATTTTATTGGTTAAAACAGGATATATATATCGATGATAAGCAATGGTACGATTCATATGAAACAAGAGTTTTTGACTAAGTACCAAAAACAAGTAATGAAAGTATGAATAGCTAAGTCAGTACGATACGGTTGACAGAGTCAGTACGGTATGATTGACAGTGTCAGTACGATATGATTGACAGAGTCAGTATGATACAATTGACAGAGTCAGTACGATATGATTGACAGAGTCAGTACGTTACGATTGATAGAGTCAGTATGATACGATTGACAGAGTCAGTACGATATGATTAAAAATACATTTGTGATTTGCAAAACAAAATATAGAAGTCAAAAGATAACATTTGACTCAACATTTATTAGTGGACCTGATAACTCTATCACTAAGATGAAAAGGAAGTGGGACACCTTTTCTCAAGAGGGGGGAACATATCCAAATCATACCACAAGAGAAATTTACATTCCTCCAAGACAAAAGAGCAATCTTGGAAGTTTATAGTGTGGTTCACTGATTCACATCAAGTGAGAGTGTGAAACACCACGAAAATAATGCCATAATTTATACAAGATGTGACATCATAAGTGATTTTTTCATAGTGCTCCAAGTTCAGGTGCTCGAGACACTTCTCTAGCATCACAAGTATCATAGGCTTCGACAAGGCAAGGACAACAGAATCATTCTCGTCAACAGAGAGGAGGTAACCATGGTGATTCTAGAAATACCATGACTCCTCAACTGGAGAAATATTAGCAAGGAAATAAGGAGTACAATACAACGATGAAGCAATTGTATGGATATTAGCATATGATAGTCAATGATCAAACTAGACCATCTATGGTTAGATGTACAATTCCTTTGAATTATACCCTTGTGCCCGTGTTATTAGATACTGGTGCATCACATTCTTTCATTTGTTCTCATACTACTAAGTTCCTATGTTTAATGTTATAATTGATGCCTTTTGATGTAAAACTGAAAACTCATCTCGGTGAAAGAGAATATCAAGACTTTCTATGTAGAGCATGTGTTATAAATGTTTATGAAGTTGAGATGAAATAAAACTTCTAATTGTTGGACATGGATTTCCATGATGTAATCATGGGTATGGATTGGTTGACAAAGTTTAAGGCTCGCATCGACTATTATAGGGGAACTGTTAGTTTCACAACTGAGGACAGAATTGAGCATCTCTTCATATGAGAGAGGATGATAAAGAGAGGGGAAAAGATATTGTTGGAACCAATGGTGGGAATTACCTCTTATCAGTTGACATTGTTGAATTTAGAATCAATGGAAGAGATCGAGGAGAATAGTTTTCCAATTGTTGTGGATCAATATCAAGATGTTTAATTCCGGAAAACCTCTAAGGGTTACCACATATAAGGGAAGTTGAGTTTATTATCGATCTTTTTATAGGGATAATACCTATTTCACATCCATCATATAGGTTTTCACCTATAGAATTACAGGAATTGAATGTGCAATTATAAGAACTGGAAAGCAAGGGTTTCATTTTACCAATTACATCTTAGTGGGAAGCATTAGTCTTGTTTGTAAAGACAACAAATGGAACCCTTTGGATCTTTTTTGATTATCATAAGATTAACCAAGTTACGATAATGAATTGATATCAACTTCTATGCATTGATGATCTCTTTGATCAATTAAGGGAAGCTCAATAGTTCCCTAAAATTGTATTGTGTTATGGATATCAATAATTGAGAGTTTAGAAGGAGGATATTCCAAAGATAGCTTTCTGAAGAAGATATGGCCACTATGAATATATATTCATTTATTTTGGTCAAAAGAATGCACCATGAGTCTTCATGGATTTGATGAATCATATATTTTAGCGATATATAGATTCTATTGTTGTGATTTTTGTGTTTGACATCTAGGTGTATTCAATGTCAAGGTCCGACACTGAGCATCACATAGAAGGAGTGTTAAAAATATTGAGAGATCCCCATTTTCATGAAAAATTATCTTAGTGAAATTTTTGGATACAAGAATTATGTTTCTTATCCATGTCATTTAGGAAAAATGTGTTTACATTTGTAATGAAAAGATAGAAGATTTTATCTCGTGGAAACCAGCGAAGAATGTCTTTGAGATACAATATTTCTTGGTTTAGCTGGTTACTATAGATGCTTTGTGCATGATTTCTCAGGACTAGCTTCACCAATGACAGCTCTAACAAAGAAGAATGTACCATTCTAATGAATAGAGGAAAGCTAGAAGTCTTTCCAATAGTTAACGTTCATTTTACATCAGTACCTATTTTTATTTTTCTAGAGTTGGGATAGGGGTATGTCGTGTATTGTGATGCATCGAGATTAGGATTGGGTTGTGTTCTCTTTCAAGGATACTGTATAGTTGCTTATTGTTAGAGGCAGTTAAGACTTCATGAGAATAATTACCCAACACACAATTAAGAATTAGCTGTAGTCATCCATGCATTGAAGACATGGCTACATTATCTCTATGGTGAGAAATTTATGATGTTCATGGACCAAAAAATCATGAAACACATTTTCTCATAGCAATATTTGAATCCTAGGTAATGGAGATGGATGGAATATCTCCCAATTTTTAACTTTTAATGGATGTACCCACCAGGAAATGGAATTCAGTGGTGGATTCATTGAACAGAAAGTCATATGCTTAGTTGGAAAAAGAAGATTCAGATGAATGGTAGTTGATGTCAGTCCTAGCCAACATGTATGTGGAATTTAAAAACTGATGTGATTTTATGGTTTTCTTCTTAGCTACTCTTCTTCTATATTTACTAAATACGGTCAAATAGGCACAAACATCTGATGCAGAATGTTTGGTAATGTGTTTAAAACTCAAGGGTGGGAAGACCATCGATGGCTAGAAACAAGATGGGAGATCAGATTTGTGCTTCAGATATCATATGGTTATACCTATGGATTTTTATGAATAACTCCTTAATGCTTACCACCATTACATATGGGATGTAAATCCAGGAATAAATAATATGTATATGGCATTAGATACACAATTTTGGGGGAGGGACATAAAATGAATGGTGGTTGAGTTCATCTTGTAGTGCTTAACTTATTAGAAAGTTAATGCATATCATCATAGATAAGTTGGTATGTTGTTGTCTTTACCTATCGCAATGAGGAAATGGGAGTAGATAGTGATGGATTTTGTTATATTTCTTTGAATAACTATTCAGAAACATGATGTCATATGGTTGATAGTGGATCATTTTACCAATTTGGTCCATTTCATATTCATTTATGAAACTCATATGGTGGAGGATCTATTAAAAATCTATATTTGAGAAGTGTAAAAGAGGCATTGAATACCAGTGTCAATAGTCTTAGCCCGAGATCCACGGTTCACATCTCTTTTGAAATCCTTACAGAATTCCCTTGGGACTCAGTTGATGACAAAGACGATGTATCATCCTCAAATAGATGACTAGTCTAAGAGGAAAATACATACATTGGAAAAACATTTATGGGATTTTGTAATGATTTTTGGTGGCTCATTGGAGGATAATATACCATTGGTGGAGTTCTCATAAAATAATAGCTATAAGGCCCAACTACTCATGGCTCCATTTGAAGCACTGTATGGGAGTCCTTGTTGTTCTCCACTATGCTGGGTGCAAACATGTGAAACTTCACCAGTTGTTTTGATAATTTACCATGAAATAATTGTAAAGATCCAATTTATTAGAAGGAGAGTGGATATTTCTCAGAGTCATCAGAGATCTTATGCATATCACTGTCGAAGCCCATTGTCGTTCACTGTGGGTGATTAGGTCTTCTTGAGGATATCCCCATGGCTTTTACATCGTCATGTCTATAAGCATGGAATCTTATCTCATAGATAAATTTTCCCATTGGAGATACTATAACGGGTCAGAAAGGTAGCATATCAGTTGGAATTACCACCACGGTTCAGTTCGGTGCATAATATGTTCCATGTATCTCAGTTGAAAAAGAATCATCCTGTTCCTGAACATGTGATCAAATGGGATCACGATGACCTAGAGACAGATGCTTCATGGATAAATATCCTAGTAATTATTGTGGATTGGAGATATAATGTAATGTTTGAAACAATCGTCACTCTAGTATGGGTTTTATGGAAACATAGTCAGATTCAAGAAGAGAATTAGGAGCGTGAGAAGGAAATGATAGAGAAATGGCTAGAACTCTTTCTGGGGAGTGAATTTTTACTACATTCTAAGGATGGATAGAGCAATGGTGGATAGAATTCAGTACCCTCATTTCTCGGTATATAACCTTTACATTATTATTTTCAGGTTTATGAGGTTTAAGGGTGTTGTATGGGTGATTTTTGAGAACAATATACCTAGTTTCGAGGAAAATGGAAGTTGCATGGGTGGTGCACGGTTATCTTAAATGTGAGGAAAAATTGTGTTTTTTTGTTCCTTGTGAAGTTGTGGCTGTCACATGGTTGGAGAACGACTAGGGAGACTGTGTGAAAAATCCTTTTGAGGGTCTTCTTAAATAGTATCTAATTCATGATTAGTGCATGTTTTTTCTAACTGTGCGAACAAACCATGCAGTTGGTTTAACAGAGATCCTAAAAAATTGGATCTCACATGTTTTTGACTCTATGTGGATTTTTTTCTCTCCTAAGGGTCCATAACTCGGAATTACCATCCATTGATGGTAGGATAACATCCCCAAGCATTTCGAAGGTGATTTGAATGCTTTCCTCGGTAAATGAAATTCGAATTCTTGGTGTATGTGATCATTCTTCATCATTCTTGATCAGTTTCTTAGTTCTACATAGATTAACTTCTTCTCTTCTCTAGGGTTCCAATATCAGCACCCGTTTTGGGTAGATCTAGGTGTTATGGTTCCATGTATGATGATTTTTTGTCTTGATCATTCTAGTTGAAGAGATATATGGTCGATTCTTGGATAATCGACCTGGTTGTCATGTGAATTTTTTGTTCATTGTGGTTTTTGTCAAAACCATTGAGTTAGGAGTCTTCATTATTGAATCTACTAAGTATAAATGATTGGCATGATTTCAAGTTAAATTTATTGTGACTAATTGGTTTGTATTTTTTTGTTGAACACTTTCTGGAAACCATTTTTGGTGACGGTTGTGAAATCTGGAAAATTGGGGATTTGGAATGAGTACTTATGTTCTTAATTTTAAAATAGCGATTTTAAAATGGGGATTTTTTGGAATTTGGGAACATGGTTTGGATTAGATGTTTTCAATAAAAGGGAATATTTTATTGAAGTGAAATGGATGTTTTGTAATATTATTATTCATTGTTTTTCAAAAAAAGTATATTTTTATTGAAATGGTTTTAATTAGTTGAACACGATTTTTTTAGATGATGGTTGCGTGTGTTCAATGGTTTTCCCGAAAATAAGGGTTAGGTGTCTCTCCGATAATTAATAGAATGGATAATGGTTTGGGATATCCCCCTTAAAATGGTGCATGTGGGTTAGATAAGGGTTAGGTGTCTCCCCCATCCTTAATGGGAAGGAAAAGGGTTAGGGCTCCCCCTATCAATTGGTTCACTAGGGATGACTTAGTTAAAGGAATAATCTCCACTCATGAGTATAGGGAGATCTAGGTTACATGTAAGGTTACTAGTGTGGATTTTTGGAATTGATTTTTTATGATAAAGGAATATTTAGAAATGGTTTCAATAATTTGATTTGTTATTTTTTAGGAAAAATAACTTTCTAAAAAATTGGTTTCAATTGATCTCTTTTTAATTTTGTTACAGATGTCTTTAGATCAAGATTATATTGTGTTACAATAGTTTTTAGAAATAATTTTATATAATATATTTTATATAAATGTGTATAAATTTTATATCAAAGTTGTGTGCATAGGGAAGTAATTGGGGAAAACTAATATGTTTTATACTCACACCTTCTTTAACACTTTTGTTCTTTTACAGAATCTATTTTCTGGTATAGGGGAAAAGGTAATATTTCCAACGTTTTTAACACTATGTCTTGATATTTGGGAGGTTCGGTGATCATGGATCTTGGAGCTTGTGGATCATGGAATCTTGTGGCAACATTAGAGTATTTATTAGTTTATAATCTATTCACATTGATACTAGTTTGGTCTTTCTCTGTTGCACACTTTGATGTGGATTTGAGATACGTGAAGTTATTGAGTTGTATTTCATTTGTTCACGAATATTATAGCAAATGTTTGGTTATGGTTTTATGGTTTAATGGATTATTTATTAAAGGTTAAATCATCACCACTTGTATTAATACACTTTGTAATTTATTTTCACCCTTTTTTATCTTGGGGATGTTGCTTAATCCAAGTAATGACTTGTTGTGCTCTAAATACAATGAGAATTAGTGTATCATTACATTTTACAATATGAACTTATTATCAGTCATATTGAAATATATATTATAGTTCTCGGCCTTTTCACATGATTTAACTCATATAGGGTTTATTTTACCTTGGAAACTGCACCCTAAACACATTATTCGAAAAAACCATACCAACTACTTCATATATATGTCCCCCATAAAATTTATATCAAGTAAATCCATCTCATGAACTAACTATTAAATATATAGACATTGTGATGAAACAAAACATAAATCTATCTGAATTTATTAATACATCTTAATAGTATAATGTTTTTAGAGAAATATAATCGTTAATTATTTTGAATCAATTCATGAGTTACATGTTTTAGTATAAAATTATTTAATACTTCACTTATATCAAATGGTATACCCATTTAATCTTCAATTCCTTATTCTGTGTAATAATTTTGTTAACCCGTATGATCCATTTTTCCAACAATGAGTACATTTATTATTTAATTACTAACAAAAAATTTACAAAATAACAATAGAATTAATGTTTACAAAACATCCATGTCATAATAAATTAGTTATAATAATTTATTTTTGAATAGTTTTTAACCATTGAAATTTTCATTGAATCCAAGTAAACCTCCTTAACTAAACTTTTTATTCCGATCGTTATGAAATCTCATCTCCTAGAACACATCCTCACAAATTCGTATTTTGAGATATTTTTTGTTCTTCCCTATAGATAAATACTTATTCTCTATGTTATTTTTTTGTTAAAAAATTCATGAATATTAGAATATAGGGATCCTCCATTCAAATACACATTGAAATGATTAGTAGATTAGTTTTTATCAACTTCATCTTCTATGAAAATATGATCTTTCCACAACATTACCCATTAACGAATTATCTTCATATTCTAATTATTATATGATAATTATTTTCCAATAGGTGAAAGTAAATTTTTATATAGCCACAACCAATAAAGAAAAATTAATGGGAATTGTCATAAATATTTTACTATTCTATGGAAGCAACATAAACATTTGAAACAAATTCACACAATTAAATGTCAAAATATTACAATAATTATTCAAAAAATTGGTCAACCTAATTTCATACTCGAATGGAATGGATGAAATTATGTTAATGAAATATGTGGAATATTTGATATATTCTTCCAAAAATTCATATGAAAAAACAATTTGTTACTTAATTTTATTATCCTTTTCTATCATTTCTATATTTGTCGTCACGATTAAATTAATCTTGTTTGGATGTTTTGGGAACAACCACCATTAAATCAAATAATTTTATCTCACATATCCCCTATAATTACCTACTACTACATTCCCCAATATTTTCAGACTGTTAGAACATCATTTTTTTTCATACTGCTACTCCCCCATGGATAATCAACCAAAAATTAATCTAATAACATCATGTATTATATTTATGGATGTTTTCCAATAACATCATGGTATCATCAATATGATGTTTTAACCACACAGTTTCCCCCCGAAAGATTAAAAAATGCAGGTCAAAAAATGTTTTCATGTATGAGATCTATCTTCCATAACCTATGAGTTCTTAAATTTGTTAAAAATGACACCGATATCTTCCTTACTAGGATATAACTATCACATGTTCCAATGTCAATTTGACTGATCATCATTGTACCATTAGCCACTATTACATAAAAATTTGTATAAAATTTGTCCCAAAGAATGAAACACATTGACTCTAATAATTAAAACTTTTTATAGTGTAGAAGATATCACCTATACAGCCATAGATTTGATATGTGTTTTTCATGTCAAATTAAAAAATTACGATATCAGACGGTATGATATAACCATTTATAATGCATTTCTTGTGTAGGGAAAACACTTCCATAAAATGGAATTGTAAAATTGAAGGATAATAATTAATAAATCCTCTATGTGAGTAACAATTTTTATAAAAGAAATAATATTGAATATATTTTAAATTGATATGGTCATATGTTTTTAATTATGAAAAATTTAAATCCTTTAATTATTCATTATATTCGATAAAAATTCATGGAAGGTACAAGATGATTTTATGATAAATATTTATATATTAGACACTACCATTGAGATTCCATGTTCATGTGTTCCTAAATCCTTACATAGTATCTCTTGCACTAAAAAAATATATTTCTCATTCTCCCTTAATATCTATGATATTTTAGTATATCAAGGGGCGGGTGGGGGATAGGAATGTCCAGATCATGTCCTATTGGATTCGATGCGACATGTGGAAGAATAATGGAGGTGAAATATATTTGGCTATAAAATAGGTATTTTTTATTTAGAATTATAGATATAGGAGTAAAGATTCATTATTGTAAGGTAAATGAGAATATTTGGATTCATTTTTTAGATTATATAATTTTGGGAATTCATAGAAAGAGTTATTTTGTTTACATTTTTAATGTGAATTTATTTAATATTTTAGCATTAATCTACCCATAAAATGTAATTAATGATATCATAGATTCAATATGTGATTACATTGAGAAATCATGATTATTAAAAATTTAATGAATGTAAATGTAAAAATAGAACCTCATAAAACAAATACAATATAGATAATATCATAGGACTATGAACCAAAGTGTTTAGTTTTATGTAGGTCAAGTAATAATATAGTTTTGGATAATCCTATATGAAATATTTTTAATTACACATAGGATCCGGATATAATATGTCAAAATTATGAAATCTATTGCAGTTAATTATCATTATTTTATAGCAGTGCATGATTAATATTACACTATAATACCATATAATTCATGAAGAGAAATATATTGGGATATTAATATGAATACAAGTTTTTTCATATGTTTAAATATATGATGGTAATTTATTATTATCTCATGGTTTTAATTTTATTAGCCTCCCATAGATTGTTGAAAACTATGTATTTGGATTTATCATAGGTTGGCCAACATTTGTTATCCATTCTCAAGTTATATTGTGTAGAGATGATGGTCTAAAATCAATTATGTGTTGATTTTAATCCCATAAAATATCATATCTTATACTGAAATAGCATGAATCCCTATAATAATCTATTCAAATGTCCCCATGTGATAAATTGAATTTACATGGGTTATCAATAAAACTGTAATCTCATGAAGGCTCGTGTCACATGAATTATTCCAATATAGGGGAATATGCATTGAGTTAATATTTTACAGATCCATGAATATATGAAGAAAATATATATTATTATTATTGAATAATTGATAGTTTTAGATCTCACGGCATGTATGTATTTCATTATGTATGTCATTATATATATAATTAATTATTATTTTTAATAGAATAATTTGTTTTTGTAAAGTTCACTAATAATTAAACTATACAAATTATTGTCTTTTTAGATTAAAATAAAATTTATTTCTGGATATTTATTAATTTATAAACGGTTTTTTTGAAATTAATATTTTAATAGTCTTTATAATTAATAAATTCAATATATTCTAAATATTTTATATAAATATATATATATTATTTAATGTCAATACTGTAATACCATTTAAATTTTTTATTTAATTCCTTAAAACTTAAAAATAATGTGTTTATTAAAATATAATAATTAAAGTATATAAAGTGATCTTAAATTATGAATTAATTATAAAATTTAATTGTTTCAAATTACTAATTATATTTTTTCCATTAAAATCCTAATTTCAATAAAATTTTATACCATATTCATAAGTGTTTTGATAACTTATATGATTATGTTTCAAATAATGTTCATCTATGAAGTTTAGTTTCTCCAACATTTAAATAACTTATATTGCAATATAATCTGTATATATCATTATTAACATCCTATATTAAAGTTAAACTAGTACTCGCCCGTGTGTTCACACGGAGTTATTGATTAATGAAGACATTGAGTTGATATCCACTTTATAATATTTGAAAAAATGAAATTGAATCAAAATAATAAAACAATATCATAACAGTAAACCAAAAACTGGCTAAATAAAAACATAGAAACTACTATATTGGACAATTATTACAGTACCAATGATAGAGCCGATTCCAGCATCCAATATTTGCCTCTAAAATCACCGGTAAACATCCCAAACATAATATAAGGATAGTAACAGATTATATTGAAAAAAATAATATCATATATTAATATTAGAATATATATAAATTATAGAAAATATTGTGTTAATATAATCACCAAAAGAATGAACAAATAAAATTTAATACGTGGAAAGTCAACTAAAGTCAATGTAAAAGAAACTAATAAGTGAAATTAAATTAACAAACATAAAATTTATTGGAAATAAATACCAAAAATCTATATTTTTTAGTCACATTGACAAAGACATGGATATTTATTGTGAAATATAAAAAATGATAACAATAATAGAAGAAAAATATTTTAACAATCATAAAGGCAATATATAAAAAGATAAGATGGAAAACAGATTGACAAAAAGTTTGTCAAATTATATAGCATAAATATTCATCTTTTTATATTTATAACGGTATATCTCATTAATAGAGACGTGATGTAGCATATTCTAATCAAATTATCATTTCACATTGTACAAAACTTCACCTGAACAATATTTTAACAAAATTTTCTGCATAGGAAAAAATTATTACAAATAAGAATACATATTAATGCCTGTTGAAAATGCAGAATTGAGAATATGAATTTAATAATAAACCTACTATAGTCCACATAGTGTAATCCTAAAAAGATATTTGGTACACTTAGGTTTAATAGGTAATATAGGTTACAACTATATGTGTATTTTTTCACTAATTTGTAAAATCAATTCATATGTGTGTAGTTTTGCATGTAGTGAATATCTATAAAAATATTTTAAAAAGTTATTAATTAAAATGAACATACATATTTCCAAATTTTTTATGTTTAATGTATATATACAGTGTTGTAAATAATTGGTTAAACTAGTATATGGGTTGTGGATTTGTCATAGATATGAAAAAATAAAATTCTACTTGAATAGGAACATGTTCAAATGATATGGAAGAGAAACATGTTCAACAAATATGTGAAATAACAACATGAAATGGATGTTTTAAACATTATATGGCTCATAGGAAACACATAAACATGGAACAAATGTTATACAACATCCATGGAAGAGGTTAATTCAGAAAATAGGGTAAACATATTACATTCACCCTAATGTAAATAGCAGTCTAATACTGTTTTGAATGTTAAATAATAATGCAGAATTCAAAAATAAAAAAATATGAAACGGTCAATATGTACTATTAACTTGAAATTACAGCTAAAAAATCAGTTAATTTTTTCACTATTCATTGCTAATTTCTCCTTCCATAAGAGTTGAATCACTACATAATGGATAAAAAACAAAATACAGAACATGAAGAAACACTATTTTATCAACATTCAGAAGTTACCTTACATGATTCATTGTCATTGGGACTAAAGAACACAAATCTTGTAATCCTGTTTCAATGAAAACTAGTTATAAGTAGTGGGAAAAAAGTACCCTCATATTTTAAAAAACCTATAATTTAGTAACATAGATTCTATTTTTGTATAATACATACCATTTGATAGTGGTGTTTTTTACATTATAAAAATAGATCAATAAACGTAAAAAATTGAAATGTAAAAACTTATAAACATCATACAGTTAGTTCAATCAATTGGTTCAACATTCATATTTCACCCCTCCTTGAACGGAGCCTTCAATGGATTCACTATGAACTAATGTTTTCTATTCAAAATATTATGCCTAAAAAATGTCACAAATCTCCAGCACCATTGCTTCTCACCCAGCTCGAACAATATAAATTCACCAAATGTCCAAAATCATGTGACAAGAATGTAAAGATACATGTGATTTATGAATTACATATAAGATTAATTGAAATATAGTAGAACCTGTTTTGTAAAGTATTTTTATGGTAAGGTATGGCAGTAATGAAACATAACAATTAACAGTTCTCCTGGGTGGCATCATATAATCCAGGAAATATAATGTATTTTCTTGTCACTACTAAAACATATCTAGATTAATTATAAAAAATTATAAGGAGTTAAAATAATACTAATCTCAAAGTTATATAGTATATAGCAGTAGTATTACTATCACAATATTTCATGAATTCTGTAAAATAAATGACACACTAACCTGCAGAATTTTGTCCACTAATCAGGGTTCTATAATGAGAGGAACAATTGACTCGATTATTGCATGGTAGACATTTATGGGAAAATAAAACATCTTCCAATGACCATATTTTATGTACTTATTAAATTCTATTTTGACTATATGAAAACATTTCTAGACAACAATGTTTTTTTTGTATCTAATTTGTTAGTTGTGAGATGTATTTATAGTGGTTGAAGAATAGGTAATAATCTAAGTGTTGATCACCTACAAATTCATACAATATTTTTAATTGCACATACTGCAATGTTTCAAAATTCCATATTACTAATATCATTTTTGATGTTTTTGGGGATCCCAATAATGACAACTTTGACCCCGCGCCTTCTGATTTCTTATATGTTAATAGTTGAAAAAAATGAACTCAACAAACAATATTTCCTAAAAAATGAAATAACTACAATCAGACTTGTTAAAGATCTAAAATCAAAATACCTCAAAAATCACAGAATCTTTGTTATGCATCACATCCCCTCCAATTATGTATACCTGAAATGCAGCACACTTTATCCACTAAACCTGCTCAAATTGTAAAATAATTCAACAAAAACGTGCCTAAAAATCATTAATGTCCACTCCAATGATATCATTAAAATAAGAGACAATGAATATAAATCTACCAATACCTCAGTGGAGGAAAAATTGGTAGTTTTTGTAAAAAAAAAATTTGGTCACTCTTTCACATGACTCATAAAAATTCAGTTCCTTCATATTCATACAACACAGTTGTAAGAAAATAACATTGACCCAGTATTGAATCAACAAAAATAGTAATAAATTACATAGGATGGTGCATTTAAAAATATTAATCACAAAAGTAAAAAATATCACCTCCCCCAAATAATGTTGACTTCATCAATCCTCCATGGAAGTATTTTTAGTACAGCTTCAAAATTTACTCCCACAAACTAATCCCTTTCTCCATACATCATTATGGAGTTTTTTAATCCATTCCATCACAGCGATGAAAGATGCTTTTTGATGATGGTATTCAATAATGATGTTGTTATAATTCATAGGATTTTCAGAGATAGGTCCTTTTCCAGGCGCATTTGAAGAAGTTTAACCTTTTCAAGCTGAGTTGGTGTGATCATAGAGTTGGAAAAAAGAGCAGAACCTAGAATGTATCATTATTAGTTACAAATATTTAGGAACAATAGTTACATAATGAGAATCCTTCTCTATCAAATACATAACTAATTAATAGAAGTTATAGAAATAATGACTTACTGGGAACAAAATTTGTGCATTTGAGCAGTAAAAGAAACATAATGAGCACTATCAACTATTATAATAAGATGTTCCAGATCCTATAACAGGATTTTTAATCATGTTTAAAAAATAGATACTACCTAGGATCATTTGTAGCCATCACCTCTTCAACTACAACCAACAATTTATGCATCGAAGCAATCCTAAAAGAATAAAAATTAATTTAAATATAAATGGAATGAAATGAATGTTTTGTTTGTAATCAAAATAACTAAAATTTTAAAAAAATTATCAAGGGATGTTAGTTTTTCATACATGAAACTATATAGAAGAATAACCACTACTCAAAAACCCTCATTTAGTTATAGTTTAAACATATAAATGATAAACAAATTTATTATTTCTTTATAATAATAGAAGAATTTATATGACCTCTATTTTTGTCATTAAACTGTAGCATGGAAATATAGAATTAAGATACGTGCATTATAAAGAAACAAATAAAAATATTAGATGAAAAGAACAAATAAAATTACACAAAAAATAACTACCTGATAAAATTATTATACGACGTGATCTCAGAGAATATCAATCGAATGAAATGAAATTAGTGTTTCTAATCAAAACTGTGAAAATTAAAAAAAATATGAAGGGAAGTTGGTGTTTAATACCTGAAACCAAATAGAAGTAGAATCACTTCTTGAGACCACATATCATAGCCTACAGATCGTAAAATATATAAATTTGGAAAGAACAAATTAACAAAACATATAAAATTTCACAAAAAAATTACCTGAAAAATTAATTATATGATGTAATCTCAGAGACTATTAAAGAAATGAAATGTGATTAGTTTTTATAATCAAAACAGTTAAAAGTAGAAAAAATAATTATGGTAGTACTTCTGTTTCCCGCACACATAATCAGTCAAACCAGACAAGATCCGAAATATTTTTTAGTTAAAAAATAAATTCAAATCTATCATAGATAATAAATGATGATGCAAGAAAACAACATGTTGATGAGGTGGAAAGCAATGATATAAAATGAACCAAACCTACAAAGTAGAAGTAACAATATATTTGGGATGCTCTATTTGAACCGAATGAAAAAATAAAATTTATTTATTCAAATACTACTGGAGACACCAATAATTCAAATATCGAGTAAATGTTGAAATAATAATACACATATGGCTATAAATACCCTATATTCATGATTTCACCTTATATCATTCAAAGAAAAAATGTTGGGAGCACCAAGAAACCCAATGATTAATACACAACATTTGACCTATCAAAAACGCATTACAACGTTAGTTATATCTCTTAAAAATCTAAATTAATTGAGGTGAAGCAATATGACCTTTTGAAAATCATCAACAACTTAAACTAGTCCATTATTTATCTTATAGAACAACTTTACTGGTGCTATAGAGGAAAGAAAGGCTGCTCGATGTGGTTTTGTATTGAAGGGCTCCTGCAACACAACACCAGAAGAATATATGCCTGACATCACTCCAAATGTTGATCTTTTAAGACCAATATGCCAAAATTTTAATAAAAAATAAAGAGGTAATTCAATTCACAATTCTCAGAAGAATGAAAAATTAAAACAGGAGATGAAACTAAAATGAATCAACAGTTTAACATAATAAATGTTTCCAAACTGCCAAATTAAAGTGAATTTCGTACAGAATATTGAATCAATATGAGTAATATTTTTCCAAAAAATTAAAAATTAGAGGAGAATCAGAGAGAAACCGAAAGTAGGAGCATCAAACCGGCATAGTTCAGTGGGAACCTGTAGCGGGATCATGATGTTGTCATGGTTCTGTGGGAACCCTAGGTGGAGCTGAGGAGCCAGAGAATGACACAAGTGTTGAAATTTAAGCTCTAGACGATGGTATTATGCGGATGGGAAGGATTTCCTAGTTTCTGGATGAATCAAACACTGAGGATGATACAGTGGTGGTTATTGTGATGAGAAGAAGAAAGTAAGAACCTAGCTATAAAAGAATGAGGGGGTATTTCCAGGAGGCGTAGTAGAGAGCAGGAACATTACCTGAGGAATGCATACCAAAGATCACAGAGTGGAACCACCATCACCCAGGACTGGGAGGTCCAACCCCGTGCTGAGGTAGAATCGTCGGCGAGTAGATCCGAGCAGATGTGACCAAGAATCGCTACTCTGAGCATGGATCTCATCATATTTGAACCACGGAAGGGTTAATACCAAAATACAAATCATGCCAACAACTGGAAGTGGAAGAAGACTTCAAGGAGTTAGGGGAACACCACCGACAGAAGTTCCACAAAAACACCTCCCGAGCTTCCAACCTCAAAGCACCCACACTGTTCACCTGTGTCCCGAAGACCATCGAGTGCCAATCGATGAGAGATAAAGGAAAGAACAAGGATAGATGGAAGGTTGAGGCATCACCAGAGCTCAACATGTCCTCAAGCCTCCCCCCTCCCAGTTGAATACGAAGAGAAACACTATAATGCGAGAGGGGGTGGGGGAGAAAACTGATGCTGAGTAATATCTTCCGTGGAAGCATGAGCAGAAAGTGGTGGAGAAACCGAAGTAGAAGGATCTGGAGGCGGAGTTGTTATTCAGGGAGGTGGTTAGAGGTGAAGTCAGAGGGGATGCATAGGTTAAGAAGTTGATATAGACGGGAGTCGAGGAGTTGAGGGGAGTATAGGAGCCAAAGGTAGAAGATTCGAAGGCAGAGCACTCTGAGATGGAGCACGGGGAGGTTGCAGAAGAGTCGGTGCGGTAGAGGGAGCTGAGAGGGAACCCTAGAAGCAGAGAGAGAAGATACGAGCAGGAGTCAAGTAGTAACAGTAGAATATGAGAGAATTTTTGTGAGCGGGAGCGGTAGAGGGAGGTGGGATGCAGTGATTTTTTTTCATGGATGAGATTAGGGGAGACGTGGAGTACCAGAAGAAGGGCACGTATAAGAGAAAATAATGTGGAGTAACGACATATTGACACGTGGCAGCTGAAAATACAGGATTAATATATATAGTAGATAGTAGAAGAAATCATATAATTAATATTATGAATGATTTCTTGTTTAAAATAAACATAAAATGATTATATTTATTTAATTGTGGAAATTCCATAATCAATTGAAATCATATAAAGTTTTGATTTTGGATTTATTTATAAACTCCTCTTATAGATTTTATCATGATTGAAATTTATATATTTTTGATTTATTTATTATATTGGTTTTATTATTTAGTAATATAATCTAGTTTTTTTCAATTTAATTCTCTAAATTAATTTTTTATACTTTTTTTTATTTATAATACAAGAATTTAGGGGGAACATGTTAGTCATAAAAATTATTTAGTTTCCATACACCATTAAATATTCCTGTACAAGGTTGTGATAAATTTCCAATTTAATTATGATTTATAGAAACCATGATATATTTTATATACCTCATTCATGGGAATTTCTATCATTTGTATGAATATCATTGAATTTTAATTATGTTTCGTTACAAATAAATGAGTTTCATAAAATGGTACACATCATTAATGTTTTATCATATTGATTTGGTGGTAAGAGAATATGATTATAATCTCAGTCATTAGAGTAATCTATTCATGTAAAATATAGTAACATGAGATAATATGATCAAATAAAAATTCCCCAATAAAAACAGTACATGTTAGATTTCAAAAATAGATAACACATGTCATAACATTGATCATCCAAACGGTTAGGATCTTATAGAGCTTTTGGATGTAATATCATATGTAATTCATGTGATAAAATAATATCCCTAATATTTAGGTTAGAAAATCCTTAATTATTCATTGTGTTATACATAAATTGGAGACCATAAGTTCGTGGATACTAGAGTAATTGTCTTGGGTGTATCCATACAATGATTTATGAATTGTGTTCCACGCTCATCTTTCTCTGAGACTTATATGATATGAATGAAATGATATACAACATAAATAAGTAACTAGAAAGAAGAACAAAAAAATCTAGATTCTTAATGAATATTATGTCGTACACCATTAAATGATATGAAGAGTTTAAAAAGGATCATAATATTAGAAGAAACATAGTTAATAAAATTTTATATTAAATTTATATAAAACATGAAACTCATATAATAAAATATACTATTTCATACATAATATAATCATCAATAAAATTAACAGTTGGATCAATCCTAGAAAAGGAGAATTATAATGTAATAATATAAAATAATTTGTTTGTTGAGAAATGAGCATTTGATAGGGAGATTTTATGTGCTATAGAAACACATTCCACCCATAACAAATTATTGGAATAGTTTAATTAGTGGATATAATTCATTACGAGTGGAATCAAATAATTCAAATAAGTATTTCATGATGGAATATTCAAAATTTCATAAAAAAATGTGATGCCATAGATTTGTGGTCACAAATCAGGTGCTAAAAACATATTCTTCACATACATTATATGAAGCATAATAAATAAACAAAATATAAACTATCCATAATTCGAATATTAATTACTAGAATTGGGCCACTTATATACCAAAAACATTTTATAATTAGTGTTTCTAAATAAAAAAATATTAACTATCCATAATTTGAATATTAATTACTAGAATTGGACCACTTATATTCCAAATACATTTTCAAATTAGTGTTTTATATATTCAATAACAACCTTAACTATCAAAACCCATATCTTTCCCACAAATGGGGGTTTTCCCTCCTGATGTGATTAATCCTTATTTATCAAAAAGGCTATAACTTCTCTTAGAAATACTTCTCATAAAACACCCACCAATAAATTTTATTCATAATACTCTTCTACATATGATAAATAAATTGAAACATAATATTTTTGACCTCAACTTCTCTGGTTAGGGGTAATATAAAATTGAATATATCAATGAATAATTAAGGCATTGATATTATTGATAAAAAATAATTATTAAATAATTACACAAAAATAATAACATGTGAATGTAATATATCAATTAATAATATAAAAATGTAATTAATCACATTGAAAATAAGTTAATAGTGATGGAAATTATATTACTAGTAATCAAAAATATATTATCACAGACTCGTGAAAATGAATCATACATAAACAAGTATACATTATACCATATAACCAAGTTATTTGGTCTCAAGAAACTAGTTGATGTATCTGGTGGATATATATTATTTAGACCAACCCATAAGAAATTATGTAAAATTAATTCAGCATAAGAAGGATTTAATAAATAATAAAATACATATCAACCAAGCCCTAATAATTTAAAAACATATATACTGAAATAACTAGATTACATATTATTAGTATTTTTCCTGTCACTAATTGGAATAAGTATACTTGAATGAACCATTTAAATTAAAAATACATAGAGTAATGGGTATATTGAGTTTTCAATACTATAAATCATATTATATAGATTGTTTAATTGATATATAATATTCATTAAATTAATAAATATAGAAATGATGGAGGAAAATGATGTGAAGGGAGAGATGATTGGTGATGAAGAATAATATCCTCGCGAATAATGAGAGGTAAAAAATATAAATTCTAAATACTATATATTTGGTGATATTGAAATATATGTCAATAGTAAAAAATTATTCCAGTTTTAATGAAATACTAGAAAAGAAATTATAAACATATTTTTCATAATACATCTATAAAATTATTTTAAAAACCATGTATAAAAATCCCATTAATTTTTCAATTAAATGGGATTAAAATTGGATATTAAAAACCCAAATTTACAATAATTATAGATATTTGAACCCGAACTATGATTTGATGTTAAATTTATAACACTTTGTGGGAGATAAAAATGTGTATAACAGGGATGAATTCACATTATTTTTTATATCACAATAAAAAATATTGTTTAAATAAAAAATAAATAAATAAAAGGGAATATTATTTTCTTTTAATTTATGGTAATAATAGATAGGAATATTATTTAAGGGAAATAATTAAAAATTGATCAAAAATAAATAAAAAATTTATTGTTAAAATTGTAATTCCATTCAAAGTTTTGTAAAAAAATTCAATATTGACCTGCGTAGAAAACATTAAAATGAATATTTTTAAACCTTCATAAAGATAGTTTTTTGAAACATAAAATGACAATAATAAATAATTTTTGTATATATATATATATGAATTCTTATATGAAAATAATGTGTATGGAAATTAAGAACAAAATATTCCCAATTATAGAGAAGAGATCTGGATTATTCTACAAAAAATCAACCATTTGGTATAATTATGATCCAAAGACCGAAAAATGTGAACATTAATTGAAATATTAATGAAAAAAGTGAGATAATACAATAAAATAAAATCATAGGGTTTAGGAATACAATCATATAAAGATAAAGGATATGAAAAATGGTTATAATCTAATGAATGTAAATTATGCTAATCATAACGCTTAAGACATGGGTAATAAATTAATGTACAAGGACCTGTATGAGATTAAATTATTGTTAAAGTCCTAGGAATAAAAAACGATTTAATGAATAATAATTAAATAAGGAAATTTTTATAATATCTAATTTTTAATTTTTTTTATAATAAGAAACATGACTCCATGAATTAATATTAAAGAGTATAACTCAAACCAGATGTCCTGAATCCAGTGAGGAATACATATAAACTTCCCAAAAACAAAATTATATATATTAAATTCATCATTTAGAAAAAATTTATTAAATATTAAATTTTTGATGGTCAATTTATCATCCTATTTCATTCATTTATTATATTTTTTTTCTTTTGTTGGCGAATTTTGATTGATTGATGAATTTCTACCAAACTTTTTTTGTAATTTTAGCATGTTCAATGAGTATTAAAATTGTTTCATTACCATAGGATTTATATATATAAATTTTCCTTATAATTATACTATTACAATATTCTAAAATTTTAAATTATTTTCTTAAATAATCTAAAATTGAGAAATTATTCATTATATGCTAATTTTAGTTGATTAAAATTAAAATGACCATTTTTATTAATATTTTTTACAAAATTTATAAAATAACATTATATAAAAATAATAATTTTATAAATATCCTATTTATTAATTAAATAATATATTATACACATAAATCAATAGTGGAAATAAAAACAAAATAATTTTTCTTATAAATTGTAGTCCAACCATAACATGGTTGAAATTTTAATTTTCTATGTAATGAGATAACAGAAAACAATGTTTATTCCAAAAATATATTTTATTTTTATTATAAATTGATACTTATGGATTTATATTATTATTATTACAACATATAAAGAGGAGGGGGATATAAATAAACATGAATGAAGTCAGATAAAAAGATTACATATTCCTTTGGAATCCCATTTATATTACTCATTAAGCATTTCTATATTTTTATTTTGGAGCGAATAAGACCCCAATGAAATTGTAATGTTATTTATGGAGTGGTTTAAATAGATTTTTGTAGATCTATGAATAATTGGGTGTGAGGATAAAATTATTGGTGACAGATTAATATTTTAAGTGAGAGGGGAAATGTTATTTATACTAATAATTTAAAATTATTAAATGTGATGAAATATTAATGGAATGATGATAAGAAATTTATTATTATAGAGGAATAGACAATTCAAGGTTATGGACTGACATATACACTAATTAATATATTATGTTTTAGGATATTTTCAGTCTTAACCTCTAAATGTAATATTTTTACCTCATTTTAATGATTAACATGTTGATGAATTTTTACCATCATAAGATATTATTATGAATAAAATTTTAATATTCCTTATTACTAAATTAAAAAATTTAAAATTTAAAATTTAAATCCTTTTTTAGTTTACTTAATAACTAAGATTGATATGAAACATAAT
Organism: Viscum album; assembly: GCA_963277665.1. Classification (NCBI taxonomy): domain Eukaryota; kingdom Viridiplantae; phylum Streptophyta; class Magnoliopsida; order Santalales; family Viscaceae; genus Viscum; species Viscum album. Next base: position 1,035,462,742 of record OY728128.1, on the reverse strand, counting down.
TTTTTATATAATAATTATTTTCATGGAAAAAATTTTAAGAAATTTTTTTTAAACAAAAAAGTGAATTTATTCTGACTCATTAGAGTGTAAAATAGTTAAATTAGAGTTACTTTTATTATATATATGTATATATATATATATTATTTCATAAAATTCACTATTTTTATACATTAATTTTGATTATAATGATAACATTAAATAATATATAGAAAAAATAAAATTATTCAAAAAATGTTTTGTAAAAATAAATTTAATTTATTTATGTTTTTAAAAATTGATTACATATTTACTAGGAATTAAAAAATATAATTTTGTAAGTAAAATATTTTCAATTTTTTCTAATAATAAATTTAAAAAAATTATAATGAATGGTGAAATATATTACATCAATATGTTTATGCTAATATCACTCAAAAATATATTTACTAAAATCCATCAAAATTACTAAATACATTTATGTATATGATAATGAATGATATGAATTGCAGGTGGTGATTATTCTAGTACAGATCTTGTAATTATTTTTTTGTTATTGAAATTCTCATATAGATGTTTTCAATTAAGTTGTACGTGTTGAATCTTAGCATAGACATAGTCTAGAGAATATCCTTGTTATATAAATCCCATTATAATAATGGGAAAATGAGCCTCAAAAAGAATAATGTAAATCTCTAATTCATTTACTCCTCCTTTATACAAACATTTCATAACATGATTATATATACTTATGCCTACAAATTCAATCACTATTTTATAACAGCAGTATTTAACACTTATTGTTTCTTAATATTTAATGATTTTTTGTCATATAAAGTATTTTATAAAAGTTATTCAACATAGAATTAATTTAAAAGATAATTGTCCATAAAATGAATGAATTTAACAATTACCGACTTAAATAAGTTGAATTATCTCAATTTTAATTTATTTCATCAATGATAATACATAATGTGTTCCTTTACATATTCATGAATATAGATATAGAAATATATTAAAATATTTCTTTATAGGTTATAATAATTTTTTTATAATCTAAAGATCATCCCTTTCGAGTTTCAAATTGGTTGTTTAGTTAGGACCTTTTATTATGTCACGGTATTTTTTTGGAATATAGGAAAAATAATTGATTACTTTTCTATTTAATAATATAAATAAGTAAATATGAGTTCATCCTAGTGGGATGGTGTATTTCTGTTTGACTAAGAATGATAATAGAAAATTCATGAATTTAAAAAATATTATAAATGAAATAGATGTGACAATAAGATATTGTAAATAAAATTTTCAATTTTAAGAGAATTAAATATGTATTTTCCTGTATGGAGTAACAAATTATTAGATTTTGGAACTCAATTTGTTGGATTAAATTATTATTATTTTATTTGTGAATATAAGAAGGTACACTTGATTGTCATGAGAGAAGTTTGAAATTTATTTTCTAATGAACAACCCATGAGTGGATGAATCATATAGTATTTCTATGGTATCATTCACTCAAATAAGAATAAAGTGATGTTATTTTCACTATGATCAAGTGTTATATGAAAATATTATATTACTACAAATATTTATTTTAAAATGAATGTTCATTTTTTATTATATTCAACAAAGGTCAATTTTAATTGATTCAAAATTATTTTAAAAGTGGAAAGATTATAAATTATTGATTACAACGTCATTAAGTTATGACGTGAATTAATAATATTAACTAAATATGAGACCATTGTTATTAACATAGATCTCATATATGAATATCATTCGTAAAAATAATATTAAAAAAATATTATGATTTAAAATGATATTAGAGAACATATAAAACTTTGAGTGGAATATTCTCCCTCTATGAGATCCACATATAACTCTAGTTGTTATCACATAAATATTTCTCTATAGTTACAAGACAGAGAGGTATCAACCAACTCTAACTAGTCCTCATCAAACTCCCTATCAAATTAATATGTATTTCAATAACCATATCCCATATTTCCCTTCAATAAAAATGACATGACCATGTCCATATATTTTTATTTCTCATCATCTACTCTTTTTGATCAGTGTCAGATGCATCAAAATCATATTCATCAACTACAACATGTAATTCCTTTCACCACTCAAAATATCTCTATGTTAAATAATAAAAGACCCTCACTAATTCTACAATATCCATGTTTTTATGTTAATACTTAAATTATGATTATCTAATAAATTTTCTCATCCTAATTATTTCATCATAGATTCCATATAAATATTCCAGACACTTCCCAAAATTTAACTTCTTTAAAAATCTATTTTATGGAACAGTAGAATTATAATTTCCTGAAATTATAATATTTGGGATTATTGTGAATATTATTTTGATCTAGTTACCATTATTTATGTTATTCTTCCATGGTGAAATTTTAAAATATAACCATGAAATAAGAAGTTCACTTTTAATTATTAAAATATACCCAGATGTGAACTTCAATGGATAGTGATTACTATTTTATGAGCCTAACACATCCAATGATATCCTTAAATAGATCCTTGGCAGTATTGACTCCATGAAATTTCTAGAAGTGATATTGACAAAGCCTTAGTTTCCTATTTATATAGGAATAAAAAATTTGTAATTATAAGTCAAGATTCATGTTTCTAAACTCTGATATGATTCAGTTGAACTCAAATCAAATTCTATTCTATTATCAACACATTAGACTTTTTGATAAACCATCTCTCCCAAATCAATTTTTTTATGAACAATGTCAGTGCCATTATTTTTTACCATAATTCTTAGACCACCAAGCTCAATAAATTCAATAAATCCCATCACCCTTATAATCATATGAGTCCAAAAATTGTTATATGTGGCTATGAATCGATTAAACTATCATTACAAATGAATCCAAAACATTGATTTGAACATATGCTACTACACCACAAAAAAATATAAACATATATGATTTACTAATGAAAATGGATTCTAAAATTTGTTAATAAAGATGTCATCGATTTAAAAATTACCCTAAGTTAAGTTAGTATTGCTTATCTCAATGAATGATATTTAATTAAATAGCCTAAATAAACATCATAAATTGACTCATACAAAGAGCCTTAATTTAGAAATCTATGTCCTTAGAAATTTGTTGACATATCGTGATTCATTATCTAATAATGTTTTTTTATACCATTGGAAATCAAAACAAGCCCTATGTTTTAGATCTTTACTCGAAAAAATATAGTTTGACATATAACTTACACTTCCATGGAATACATCTGTGATTAGGGATAAAACACATAATAGTAATTCCATTTCATGCCTAGGATATTATTTATTTATTTTGTATTCAATCATGTAAATAGGGTCTCATTTCTTCCCCATCTAAATTTTATTTCATCATGTTTCCAAACATGATGGGTTCGATTTTATAGATCCGTTTATCATTCATGATTCATTTAATTTAGGGTGTCATTCAATCATTATTATAGTTCACCATTCATAATTCAGTAGATTATGTATACCATGGACAATTTATTGTTCATTAATGTACTCAATGGATATAATATCCAAACCTTTCTAGGTTAAGATCATTATGATTATTCTTTGATAGGAACTACAACTTTTCCATTCCTCCTCACAAAGTCACGAGGGTTCAAAGATGGTCGCTCGTCCCATCAACCTCATGGTAGATTAGAACAATGGGTACAACATTCCTCTCTGAATTATTCCCCTTTATTAGGTTCAATAGCTATGTTTTATCTAAACAAATTGTTGATTTGAAGCATTTTTTGTGGGATCACCGCAAGGCTAATTCTCTCATGGTCCATACAACCTTTATCAGGCGGACTATTAAGCTACAATGGTTGTATCTTCTTAATCCAAGAAGGATACTAATCTTTTTAAATTCAAAAGATTTTTAATAATTAAGAAACAATTTATAAAACTACTTTATACATTAATTTAATACATTAAATGTCAATAGGAGAAAAAAATTATTTCAAAAGATTATTTCGAGAAATAAAATTATTGAATTATGAAGTAATTGAATCCTAGAAGACAAATAATTTCTAAATCAGTTAAATAAATAAATATCATTGAACATACCCTCACTATTAGTAATTTTTTATAACTAAATGAATATTCTACCTAAAAAAATTTATATTTAATTCATAAGTTGTCTCCTTTTCAATAATATATTAAAAAGAATTATAATTTTTATTATGAAATGAGAAAGTCATAAAATATCATAAAATAAAGATCATATTCTAATAAAACAATAATAAAATTACTAGTTATGATTACTATATATTAATCTATAAAATTACTAATAAAATTCCCAAATAAATAATATTTTTCATTTCACCAAGAATCCAATTCAAAAAAACATTACGGAAGTATTTTAAATTGATGATTAAAAAAGTTATGTCCCATAACATATCAATTTTCAAAAAAAAATCCCTCATTGAATCCTTAATGTAAAAGATTTTTATTCTATATTTAAATCTAACTATTTGATAAATGGTTGGTTTTGGTTTTACAAAAAATTTGGATACTAGAAATTTTATGATTTCTTAAAGAAGTATTTCTCTCTATTTATCTAAAACATCCAAACAACACTTCACTTGTAGGTGAAATGTCGAATATAATTTAATTGAAAATATATAGAACTAACTAAATGGATGAATGAGAATAATAATTCATTAGAATTAATAATTAAATAATACACTAATAAAATAATAAATAATTAATTTCTTATCATAAATTTTAAAAATCAATTCATAGATCAATTAAATGCATGCATTAAATGTTTGAAACCATGTTTGAAATTTAAAAACAAATAATTATTGAATATAAAACTCTTGTATTTGGGAAAATATTTCAATAGGGAATAGAATATGATAATCTTATTGAAATCCATTAGGTATCAGAAAGTAATCACCTCCATGTAGTGGAAAATATATCTCATATTTTAGAGAAAAATTAAAATACAGAGAAAGAGAATTTATGATCCAATATTTAAAGACCCGTAAAATCAAGGAATATTTTTGCTTCATTTTCTTTGGGATTTTACAAGAATGTGATTTCTGACGGAACTTGATTTCGAGGCCCGGTGTGCTCGGAATTTCTATCCGAAGTTTAGCTCGGGTACGTTCATTGAACGAACGAGTGGGTTTTTCTAAATTTTGAACCGGTGCTCGGAATCAAATTTTTAGGGCACCGATGGATTCACAGCGATGGTAATTGCTTAGGAACACCTTTTCCAGAGTTGTGTTTACCCGATAAAAGTTTTTAATAATTTTTGGAAGGTAAAAATAAAAATTGAGCATCAATTTTATTTTTTCACTAAGTGGTTTAAAGCATTGGGTGGAAGTTCGGGGAAACCACCCAACATCCCATGGGCGGTTATGAGGGGGGTGTGGCCCACACGAACCCCACCCCTTAATCTTCCCTAACCTTCCATAACCTTACATTTAATTTGACAACATGAGTTAATTAATAGAGTTGATTAATTCAACTTTTGAATTTCAAACTTATGTTATGTTAATAAAATAAGTGAGGTACTTATTTTATTTTGGTTGGGACTTGTTGCTTGAGAGGTTTGAGGTGAAAGCTAAGGGAGGCTTGAAGATCTTGATCTTCTTCGTCAAAGAATACGAAGAATGTGAAGAAGGCGAAGAACACACTAATCTCCGACGAATAACGCTGAATCCTCGGATATCGACTACGTGATGCCATGTACCGTGACGCCAACCACCCCTTCTTCCATGATGATTATCCTTTCGCAATTCCTCCTTCTGCAATGGTTATTTCCAGGATGAACCTCCATTCTCGCTATGCTCGAGGTAGGGGTTTTATTGTGTTTATTTTAAAGAATTTCTTCCGTCAACATTCCTTATACATTTGGACAACCTGTTACCTGTTAACGAGAGGGGGCCGGACCGCACAAACACGACCAACCCTCCTCCACCTTTATCATGTCTTCCATATGGTGGAATGGAACGAGGATGGCGTGGTGCCATCGCACCGCACAGGGTCATGCGGCAAGGTATGCGGGGTGTCCTCGCGCCGCGCCATTGAATCAAACAAGAACACGGTGCCGTCGCGCCACACCGGAGAACCCTGAAAAAAACACTGCGGTCGGAGCGGGGCCGCGGCGGAGGAGCGCGGCGCCGTCGCGCCACACTGGATGGTCCAAAGTCGCGGCATTGGCCGCGGCGGAGTAGGGGAACCGGCGGCCGGTTCCGGGCGGCCTGCGTCGGAGCAGGGGGACCGGCCCTTGCCAGTCCCGAGTCGGCAGCAGTTGGCCGGCCGGAGCTGGCCAGCCGGACAGTTGAAGAGCCAGGTGTTCAAAACCCCCAGCTGACCGGACATGAGCGGCCCCCATTATGGGACCACAGTAAAAACAAGCGGGGGGCAACCCCCCATCCCCCCACATCCCGAACGGCTCGGCCGTTCGGCCGAGCCGCCCGGCCAGCGCGCCCGGCCGCTAGCGCGCCGGGCCGCTGAGTCGGGCCGGGCAGTGCCCAGGCGAGCCATACCTGGACCCGAGTCAGGTCAACCCGGTTCGGGCCGGCCCAGGGGGTCTCAGGCCGGGTCGGTCCGGGTCCGAAACCCCCACTTCCGGACCTCTTTCGGTCTTTTTCCCATATCCTGGGCTGAGGACCTCTGATCAATGCACCGTCAGCGACGATGAAATCCTTGGAAGGATATGGTCATTTCGGTATATTACACTCAAGGTTTCGGAGTACATTGGGTTCGGCCAGGTTGGAGCGTACACGAAACCAACCGGGCCCTTAGAGTGGAAAGACTTATAACTTCAGCTCCGGACGTCCGATTGACGTGTCGTCGAATTTGTTGGATTACTCTAAGTGAGATGGACCTTTTGGCTTACTCCAATTGAGGTTTGGAAGTAGTTGGAGTATGGTTCGGTTGGTTTTGGCTAAAAACCCAACCGGGCCCCTGGGACGAAAAAGCCAATAACTCTCAGACCGAGCGTCCGATTAACACGCCATCTGTGATGTTGAGTTCCTGTTGACGATACGGAACTTTTGGATACATCAACTCTGGACTATGTGTCAGTTGATGTATCAGCCCCTCGGCTCGTGGAGCGGACCCTCCCGAATGAGCTTGCTATGTGCGGGAACCCTAGAGTTGGCTGTGACTACGACGACGACGACGAATGTACAGGAATCCTCCGTGGATTCGACGGTGACGACTACAACACACAAAGATCCTACGTGGATCAGTGCTACCGATCCTGTGTGGGTTAGATCCTGTGTGGGTCAGCGCTCCGCGGTCCTGTGTGGGCCAGCACCTACAGATCCTGTGTGGGTTCGATCTTGTGTGGGTCATTGCGGGGGTTAGTTACCTATCGATCCTTTGTGGGTCATTGCGGGGGTTAGTATCTATCGATCCTGTGTGGGTCTGGCGGCATAGATGAATCAGTGTCTATATATGATCATATCTATCGTCATATGATGTAGTATACCTGTGCGAGCTGAATCTTGACTTTCAATCTATATCTTCGATAATATTGACATGATATCTTGTGTGGATTACGTTATGCTTTCTTGTGTGAATTTGGTTGTGATTTCCTATGTGGAACATGATACATTTTCTTGTGTGGACTGTGTTGTACATAGGCTCGGTTATTGGAGTTAAAATAAAATTGAAGTCTTAGGTATATGTATGGGCATATACCTAAGTAGTGTCGGGTGTTACTTCGTGATTGTATCTTTCCATTGTGGATTATCCTTTTTGGATTCTGGGAGACCTTCGGGGGGTCTCGATGTCCCTACTGAGTATCTTATACTCACCCCTGCACGGGCTATGCCCGCACTACGTTGTGTTGGTTGCAGACGATGGACGGCGCTGATCATGGTTGAGGCACGAGGAGCAGGTCAGTACCCGGAGGTTGACCATTGGGCGGGGCATACTCGGAGGGGACGGCTGGACCCGAGAAGCTGTGGAGGCGATCTATACCCACCCTTCAGGTGGGACTTCCAGTGGATGGCTCGAGGCTGCGGCTTTACTTTCAGTTGCTTTTTTCCCTTCTAGTTGTTACTTAGTGTTTACATCTGCTTACTTGCTCTGTGATGTTTGTTTACTTTAGAAAGGCAATGCCTTCCCTTTTTACCAAGAATTACGCCTTGGTGCTATTCTCCATCCACTGGCCTATGGAAGGTGGGCTTGGGGTAGTCACGACACATGCCCCGAGGATGGGTCGTGACAAATTGGTATCAGAGGCGTTCGTTTCTACCGCAGAACTCAGGACTCCGAATGTTTTCTATGTGAATCAATAGTGTTAAGTGTATTGGGTGTGGTTATCAGTCCAGGGAGTCCAGTGTTGGTGCGGCGGATGACGTATCCGTACACCAGGACCTTGACTTCTGATTTCCGACTTAATGCATGAAAACATTGATTGCATGTGTGTTTCAAGTATTCTTTGTGATTACTTTGCGTCAGCTCACCAGGTATACTGTTTGAACGTGGTGCACCTATTTTTTTTAGTATGGCGCCACGACGGCAGCCTTCTAGTGTTCCGAGCGTTGTGCGTGACAACAGCCCACCGAGTGAAAAGGCCTCGGTACATGGCCCTTTGACAGCAGGGGCACCGATGGTACCTCTACCCACCGAGCCACCGATGCTACCGCCCTAGCCGCTGACGATGCACATCGCCTTAGTGTACTGCACGAGTTTCAGCGCCAGCGACCGCCCAGGTTCCGCAGGGAGACAGACCCTCAGGCAGCCGTGGATTGGCTGGAGGAAGTTGTATGGGTTTTCAGGTTAGTGAGGACTCTAGCAGACCTCATGGTGATCCTCGCAGAGAGCCTACTGCACGTGGAAGCAGGCATATGGTGGAGCTTGATGCTCCAGTTGCATGACGATGCATCTTTTCTTTGGATAGACATTGAGAGCCTCTTCCGCTCTGAGTTCTTCCCAGCCACCCTTTGTGCGGTGTGCATCCAGGAGCTTCTACATCTACGACAGGGTAGCTTGACGGTCGCCCAGTACTTAGTGAGATTTAGAGATCTCTCACGCTATTTGACAAACATGGTATATGACCCATTCTCTTGGGCCCGGACCATTGAGCAGGGATTGAGGCATGAGACCAGGTCATCACTGATCTCCCTCAGCTTTCCGACTCAGGTAGGGGTACTGGAGCGAGCCCTTCTGATTGAGAGCTTCCTTGGGGAGACTACATCAGCAGCGAGACCAACTGCAGGGAGGCATGTAGCAGAGTCTTCTACAATAGGCAGTTGACATATGACTCAGGGGTTCAGGCAGAACAGACCCTTAGGCAAAGGAACTCAGGACACTGGCTTAGTGGTGCAGGGTATAGAGTACGAAGCCTATCTTTCAAGAGGCAGATAGTGCTACGCTTGTGGTGGGCAGGGACACATGGCTCGTGACTGCCCGAACCTCCGTGCAGAGGAGCAGCAGACGGTTGAGGGACCACCCAGGCAGAGGCAGAGGGTCGACTGTGGCGGTCCGCAGGGAGCAGGCGGACGGGGCAGGGGAGCTGGCCGAGCAGTAGGTGGTGGGCGAAGCTTTGAGGCTCTATCACCACCACCACCAGGAGGTCCACCCCGACCACAGGGAGCTGGCGGGCAGATACAGGCACAACATCAGGCGGCGGAGGCCTATGACCACGACGTGCCCAAGATGATTCGAGGTACCATCTGTGTCTATTCCACCTTGTTTCAGTTATTATAGACATCGGAGCGATTCATTCTTTCATAGCCTCCACCCTTGTTCGGAGCTCAGAGATTCTGACGGAGTCGTTGGCTCGATCCTTACGGCTAGATACTCCTATAGGAGCATACTCGATGATTACGCACTGGTGCCGGCAGTGTGAGCTTACTCTAGGAGGCGAGTGCTTCAGCTGGGATCTTCTTATAGCGGTTTCGAGGCCTTATGACATCATCTTGGGCATGGATTGGTTATCTACAGTCCATACTCAGATTGACTGTATTAGGCACAAGGTGCGATGTGTACGCACCGATGGGAGCAGGTTCACCTTCACCGGCGAGAAGGGAGCCTTCACAGCACATGATGGAATCTCGCAAAGGAGAGGACATCCCATCACTCATCAGTTGGCTAGCCTCATCCTAGGAGCAGTTTACGTGTGGTGTCCTGGTTTTCCTACAGTGGTGGATCAGTATTAAGACGTTTTTCCCGACGATGTATCAGGACCACCTCCTCGCAGAGAGGTAGAATTTTATATTGACATGTACCCTGGGACAGCCACGATATCCACTCCATCATATCAGATGGCCCCTGCTGAGCTTCGAGAGCTACAGGTACAGTTGGAGGACTTGTAGGGAAAGGGATTCATCCGACCCAGTGTTTCACCCTGGGCTTCCTCAATATTGTTCGCCATGAAGGCAGATGGGAGCTTGCGACTTTGTGTCGGCTATCGTCACCTGAACCATGTGACAGTGAGGAACAAGTATCCGCTACCGAGGATTGATGACCTCTTTGATCATCTCAAGGGGGCACGGTGGTTCTCGAAGATAGACCTCAGGCCAGGCTATCATCAGCTTAGAGTTCGGGACAAGGACATGCAGAAGACGGCCTTCAGATGTCGGTATGACCACTATGAGTTTTTGTTATTCCATTCGGCGTAACCAATGCTCCAGCAGTGTTCATGGCCCTCATGAACATGATCTTTCAGCCATACCTCAATCGATTTGTCGTGGTATTAATTGACGACATTTTGATTTACTCGACGACTGAGGAGGTGCACGCCTACCACTTGCGGGTTGTACAAGACACACTCCGAGAGCACCTGCTTTACGGAAAGATCGCGAAGTTTCAGTTCTGGATATGTGAGTTCCACTTCTTGGGACACGTCATCTCTGAGGCGGGAGTTGTGGTGGATCCTGCGAAGATCGAGGCTATGATAGCTTGGGAGCCACCCAGGAGCATGACGGAGGTGCAGAGTTTCTTGGGACTAGCTGGGTACTACTAGAGATTTGTGCCAAATTTCCCCAGAGTTTCGGTACCACTCTCATCTTTGAAAAAGAAAGGGAAACCCTTTGTGTGGTCAGACAGATGTCAGCAGAGCTTCCAGAAGCTGAGACAGAGATTGACCAGCGCGCCTATCTTGAGGTTTCCGGATGAGGGAGTAGGGTACGTAGTTTACTGCGATGCATCTGGGGCCGGACTCAGATGTGTATTGATGCATGAGCAGGCCATGATCGCCTATGGATCACGTTAGTTGAGGTTGCATGAGCAGAACTACGCTACCCATGACCAGGAGTTAGCAGCAGTGGTCTTCGCTCTGAAGATGTGGCGACACTATCTGATGGGAGAGCGCTTTACAGTCTATTCTAACCACCAGAGTCTCATGTACATCTTCTCACAGAAGGAACTGAACCTGAGACAGTGGTTATGTCTCGAGTTCCTCCAGGACTATGACTTTGAGATAGTCTATACTCCTAGAAATGGGAACGTGGTAGTCGATGCTCTCAGTAGAAGGATGGGAATTCAGCTACTTGGGGAGGCGACAGAGCGGCTATCCGCTTTGCAGATATCCTTCGTGGATAGAGATGGAGCAGCTTTTCATCAGTCACTCACAGTCACTCCTCCACTACTGCAGAGGGTCAGAGAGGCACAGCGTGGGGACGCTGACTGTGAGACGCGACGTGAACATATATCTTCAGGACATGAACCTGATGGTTTGTCTGTAAGAGGAAAGCACGATGTACTTTTTAGAGGACATACCTTTGTACCAGTTGCTTTACGGGAGGAGGTTCTAAGATAGTTTCAGACTTCCCCTTTGGTGGTACATCCTGGAGTGGCAAAGATGTACCAGGATCTCAGATGACAGCATTGGTGGCCGGGCATGAAGAAGGCTGTGGCAGAGTTCATTTCTTGATGCCTCACCTGCCAGCAGATGAAGGAAGAGCACCAGGTACTAGCAGGCATGGTGCAGCCCTTGGAGGTCCCAGAGTGGAAGTGGGACGGCATATCTATGGACTTCGTGACTCGACTTCCACGCACTTCTAGAGTTCACGACTCCATTTGGGTGATTGTCGACTGACTCACCAAGTTAGCACACTTCTTACCCATCAGACATGAGGGATCAGTGGAGAGCTTGGGATGTCTCTACATTCAGGATATTGTACGACTTCATTGTTTTCCATCATCTATCGTCTCCGATCGATATGCTCGCTTTACTTCTCGGCATTGGAAGGGGCTTCAAGAGGCATTCGGGATGAAGCTACGTCTGAGTACCACCTTTCACCCTTAGACAGGTGGTCAGATGGAGAAGACCATTCAGACTCTCGGGGACATGCTCCGTGCATTTGTCCTCGACTTTGGTCACAGTTGGGGGGACCACCTACCCTTGGTTGAGTTCACGTACAAAAACAGCTACCACTCCACCATCGGGATGGCACTATACGAGGGGTTGTACGGCCGACCTTGCAGATCACCTCTGTGCTGGACAGACCCTAGGGAGTCATCACTTGTAGGACCAGAGATGGTCCTGGACATGGTAGTGAAGGTCCAGGTCATCTAGGGGCGGATGAGGACAGCTAAGAGCTGGAATAAGTCTTATGGTGACAGGAGGCAGAGGCCACTAGAGTTTGAAGATGGTGACCACGTCTTTTCGCGGGTATCACATCGATGTGGATTATGGAGATTTGGACGAGGTGGAAAGTTGTCTCCACGCATCATCGGACCATTCCAGGTCCTCAGCAGTATTGGTGAGGTGGCTTATCACCTGGCTCTACCTCCTCAGTTGCACCGAGTGCACAACGTCTTCCACGTATCTCAGGTGAGGAGATACGTGCACGACCCGACGCATATCATTGACCATGGGGAGATGGACATAGATGATGGGGAGACATTTTCAGAGGTCCCAGTGGAGATCGAGGATCAAAAGGAGCAGGTCCTTCGTGGACAGTCTATTCCTCTAGTGCACATCAGATGGCAGCACAGGAACCTCCCGGAGAGCACTTGGGAGCGGGAGGCTTAGATGCACGCCCAGTACCCACATTTGATTCCCTAGTTTTTTATATATCTTTACGGGGACGTAAATCCCTGAGGTGGGAGTAATTTAAAGACACGTAAAATTCAATGGAAATTTTTTCTTAATTTTCATTGGGATTTTACAAGAACACGGTTTCTGACGGCACTTGATTCCGAGGCCCGGTGTGCCCAGAATTTTTATCCAAAGATTAGCTTGGGTACTTCAGTGAACGACGGAGCAGGTTCTTCTAACTTTTGAACTGGTGCTCAGAATCAAATTCCGAGGGCAACGATGGATTCGAAGCGCCAATAATTTCTTAGTAACACCTTTTCCGGAGTTGTGTTTACACAAGAAAAGTTGTTAAAAATTTGTGGAAGGTAAAAATATAAATTGAGCATCAATTTTATTTTTTTCACTAAGTGGGTTAAATAATTGGATGGAAGTTGGGGGAAACCACCCAACTTCCCATGGGAGGTTATGAGGTTGGTGGGGCCCACACAAACCCCACCCCTTCATCTTCCCTAACCTTCCACAACCCTTCATTTAATTTGACAAATTGAGTTAATTAATTGAGTGGATTAATTCTACTTTTGAATTTCAAACATGGGTTATGTTAATAAAATAAGTGAGGTACTTATTATATTTTGGTTGGGACATGTTGCTTGAGAGGTTTGGGGGGAAATCTAAGGGAGGCTTGAAGATCTTCATCTTCTTCATTGAAGAATATGAAGAACGCGAAGAACGCACCGATCTCCGATGAAGAACGCCGAATCCTCGGATATCGACTATGAGATGCCGTGTACCGCGACGCCAGTGACGACTTATTCCACGACAATTCTCTTTTCCCAACGCCTCCTTCCACGATGGTTATTTCCGCGATGAACCTCCATTCAAGCTACGCTCGAGGTAGGGGTTTTATTGCGCTTCTTTTCATGAATTTATTCTGTCATGATTCCTCGTACTTTTGGACCACATGTTACCTGTTAACGGGAGGGGTCTGAACTACACAAACACAGCGGACCCTCCTCCCCTTTTATCTTGTCTTCCGTGTGGTGGAATAGAACGAGGATGGTGTGGTGTTGTCGCACCGTGTGGGGTCATGCGGCAAGGTATGCGTGGTGTCATCGCGTAACACCTTTAAATCGAACAAGAACGCAGCGTTGTTGCACCGCACCGGAGAACCCCGAAAAAAACACCACGGCCGGAGCGGGGCTGCGGTAGAGGGGCATGGCACCGTCACGCGGCGCCGGACGGTCCACGGCCACAGAAGAGGCCACAGTGGAGCAGGGGAACCGACGGCCGGTTCCGGGCCACCGGCGTCAGAGCAGGGGGACCGGCCCTTGCCGGTCGCAAGTCGACAGCAGCCGGCTGGCTGGAGCTGGCCGGCCGGACAGTGGAAGAGCCGGGGGTTCAAAACCCCTGGCTGTCCAAAAGTGAGAGACCCCCATTATGTGGCCGCGGTTACAACAAGAGGAGGGGGGGGGGGCAGCCCCCCCCCCCCCCCCCCCCCGCCCTGCATCCCGAACGGCTCGGCCATTCGGCCCAGCCACCTGTCCAACGTGACGGGCCGGGCCGTGCCCAAGAAGGCCGGACCCGGACCTGGGTCAGGTCGACCCAGTTCCAGCTGGCCCAGGGGGTCTCGGGCCGGGTCGGTCCGGGCTCGAAACCCCCACTTTCGGACCTCTTTCGGTATTTTTCCCATATCATGGGCTGCAGACCTCCTATTGAAACACCTTCCATGGTGATGCGATCCTTGGAACGAGATGGTAGTATCAGAATATTACACTCAAGGATTCAAAGTACTTTGGGTTCGGCCGGGTTGGTTCGTACACGAATCAATCCGGGCCCTCGGAGTGGAAACACTTATAACTTGAGATCTGGACGTCCGATTCACATGCCGTCGACGTTTTTGGATTCCTCTAAGTGAGACGGACCTTTTGGCTTACTCCGCTCGAGGATTGGACACAGTTGAAGTATGGTCAGGTTGGTTTTGTCTTGAAAACCAACAGGGCCCCTGGGACGAAAAAGCCAATAACTCTCAGACCGGGCGTCCGATTAACGCGCCGTCTATGACGTTGAGTTCCTGTTAATGATACAGAACTTTTGGATACATCAAATCCGGACTATGTGTCAGTTGATGTATCAGCCCCTCGGCTCGTGGATCAGACCCTCCCGAATGAGCTTGCTGTGTGTGGGAACCCTAGAGCTGGCTGCGACTATGATGATGACGATGAATTTACAGGAATACTCTGTGGATTCGAAGGGGACGACTATAGAACTCAGCAATCCTACGAGGATTAGTGATTCTGATCATGTGTGGGTCAAATCCTGTGTGGGTCAGCGCTTAGCGGTCCTGTATGGGCCTACGCCTACAGATCCTGTGTGGTTCCGATCCTGTGTGGGTCATTGCAGGAGTTAATTACCTATCGATCCTTTGTGGGTCATTGGGGGGGGGGGGGGGGGTTATTACCTATCGATCCTGTGTGGGTCCGACGGCTTAGATGAATCATTGGCTATATCTGATCATCTCTATCGTCATACGATGAAGTATACATGTGTAAGCTGAATCTTGACTTTCAATATTTATCTTCGATAAGATTGACTTGATATCCTGTGTGGATTACGTTATTCTTTCCTGTGTGGATTGGGTTATGATTTCTTATGTGGAACAGGTTATGTTTTCCTATGTGGACTGGGTTTTACTTGGGATCAGATATTGGAGATGAACTGGAATTGAAGACTTAGGTATATGTATGGGTATATACCTAAGTAGTGTCGGATGTTACTTCTTGATTGTATCTTTCTTTGTGGATTATCCTTTGTGGATTTTGGGAGACCTTCGGGGGGTCTCGTGGACCCTACTGAGTAGCTTATACTCACCCCTGCACGGTCTATACCTGCACTACGTTGTGTTGGTTGTAGACGACGAACATCGTTGATCGTGGTTGAGGCACGAGGAGGAGGTTGGTACCCTGGGGTGGACCACTGGGCAGGGCGTACTCGGAGCAGACGACTGGACCTAAGGAGCTGTGGAGGCTATATGTACCCACCCTTCAGGCGAGACTTCCAGTGGACGGCTCGAGGCGGCAGATTTACTTTCAGTTGCTGTTTTCCCTTCCAGTTTTTACTTAGTCTTTACTTATTCTTACTTCCACTGTGGTGTTTTTTTACATTATAGAGGCAATGCCTTCCCTTTTTAATGGGAATTATGCCTTGGTGCTAGTCGCCAGCCCCTGGCCTATGGAAGACGGGCTTGGGGTAGTCACGGCATGGGCCCCGAGGACGGGTCGTGACACAATATAACAAATTTAATAAAATATATGGTTTTCAATGTATAAATAAAATACAGTTTACAATATTTAAAACCCTTAATTCAACCTCACATAAAACACAACAGTGTCCCCAATGTTAATTCCTATATTGGGAAAAATAATTTATAGTTTTTACTACATGGGTTGTAAGTTTGTTCAAAAACATTATTCCATAAACAGGGAACAATAAAATAGAAATTTAATATTATATGAGTTTATCATAAAAATATAATAATTAATTTATAAAAAAACCTAAAAAATCATACTAGTTAAACAAATATTTTACAAATATAATTTTTTGTAACGAAAAAATATTAATATTCCTAGTCCTGTCTTTGTTTAATTTCATTGTGACTTGATAAAAAATTGAAAATAAAATTATAAAACCAACATAAGAATGAAATAAACATTCTTTATTAATATAAAAAAATTGAAATCGTTCTAATATCCATGACTTGGTACTCCCTCACGTGACTGAGATGGATATTTATATGTCCTCTGGCATGCCTCAGAGTATTCCATTGGTTGATGAAAATTTGTGGGGGTCTTAGGTACATGGTCGAGAGACTATACCCTCTATAATAACATTAAATTAAATAGAAAAACTTATATAAATAATAAATAATACAAACCAAGTGGAAATTAGAAAAAACTGAATAATCCAAATAAAATTAGAGAAAATGTTATTGTAGGATGAATGTTACTGTTTAACATGTGAAATTTTATACTATTAAAATAGTAATGATACATAAAAATAAGAAAATAAGGTTACATTAAGAGACAAAATTTAGGTCTCATATTTAATTTGAAAACCTCAAAAAATTAATCAATCATTAAAGGGGATCATGGTCATGTCTAGACACGCATCCATGAAATCTACCTAGGTACTAAATGACAGCCTGAATAGGGTGTGAATAAAAATTAGTAGGTTTGAACCCATTTTGTATAATCAATTCAACACAAAAATAGTAAAACATATTGTGATGTGATTAGAGTGTTAATTTATAAACTAATGTAGTAAATCAATAAATTTATCAACCCTAAAACTATTGGATGACCCTAAGGTTAGACAAACCTTCTTTAGTTTGATGATGGTGCGTCTTTAAGCATGTCGTGTAAAATTCCCAACCATAACCATAACCCCCAGGATATTTCATTGAATAAATTTCATCAGAATTGGAATTAAGCTCTATAAGAAGTATAAAATAACTGAGACCAATCCACAAACTATAAAAACATAAGTTGGATGAACCATTTCATCATCATATTATATGAGGCACATGCATAATAACCATTAAAACATAACTCAACACAAGGAAAATAATAATTTTAATATTTATAACTAATTTTTTCTCTAGAAACAATAAGTATAATACATTTTTAGATCTCATTTAGATATCTTCATGATGTTATGGTTTATCAAGCCAATGAAAGAGAAATTTAAATTCATTATTTTAAGTCATTTTCTACTCATTCAAGAAACTACAAAATTAAGATATTATATCAATTCAGAGGTGATATAATTTCCCCCAAAAGAATTCCAATTCATAATAATATCAAAGGTACAAACACCTCTCTAGTAGCCATAGTTATAGTCCCATGGATAAGGGACCCAACATTATCCACAGAAGGTCTATGAGTTTGAATTTCTAAAAATAATGTATTACCAGTTTTCCTTATTTCCCATAGATGGGGTTATATTTTGATCACAATTATTTCACATATTACATAAATTAGTCTATAGATAAAGAGTTATATCAGACAACATAACTTAAAATCTATAAAAAAATGAAATTCCCTAATAATGAATGAATATTTTTTTTCTCTTTTCATGCCTTCAATAAAGACTAACAAACTCTGTCAACAGAGGACATCAATTCTAGAACTGAGTTTGAAATTCCATAAATATGGTTCTACTAAAGGGAAATATAATGTAATAAGAAGAAGAAAAATAATAGATATAATTTACTTTAATCTCTATTTCAATACACCATGATCTAACATTTTATAGCATTGGATCAAAATGGAATCCCTTAATTTACAAGTAGAGTATTTGATTTTAATTAAAAATGGATATAATGTGATATGAGAATCGTAGGGTGCGTCAGTTTAAATAAACTTCCAGAAAATTTTCATTCACAACAAGAATTTTAAATTCACATGAATAACCCGTGGTTTTCTTAATAAAATTAAAACCCCATATCCCCTATTTTAATTCCCATAATAACTCATTCAAATTGTGAAGAAAATCTCATTTCATGAGTGGAATATTCATAGGGTCTTTAAAAAACCATTAACACTCGAAACATATTGCAAGGGTCCATCAAGAATAATTCATTTCATGAAATGAACATTGAATTCATGTATCACCTCCCACATAAAAAGTTTATCCCCCTCAATTTTTCCATTGAACACATCCTAACTAACATACATATTGGTTCAAGGGATCAATTACCAACGTGTAAACAACTTGTCCATACACAAGAATTTTTACTAAAACATAATGAAGAACGAAACTAAAAAAACATGGGATATTACAACATCCCTACCTAATAAAAATGCATCCCTAATCTATGCTCTATGTGTCATTTTGTCATGTTGGAATGTAATTATGACCAATGCTTTCCTATGGAATATTCCCTCTCACTGGACTTCGCTTTCTAACACCCAAGTTTCCAATACACTTTCTTTAGATGCATGATAAGGCATAAAAGATTATTTTAAATACCATCCATATTATATATCATATTCTACTCAAAGGATGTATCAATATACATGATTTCTAATTTATAATATTTTATGAGAGAAGTGCCAAGATGATATCTCAGAATCTGTAACACATGGAAAATGTAATGAGTGGATATATAGAGATATGGAGGGGCATAGAATTATTCCAATTGATCAATCCTAACCACTACCTCAAATGATAAAAAACATGGGTTATACCTTATTCTTTTTCTAGATTTAGGATTCTCTTGCCCAGTCAACATTACAATAAATATCTAATTACTGAACATTACACCAAATTGTTATCTTTGATGGTTAAAATATGTATTCTATCACCTATGGATGTTTAAAAATCACTTAATTATTGGATGATCATCCTCATAAGTCTATTTCATTAAAATATTTATAACTAGGAGTCACTCACGAACTGGTTATCTGTAATGAGGTTGATTAAATGAACTTCCTTAGTACACCTTGCAATGAGACATTTAGATCAATACAATGATGATATTATTATAATAAATAACTATGAGTGAAATATTATAACACATGATCCACTGAAATAAAAAACACTAGATCAAAAAATTACATCAAAATCTAAATCTTCCATTTAGAATAGCTATGAGTCTGATGACGATATACAACAAAAATGAGGACTGACAGTCTCAGTTCTTCTTGATGGGCCTTCCAAAAAAAGAGACATGAAATTTGAATCATGATAAGAAATGACACTCCATAGAGAACAAATAAATTAAGATTTTTATGCCTCAGAAATAATATAAAAATCATAAATTGTGATGGTATCCATGATATTCCTGAAATGGGATTCATTAATTTGTAGATCAATGATCATCCATAATTTTTTTATTTTGGTGAGGTGACCTAGGTAATCCCATCAAAAAATTAATAGTAACATATTTCAATATTTAATCCAAAATGGTAGAATTATGTAACTACAAAGACCCGTAAAATTCAAGGGAAATTTTTTCTTAATTTTCTTTGGGATTTTACAAGAACGATGTTTCTGACAGAACATGATTCTGAGGCCCGGTGTGCCCGGAATTTCTATCTGAAGATTAGCTCGGGTACATTCAATGAACGAACGAGCAGGTTTTTCTAACTTTTAAACCTGTGCTTGAAATCAAATTTTTAGGGCACCGATGGATTCACAATGCCGGTAATTTCTTAGGAACACTTCTTCTGAAGTTGCATTTACACGAGAGAAGTTGTTAAATTTTGTGGAAGGTAAAATAAAAATTGACCATAAATTTTTATTTTTCACTAAGTGGTTAAACCCTTTGAGTGGAAGTTGGGGGAAACCACCCAAACTCCCAAGTGTGGTTATGAGGGCGGTGGGGCCCACACAAACCCCACCCCTTCATCTTCCCTAACCTTCCATAACCCTCCATTTATTAAGTCAATTTGAGTTAATTAATTGAGTGGATTAATTCAACTTTTGAATTTCAAATGCTTATGTCATGTTAATAAAATAAGTAAAGTACTTATTTTATTTGGTTGAATCTTTTTGTGTGAGTCTTTGGGAGAAAAGGAAAAGCTCTTGAAGTTCTTCTTCCTCGATGAAGAACGCGAAGAATGTGAAGAACGCCGACCTCTGACGAAGGTCGATAAGAACACCAGATCCTCGGAGATCGACGATGCGACGCTGACGAATCATTTCTCCGCGACGCGACTCTCTACTTATGCAACTTCTTCTTCCACGGCGGTTATTTATCCGATGAACCCTCGGTCAACGAACTCGTTGAGGTAGGGGTTTATTTTAATTGTTTGTTCCTGATTACTTCTTTTTCCGTTCTTCGTAAAACTTTTCTGCTTGCTATCGATTAATGGGAGGGGACTGGATCGCAAAAACATGGCCGACCCTCCTCCCTTATTCTTGTACTATTGCGGTTCAAAGGAAAATGATGAGGTGTCGTCACACCGCGCGAGATCGTGCGGCAAGGGGGCGCGGCGTCGTCGCACCGCACCGATGAAGTTGAATAAGGTCGCGGCGCTGTCGCGCCATGCCGGAGAATCCCGAAGTCACCACGTCCGGAGTGGGGCCGCGGCGGAGGGGCGCGTCGCCATCGCTCTATGCCGAGCGGACCAAGGCCGGGACCATAAGCCGCGGCGGAGTAGGGACCGGCATTCGGTTCCGGGCCACCGGCGTCGGAGCAGGGGGCCCGGCCCGTGCCGGTCCTGTAGAAGAAATAGCTGGCAGGACGGAGCGGGCCAACCGGCCAGGGTAGGAGCTAAGGGTTAAGCCCCCCGGCCTTCCAGCTTAAGAGGCCCCCAATTGGGGCCGCGATTACAAAGGAGCAAGGGGGGGGGGGGGGGGCAGCCCCCCCCCCCCCACGCACCCCTATCCGCTCGCCCGAAATGGTTGAGCCACCTGGCTGGTGCCAGCGCACCAGGCTAGCTGCCTTGGCCGGACTACTAGGATGGGCCGCGCTGCACCCAAGCAGGCCGGACTCGGGTTGGGTCGACCCAGTTCGAGCCGACCTGGGGGTACTGGGCCGGGTCGGACTAGGCCTGAACCCCCTATTACCAGACCTCTCATGGTCTGTTGCCCATAACATGGGCTGTTGAACTCTGATCAATGCACCGCCAGCTGAAATGCGATCCTTGGAACGAGACAGACGTTTTGGTATATTACACTATAGGTTTCGGTGTACTTTGTGTTCGGCCGGGTTGGTTCGTACATGTATCCAACCGGGCCCTCGGAGTGGAAACGCTTATAACATGATCTCTGGACATCAGATTGACGTGCCGTCAACTTTTTTGGATTCCTCTAAGTGAGATAGACCTTTTGGCTTACTATGCTCGAGGTTTGGACGTAGTTAGAGTATGGTCGGGTTGTTTTTGACTTAAAAACCAACCGGGCCCCTGGATCTAAAAGGCCAATAACTCTCAGACCGGGCACCCGATTGACGCGTCGTCTATGACGTTGAGTTCCTGTTGACGATACGAAACTTTTGGATACATCAACTCCAGGCCATATGTCAGTTGATGTATCAGCCCTTCGGCTCATGGAGCAGACCCTCCCGAATGAGCTTGCTGTGTGCGGGAACCCTAGAGTTGGCTGTGACTGCGACGACTACGACGACTATATAGAAATCCTCCGTGGATTCAATGGCAAAAACTACAGCACTCAGCGATCCTACGTGGATCAGTGCTACCGATCTTGTGTGGGTCAGCGCTCAGTGGTCCTATGTGGGCCAGCACCTACAGATCCTGTGTGCGTCTGATCCTGTGTGGGTCATTGCGGGGGTTAGTTACCTATCGATCCTGTGTGGGTCATTGCGGGGGTTAGTACCTATCAATCCTGTATGGGTCTGACGGCTTAGATGAATCAATGGCTACATCTGATCATCTCTATAATCCTATGAATAAGTATACCTATGTGAGATGAATCTTAACTTTCAATCCTTATCTTCGATAATATTGACATGATATCCTGTGTGGATTACATTATGTTTTCTTGTGTGGGATGGGTTGTACTGGAGCTCAGATGTTGGAGCCGAACGAGAATTGGTGACTTAGGTATATGTATGGGTATATACCTAAGTATTGTCGGATGATACTTTGTGATTGTATCTTTCTTTTGTGGATTATCCATTGTGGATTATGGGAGACCTTCGGGGGTCTCGGGGTCCCTACTGAGTAGCATACACTCACCCCTGCATAGGCTATGCCCGCACTACGTTGTGTTGGTTGCAGACGACGGACAGCGCTGATCGTGGTTGAGGCTTGCAGAGAAGGACGGTGCTTGGAGGTGGACCACTGGGTGGGACGTACTTAGAGCGGACAGCTGGACCCGAGGAGTTGTGGAGGCTATCTGTACCCACCATTCGGGTGGGACTTCCAGTGGATGGGTTGAGGCTACGAATTTACTTTTCAGTTGTGGTTTTCCCTTTCCAATTGTACTTTACTATCAGTTTGGGTTTATAGTTTGGCCCACTTACTTTACCACACTTTCTATTGTACCCAGTTTTTACTTAGTGTTTACTTCTGCTTACTTGCTCTGTGGTGTTTTTTTACTTTACAAAGGCAATACCTTCCCTTTTTACTAGGGATTGACGCCTTGGTGCTAGTCGCCAGCCCCTGGCCTATGGAAGGCGGTCTTGGGGTAGTCACGGAACGGGCCCCGAGGACGGGTCGTGACAAATTGGTATCAAAGGAGTTTGGTTCTACCGCAGAACTCAGGACACTGAACTTTTTCTATGTGAAGAAATAGTGTTAAGAGTATTGATTGTGGTTATCAGTCCAGGGAGTCCAGTGTTAGTGCGGCGGCTGACGTATCCGTACACCAGGACCCTGACTTCGGATATCTGACTTAATGCCCAAAAACATTGATTGCATGTGTGTTTCATGTTTTTCTTGTGATTAATTTATGTCAGCTCACCAGGTATATTGTTTGACCGTGGCTCACCACTTTCTTTTTAGGATGGCCCCACGACGGTAGCCAGCTAGGGTTCTGAGAGTTGTGCATGACAACAACCCACCGAGCGACGAGGCCTCGGTACAGGGCCCTTTGACAGTAGAGGCACTGGCGGGACCTCTACCCGCCGAGCAACCGATGCTACCAGCCCTAGCTGCTGACGATGCACATCACCTTAGTGAACTGCACGAGTTTCAGTGTTAGCAACCACCCAGGTTCCACGGGGAGACAAACCCTCAGGTAGCCGAGGATTGGCTGGAGGCAGTTGTATGGGTTTTCAGGTTAGTGAGGACACCAGCGGACCACATGGTGATCCACGCAGCGAGCCTCCTACACGCGGGAGCAGGAAGATGGTGGAGCTTTATGCTCCAGGTGCACGATGAGGCATCTCTTCTCTGGACGGACTTTGAGAGCCTCTTCCGCTTGGAATTCCTCCCAGCCACCGTCCATGCCGTGCGCATCCAGGAGCTTCGACAGCTGTGTCAGGGTAGATTGACGGTCGCCCAGTACACAACGAGATTTACCGATCTCTCGCACTACTCGACAGACATGGTACATGAACCATTCTTCCGGGCCCGGACCTTTGAGTAGGGATTGAGGTAGTAGAACAGGGCATCGCTAATCTCCCTCAGCATTCCGACATAGACAGGGGTACTGGAGCGAGCCCTTCTAATCAAGAGCTTCCTTGCTAAGCCTACATTAGCAGCAATACTTACCGCCGGGCAGCACGTAGCATAGTCTTCTACAACAGGTAGTCAACAGATGACTCATGGGTCCAAGAAGACCAGACCCTTAGGTAGAAGACATTAGGACACTGGCTCAATAGTTCAGGGCACACAACGCGGAGCCAGTATTTCGAGAGGCAGACAGTGCTACGCATGCGGCGGGCAGGGCCACATGGCTCGTGACTGCCCCACCTGCCATGCAGAGGAGCAGCAGACGGTTGAGGGACCACCCAGGTAGAGGCAGAGGGTTGACCGTCGCGGTCCGAAGGGAACAGGCGGACGAGGCAGAGGAGCTGGCCGAGTAGCAGGTGGTGGGCGACACTTTGAGGCTCTACCAACACCACCGCAAGGAGGTCCACCCCGACCACAGGGAGGTGGCAGGCAGAGACAGTCACAACTTCAGGCAGTGAAGGCCTATGACCGCGGCGCGCCCGAGATGATTCTAGGTACTATCTGTGTCTATTCCACTCATTCTACTGTTATTATAGACATAGGAGAGAGTCATTCTTTTATAGCCTCTGCCCTTGTTCGGAGCTCGGAGATTCCCACAGAGCCGTTGGCTCGTTCCTTATGGCTAGAGACTCCTACGTAATCAGACTCAACGATTACTCACTGGTGCCGGCAGTGTGAGATTTCTCTTGAAGGTGAGAGCTTCGACTGGGATCTTCTTGAAGCAGCGTCGAGGCCTTATGACATCATCATGGGCATGGATTGGTTATCTACAGTCCATGCTCAGATCGACTGTATTAGGCCCAAGGTGTAGTGTGTACGAACCGATGGGAGAAGGTTCACCTTCACCGGTGAGAAGGGAGCCCTCGCAGCACAAGATGGACACTCACAGAGGAGAGGATATCCCATCACTCATCAGTTGGCTAGCCTCATCCAAGGAGCAGTTGACGTGTGGAGTCCTGGTTTTCCTGTAGTGGTAGATTAGTATGCAGATGTTTTCCCTGACGACATTCCTAGACTACCGCCTCATAGAGAGGTAGACATTTATATTGACATGTACCCCAGGACAGCCCCGATATCCACTCCAGCATATCGGATGGCCCCTGCTGAGCTTTGAGATCTACTTGTATAGTTGGAGGACATGCAGGGCAAAGGATTCATTCGACCCAGTGTTTCACCCTGGGCTTCCCCGATATTGTTCACCAAGAAGGCGGATAGGAGCTTGTGACTTGCTGTCGACTATCGTCGCCTGAACTAGGTGACCATGACGAAAAAGTATCCGATACTGAGGATTAAAGACCTCCTTGATCAGCTCAAGGGAGCACTGTGGTTCTCGGAGATATACTATAGATCAGGCTATCATTAGCTCGGATTTCGGGATGAGGACGTGCAGAAGATGGATTTCATATGTCGGTATGGCCACTATGAGTTCTTGGTTATGCCATTTGGCGTAACCAATGCTCCAGCAGTGTTCATGGGCCTCATGAACAGAATCATTCAGCCATACCTCGATTGATTTGTCGTGGTCTTCATCGACGACATTTTGATATACT
Source organism: Viscum album (assembly GCA_963277665.1). Taxonomy (NCBI): domain Eukaryota; kingdom Viridiplantae; phylum Streptophyta; class Magnoliopsida; order Santalales; family Viscaceae; genus Viscum; species Viscum album. The sequence goes on along the minus strand of OY728128.1, from coordinate 1,035,437,077 downwards.
CGACAACTGAGGAGGTGCAAGCCTACCACATGTGGGTTGTACTAGACACACTTCGAGAGCACCATCTTTATGCAAAGATCTCGAAGTGTCAGTTCCGGTTATGTGAGGTCCACTTCTTGGGACAATTCATCTCTGAGGTGGGAGTTTTAGTGGATCCTGTGAAGATTGAGGCAGTGCTGGCTTAGTACCCACCCAGGAGCGTGACAGAGGTGCAGAGTATCTTGGGACTGGTCGGGTACTACCAGAGATTTTTTCCAGATGTCTCCAGAGTTTTGAAACCACTATCAGCTTTGAAAAAGAAGGGGAAACCCTTTTTGTGGTCAGAAGGATGTCAGTAGATCTTCCAGGAGCTGAGACAGAGATTGACCAGCGTGCCTATCTTGAGGTTGCCGGAGGAGGGAGTAGGATATGTAGTTTACTACGATGCATCAGGGACCAGACTCGGATGTGTCCTGATGCAGGAGCAGGCCATGATCTCCTATGGATCACATCATTTTAGGCTGCATGAGAAGAAGTACTCTACCCATGACCTGGAGTTAGTAGCAGTGGTCTTCGCTCTGAAGATGTGGCGACACTATCTGATGGGTGAGCGCTTTACAGTCTATTTCGACTTTCAGAGTCTCTGGTACATCTTCTCTCAGAATGACCGGAACCTGAGACAGCGGTGATGACTCGAGATCCTCCAGGACTATGACTTTGAGATAGTCTATACTCCTAGAAAGGGGAACGTGGTAGCCGATGCTCTCAGCAGGAGGACAGGAATTCAGCTCCTTGGGGAGGCGACAGAGTAGCTAGCCGCTTTGCAGATATCCTTCATGGATAGAGATGGAGCATCCTTACTTCAATCACTCATAGTCACTCCTCCACTTTTGCAGCGGGTTAGAGAGGCACAGCGTGGGGACACCAACTGTGAGACGTGGCATACGCAAATATCCTCAGGACATGCACCTGATGGATTCTCCATGGGAGGAGAGCACGATATCGTTTTCAGATGACGTATCATAGTACCAGTTGCTTTACGGGAGGAGGTGCTGAGAGAGTTTCACACTTACCCTTTGGTGGTACATCTTGGATTGGCGAAGATGTACCAGGATCTCAGACGGCAGCACTGGTGGCCGGGAATGAAGAAGGTTGTGGAATAGTTCGTTTCTCGAGGCCTCACCTGCTAGCACGTGAAGGCAGGGAACCAGGTACCAGCAGGCTTAGTGAAACCCTTGGAGGTCCCAGAGTGGAAGTGGGATGGGATATCTATGGACTTCATGACTAGACTTCCCCGCACATTCAGAGGTCATGAATCTATTTGGGTGATTGTCGACCGACTCACCAAGTTGGCTCACTTCTTACCCATCAGAGAGTAGGGCTCAGTGGAGAGCTTGGGACGTCTCTATGTTCAGGGGATTGTGCAACTTTATGGTGTGCCATCATCTATCATCTCCGATCTAGATGCTCACTTTACTTCCCGACTTTGGAAGGGGTTGCAGGGGGCGTTCGGGACGCAGCAACATCTGAGCACCGCCTTTCACCCTCAGACAGATTGTCAGACAGAGAGAACCATTCAGACTCCCGAGGACATGCTCCGCGCATGTGTCCTGGACTTTAGTCGTAGCTGGGAGGACCACCTACCCTTGGTCGAGTTTGTGTACAACAACATCTACCACTCCACCATTGGGATGGAAACCTACGAGGCGTTGTACGGACGACCTTGCAGATCTCCTATGTGCTGGATAGACCCTGGGGAGTCAGCACTTGTGGGACCGAAGATAGTCCAGTCCATGACCGAGAAGATCCAGATCATCCAGGTGTGGATGAGGACAGATCAGGGCCGACCAAAGTCTTATGCTGACAAGAGGGGGAGGCCACTAGAGTTCGAGGATGGCGACCACGTCTTCTTGCGGGTCTCACCTCGACTTGGATTACGGAGATTTGGCCGAGTCGACAAGTTGTCTCCACGCTTCATCGGACCATTCCAGGTCCTCAGCAGGATTGATGAGGTGGATTATTTCCTGGCTCTACCACCTCACTTGCACTGGGTGCATGATGTTTTCCATGTATCCCAGCTGAGGAGATACGTGAATGACCCGACGCATATCATTGACCCTGGGGAGCTGGACGTTGATTATGGGGAGACTTTTATAGAGGTCCAAGTGGAGATTGAGGATCGTCAGGAGCAGGTCCAACGTGGATGGTCTATTCCTCTAGTGCGCATTAGATGGAAGCAAGAGAACCTCAAGGAGAGCACTTGGGAGCGGGAGGTTTAGATGCGTGCGCAGTACCCCCATTTGTTCACCTAGTTATTGATGTATCTTTACAGGGATGTAAAGCCATGAGGTGGGAGTAATGTAAAGACCCATAAAATTCAAGGGAAATTTTTTCTTAATTTTCTTTGGGATTTTACAAGAACGCGATTTTTGACAGAACTTGATTCCGAGCCCCGGTGTGCCCGGAATTTCTATCCAAAGTTTAGATCAGGTACGTTCAGTGAACGAACGAGTGGGTTTTTCTAACTTTTGAACCGGTGCTCGGAATTGAATTCTGAGGGCACCGATGGATTCGCAGCATTGGTAATTTCTTAGGAACACTTCTTCCAGAGTTGTGTTTACATGAGAGAAGTTGTTAAATTTTGTGGAAGTTAAAATAAAAATTGAGCATCAATTTTTATTTTTCTCTAAGTGGTTAAAACCTTTGAGTGGAAGTTGGGGGAAGCCACCCAACATCCCAAGTGTGGTTATGAGGGCGGTGGGGCCCACACGAACCCCACCCCTTCATCTTCCCTAACCTTACATAACCCTCCATTTATTGAGTCAAGTTGAGTTAATTAATTGAGTGGATTAATTCCAATTTTGAATTTCAAATGCTTAAGTCATGTGAATAAAATAAGTGAAGTACTGATTTTTTTGGTCGAATCTGTTTGTGTGAGTCCTTGGGAGAAAAGGAAAAGATCTTGAAGTTATTCTTCCTTGACAAAGAATGCAAAGAACGCCGACCTCCGACGAAGGTTGAAAAGAACGCTGGATCCTCAGAGATCGACGACGCGACGCCGACGAATCGTTTCTCCGCAACGCGACTCTCTCCTTTCGTGACGTCTTCTTCTGCGACGATTATTTCCGTAACGAACCCTCACTCAATGAACTCGGCGAGGTAGGGGTTTATTTTAATTGTTTGTTCCTGATTAATTTTTTTTCCATTATTCATGAAACATTGCCGCTTGTTATAGATTAACGGGAGGGGGCCGGATCGCACAAACACGGCCGACCCTCCTCCCTTATTCTTGAACTTTTGAGGTTCGAAGGAAAATGATGCGGTGCCATCTCACCATGCAGGATCGTGCGGCAAGGATGTGTGGCGCCGTCACACCGCGCCGATGAAGTTGAATAAGGTTGTGGCACTGTAGTGCCGTGCCGGAAAATCCCAAAGGCAACGCGGCCGGAGCGGGGCCACGGCGGAGGGGTGCAACTATAAGCCGCGGCGGAGCAGAGACCAGCGGCCGGTTCCAGGCCACCGGCGTCGGAGCAGGGGGACCATCCCGTGCCAGTCCCATGGCGGAAACAGTCAGCCGGCCGAAGCGGGCCTGGCGGCCAGGGGAAGAGCAAGGGGTTACGACCCCCACCTGACCAGCTTGAGCGGCCCCCACTTGGGGCCGCGGTTACAAATGAGCAGGAGGGCAGCCCCCCCCTGCACCCCTGTCCACTCGGCCGAAACGGCCGATCCACCTGGCTGGCGCCATCACGCCGGGCCGGCTGCCCAGGCCGGACCGCCAGGCAAGGCCGCCAGTCCAGGCCTCACCCAGGCCGTGCCGCGCCCATGCGGGCCGCACCCAGACCCGGGTCGGGTCGACCCGGTTCGGGCCGCCCAGGGGGCACGAGGCCTGGCCCGAACCCCCAATTATGGGACCTCTCACAGTCTTTTACCCATAATGTGGGATGTAGACCTCTGATTGATGCACCGCCAGCTGTGATGCGATCCTTGGAATGAGACGAATGTTTTAGTATATTACACTCAAGGTTTTTGAGTACTTTGGGTTTGGCCGGGTTGGTTCGTACACGAAACCAACCGGGCCCTCGGAGCGGAAACACTTATAACTTGAGCTCCAGATGTCCGATTGACGTGTCGTCGGCTTTTTTGGATTCCTCTAAGTGAGACATACCATTTGGCTTACTCCGTTAGAGGTTTGGATGCAGTTGGACTATGGTCCAGTTGGTTTTGACTTAAAAACCAACCGGGCCCCTGGGACGAAAAAGCCAATAACTCTCAGACCGGGCGTCTGATTGACGCGACGTCTATTACGTGGTGTTCCTGTTGAGGATACAGAACTTTTGGATACACCAACTCCATAATATGTGTCAGTTTATGTATCAGACCTACGGCTCGTGGAGTGGACCCTCCCGAACGAGCTTGCTGTGTGCGGGAACCCTAGAGCTCGCTGCGACTGCGACGACGACGACGACTATAAAAAAATCCTCCGTGGATTCGATGGCGACGACTACATAACTCAGAGATCCTACCTGGATCAATGATACCGATCCTGTGTGGGTCTGATCCTGTGTGGGTCAACGCTCAACGGTCCTGTGTGGGCCAGCGCCTACAGATCATGTGTGGGTCTGATCCTGTGTGGGTCATTGCGAGGATTAGTTACCTATCAATCCTTTGTGGGTCATTGTGGGGGTTAGTACCTATCGATCCTATGTGGGTCTGACGGGCTAGAGGAATCAGTGGCTATATCTGATCATCTCTATCATCTTAAAAAGAAGTATACATGTGTGAGCTGAATCTTAACATTAAATCTTTATCTTCGATAATATTGACTTGATATCATGTGTGGATTACATTATGTTTTCTTGTGTGGACTAGGTTGTACTTGCGCTCGGATTTTGGAGCCGAATGAGAATTGGTTACTTTGGTATATCTATGGGAATATACCTAAGCAGTGTCGGATATTACTTCGTGATTGTATCTTTCCTTTGTGTATTATCCTTTGTGTATTCTAGGAGACCTTTGGGGGTCTTAGGGTCCCTAAAAAGTAGCTTATACTCACCCTGCACCGGCTATGCCTGCACTACGTTGTGTTGGTTGCAAACGACGGACATCAGTGATTGTGGTTGAGGCTTGCGGAGCAGGACGGTACCTGGAGGTGGACCACTAGGCGGGACATAATCGGAGCGGACGGCTGGACCCAAGGAGTTGTGGGGGCTATCTACACCCACCCTTCAGGTGGGACTTCTAGTGGACGGCTCGAGGCTACGACTTTAGTTTTCAGTTGATGTTTTCTCTTTCCATTTGTACTTTACTTTCAGTTTGGGTTTGAATTTTGGCCCACTTACAGTACCACACATTCTATTATACCCAGTTTTTACTTAGTGTTTATTTCCACTTGCTTTCTCTGTGGTGTTTGATTACTTTACAAAGGAAATACCTTCCCTTTTTACCAGGGAATTACGCCTTGGTGCTAGTTGCCCGCCCCTGGCCTATGGAAGGAGGGATTGGGGTAGTCACGACACGGGCCCCGAGGACGGGTCGTGAAAATAACAACTCAACTTGTATATAACAAAAAATTACCTTTTAGTGGGTAAAATATATTGCCAAAAATCCAAAAATGTCATTCCATATCCATGGCCACTCATATTTTCTCTTTATATCATGATATATCTTTTTCAAACCATGATATGACACCTAATTTGTCACATTATAGAACCAAATCCACTCCTCACACAATCCCAAAGGATCCCTGATAAGGATGTGGACAATAAGGATGTCCATACTACTAAGAGACCATGCTGGTGGTAGATTCCCAACAAATAAGCTACACATAGACATAATACCAATGAATTATATAACTATTTCCTCAGGATCTAGTCAAGGGAAAGGTGTATAATAAATATCTATTAAAAATTCTCTCTCCCATGAGACTTCTAAATATATAGGTTCCTATTTGAAAAAGTATCATTATTAACCACACATCACAAGTATCATGCATTGAACCAGTCAACATTTTACAAATTAAGGAATCATCAATGATGCTTTCCATGAATATAGTGCAATACATAATGATATTGAAATACTATCAATTCTTGAACCACCTCCTCCACCAAAAATTTTGTTCATGTTATGAATGGATCTAATTTAGTCACATATGATCACTATACACCATAAAATACTCACCCAAATGATATAGTTTCCAACATATTAGTTTGTGTACCACCACAACCAATTATATATTTGATGTTGGATTATTCCTCTCATGTGTCTCAACTTCCATGATCCATAAGAAACAAGTAAATCATCCTATATCAAAAAATTTATAACTGTAACTCCATTATCATAATAATTTACTATATATTTATCACCTTGAACATGAAAGGTTAGTATTTATGATACACTTTGTCATTTCATCCACATTTGGATACACCCTCTAAATACTCTGATGAAACAAACAACACCCCATTCTCGGTAAACCCATACCTTAGTTCATCTATATGGGATAATTACATAGTAAAATGATTCTAATATCCTATTATACCATTAATTTTACAAATATTTACCAATGTACTGGTTCATTTCCATGATACAACAGATGTAACCATATATGGGTATATTGAAACTCCAACCTCATAAATATCATTACCAATGTAGATATCAATTTTTAATCTAGAAGTAAAATTTATATAGCTTTGTGTAAATCTAATGTCATCTCAAGGGACTCAAGATTATTTGAAGATATTGCACATGATTTTATGTTGGCTATGATTATAACAAATTTCCATCGATGAAAACAACCAAAAATGATCAATGAATTGATGAATTATCTGATTCATTAGGGTCATGAAAACCATCAATGTATTTTTATTCAAATAAGCATGACCACAAAATCGTACATTCCATACCATCCTATATCATTAATGTGGGGTATAGTTAAAAATATCACCCTCAAATGATTATACCCTTACATGAAGTCAATATTTTAGAAAATTGAGGCTCCTATTATGTGAATGATGAAATTGTCAACGTAACAAATGTGACATCCTTCCATGAAAATAAGCAAGTTCAGTCTTTTTAAAACCATACCATTTCAATATATCATTATTGTTGTCATATGAATAAGTATAGGTGAACCCCATTATGATTAACTAGGCCACATGGAACCCTTATCCTTCAGATTAGTCAACTAATCCTTAAAATCATGATGATCCACTCATTACTTCATGTAAGGAGGAATTAAATCTATCTCCAATCATGAAACAAACTCTATATTGATCATAATCTCCCACACATTAGGTATGACCAAGAAATATTATGAAATGTCACCTTAAAATTATTCCACTAAATGAGAAAAATCATTCTAGAACAACATTCAATCAACCAAAAAATCATATTATCTATGTCATGAGACAATCGAATTGGTACTAAATTGTTGATGCATGATCAGACTATATATTCCACTTACCTTAGAGAAAATATTTTCCCTATTTTAGTGATAACCAAGTTACTCTTCCTTGAAAACAATTGATTTGATCCCAATATAAAAAATACAGTTCATAGAGGGAATCCATTAAAATACTTCCATTTATATCATTAAATTCATCCAAATAAAATAGAATCCACCCATTTGAATATAACACTATTTTTAGCATATCACACCATCATACTACACTCTAGATGGCGTGTTAAATCATATAACCCCATATAATATATGTCAAAAACCCCAAATGAATTATTAAATTGAGATGATATAATGGAATTTGGTGCTCCTATGTCAAAATAAATGAATACAAGGGCACATGAAATAAGAATAATACATCTAATTGTATAATTTAATACAACTAAATCTATAATATTACACTATATATCATGAAAATAACTCACCCTTATTCCTAAGGATATTGAACAACTCCCCATTATGTCTCCCCATTGCTGGTACTATCACTCTTATGATGAAGTTTATTATCCCCTAAAATCAATTGATCATCAAATGGAACTCTAGTTACATATATATAAAGAAGTATCTAACCACTCCCATCGATTTGGTTCATGCACTAATCTTATACCATTACTCAGATTCTCTGATTTCATGAAGAAATTTTGATTATGGACCACATTACCATAATAATTACACTTTATTGTAGTGTAATTACAATGATTTACCTTCTGTCTAGCCATATAAAATTGTTACCACAACAACAAGATGTGCTTCTATGAAGGCATCATAATCCTCATGATACTCTTCTTGCCACAACCCTTATGATAACTGTTGGATTGGTTCTTCTTAGTAACCATAAATAGTTTCATGATCACCCATATAACAACTCATTATTGTCATTAGGTGCTTCACTAGGTTCCCTTCTTGGATGAGAGCCTTATTAATAGAGTTTTCAAATTTTTTAGGTGAATGACATCAACTATTTGAATTTTCTAATAATTAATCCCATCATTGAAAAAAAATCACCCAATATGTCTAATCAGTTTTAATGGAAAGAGAAATTTTATTGATTGGATAATCATGCTATATACTCCACCACAAACATGCTTCCATGAATCAACATTGTGAATTATTGATCCCCCTCATCCCTAATCATATATGAAAAAAAAGTTTCATAGAAAATACTTCCCAATTTCCATTCATGATAGGGCCTCTGGTTACCCATAAATCTCAATGATATAACATAATGTCATGGTTGGTTCATTGAGAATATAACCAATAAGATTCATCCTTTTCCCTATGGGTGTATCATAGTAAATTTAGATAGTCTGGATGGACTCAATCTATATCCATGTTTCATTGGAACCCAACATTCATATGATCATGGTAAGGATCTATAACTGAAAAAACTCATTTGGATAGACATTGATGTAATATTATGACTAGTATCCAAATCAATTAATCATATTACCATCACTAAACTATCTTGAATTTTCACTTCCATGTGGTTCCCCGATTATGAAAATATTAATATTAATAAAATATATTTTAAGAATTTTAATGAAGCTATACACTTAATACTACCCAAGAAAATCATGATTAATATTTTTCTGGATAATTAAGAACATATCATTACATCATTTAATATAAATGAAAAAAATTATTATAAAACATCATAACATGCCATTATATTCTATGGATCTTCAAATGTATCATGGGATGACCTTGTGATCCATAAAAGAAATGGGTGTTCTAAAAATCCCAGTAGGGAAATCAAAAATATATTAAATAAGGTAAAAAAATTCATGTGAGATAGTAGTTATATCAATTTAACATAATATGGGTGAGAATCATAATATTGAATTATGAGGCATGATATAACATCATACTACAATGGTAACATATTAATATTGAAACACCCTAAAAATGAAAAAAAAATATGTACCTAAAACAATACAATACAATATAAAATAATTCTAAATGGATAACCTTGAATACCCCATACATTAAATTTAATCAGATAAAAAAGTTACATTATGAATAAGAGGGATGTATAATTTTAGGTGCACCCATCACATTCATATCATTTACATGAATAAGTGTACTATATAGATCATAAAAAATAAGTATTTATTTAATAAATTTTAACACCCTAAATATGTATTATCAATAAAATACATGTCAATCCAAAGTTAAGAATGTATTATAATAACTTGGTGAATACCAATGAGTTTAAATGGAGACAAGTATCCATTACCCAAATACTAGGTGTGGAAAATCATTGGATAATATCAGAAGAATAATATATGTATATAAAAGTTAATAGAATGGGTGAACAAGAGATAAAGAAGTATCGCATTACATGGGAATCATATAGAAATTAAGATGGATGTGTAAAACATATCCCAACATGAAAAATTGGACCTCAAAATGAATTATATAAATAAGGTACTCAAATAAAGAGGTGAAGTATAAGATCCATTATAATAAGGGGGTACTTAAAAAATCATTAGAGGATCATTATAAGAGAATGGGGAAACCATGGATGTTATATAGTTGTGAATGTATATAGAAAACCATTATATAAGATCTTTTATTAAAGATGTAAGGGTGGGTCAATGGGTTTATATAGAAATAGAGGGGAGAATTATTTATTAATTTCAAAACATTGTTTTTGGTCCCCAAATGTTATTGTAATCCAAACCACATAACATGCCATGTTTATTCCATTTTTTCATCCAAAGATGATTGGTTTTCATTATTTTATACATCTATAATGTGAACAGATTAAAATAATTCCATAGGATATGTAGAAGTGAGTTATGCTTTAAAGAATTGATTTTAAAAGCATAAAATAGAATATTGTTTTTGGAAGGTCAATTATGAATTTATAAAATTAATTAATTGACAAAAAAATATTATTTACAAGTGGTATAAAAATTTTGGTCTTGTATACTCTTTGTAGTATTTATTACATCACTTTTTTGGTTTATTTATTTAATAATTCATTCTGTATAATTCTACCGTATTTAATTTTTACAAAACAAATCAACTCCCCATGAAAATTATAAAAAATTCACCATAGTATAATTTCAAAATGAATCTTTCCAAAAATATTTATTTTCTCAAAATAATTTTCCTAATTTTAGAATATTTACTTTAAAATAAATGATATCCATTTATTAAAAAGTAATATATTTTTTGGCAAATAACTTTGTCATGAAACATATAAAAATTATTTTTGAGAATATTAAATTAAATTATCATATATATTTTAAAAATTTAATTGAATAAAAATTATTTATATGAAAACATATTTTTATAATTATTAAATAAAATAAATGTTTTTCATCATGAGAATTATATATTACCCAAAAATATTATTTTTTTCGCACTGTTTCAAAATTTAATATATCTAAAATCCATTATTTAATCATTTAATGTTTAATAATAATATTATATAAATATAAAATCTTTTATAAACGAAATAAAATATAAATATTTAAATAGTAATGGTCTAGAATCATATCCATTTATTACATGAGTGAATTCCTTATAGGTAAGATTTGTAGTGATGATATTTTCATGGGGCGGTTCATAGAACATGTTTTGGGCCATGATCTCAATGATATTGAACTTATCCCATAAATAGTTCCACTCATGATTCTGGTGCTCAATATAACCATGGGCTTGGTCAAGATAAAATCCCAGATATGCTATCTCTATTGAATTCTATGATAAATCAGCTTTATAGGGTTTAATCTTATGGGTCAAGGCCATCACTCCCTTTGTCTAATCATAATCGATATTATCAATCCCAAAAAATACGTTTATAATATTATTATTATATAATGGATTTATTTTCAATGGTTATTATTTGAAATGGTATATTAAATTGAATTGAATATTAACTTCCAAAATAACCAATGTATTTAATGTTTTTTCTATATTAAGATTACTTGATAATGGATTTATTCAATCAAAATGGGAACATCATTTATAAATATTTGGGTAATTAAATTTACCCTATTCAAAAAATATACATTAAAATTTTCATTTCATACCCAAAAAACTTCATCATAGTTCTATTTCATTGCCTCTCCTAGTTCTAATATTACTTTCTCAAAATTGTCGTTTCACAATAATACTTTAACCATGTTAGTTTCCTTTTTTTGAGGAACATTGTCTCTATGATCTAAAATAATCATTGAATGTTCATTGTGTGAAAGATCAATATCCAATTTTACTACCACAATATTAATCATATCTCTGGGGTTTGGGATGTATTTTTCCATGATGTAAACAATGAAAAATAATGTAATTACTATATTTTATGTGGGAGTTCTTCTCAACAAATTATTACTCTCATGTGATCAAGGACCTAATGGGGTCGATGTATATATGAATAAAATTTTCCTTCTTCCAAAAACTCAAATCATTAGTCCATGGAAATATTTGAAGGACAAATTTACCACTAAACTCAAAAACAAAGATCCATCATCAATTTTTGGCAAATATTTCAATTAATATTTTGTTGGTTTCATATGACGATTAATTTTTGAACCATCTCAATCATTTCTTGTACAATACAATGTCCCATTATCTTTTCCTATCAAAATTTGTTCAATAATGTTGATGTATGGAACCTCATCCCATACACATCCTCTAAATGTAAAAGTTTAATTCATGAATAGAAACAATCATTATATGAGACCTCCAATAGAGAAAGGTGGTGGCCTAAACATCCATGTAGTTCTATTTAATATTATCTCTCTATATCTCTTGTAGTTTTAATGGTTCTTCTAGACTGACCATCTCTTGATGTTGGTAAGTAGTGATGAAGCTCAGTTTTATATGCCACCCCTGCTAAATTCTTATCAAGAAAATCGTGGTAATTATTTTATCTCAGTCGGATGTAATAATGAGTGTAAATATAATAATTATTTCAACTTTAAATATATATATGCCATGGTGAGTTGGTTAAGAGTAAAATATTCCATGATAGAAATGAAATATGTAGACTTTTTAAGGAAATCATCTACCACCTGTTTGGTGTTATTTTAGTTTTTGTATCATGGGGAATCCTGTGATGATATATATTTATATTTTCCCATTTTTTGTAATGGTATAGGAAATGGATACATAATAGAATTAGACATATATAATTCCAAAATGATATATTGGAATACAAATCATCAATATATAAAATCTCTAATCCCAATAATTATGTTATCCCGCCATATGTTTACTTGAAATCCCTATAAATTCTAATTCTATCTATATTAAAAATAAGGATGATTTACGCACATCATCCAAAAGTTACATATTTTTTCAATTTATGATGGAATACATTTATAGGTTCCAAACCACATTACACACTCTTTATAAATTTTAAACATAATAATATTCACTAACTTTTTCTATAGCTCAACATCACTTTTCAAGGCCTCCATGATCATCTCAATAATGGAAGGATGGTTAGTTGTTTGAGTATTTTGGGATGAAGATCCTTTTATCATTCCCATTTCCATCATACTTATGCCCTTGAATATTGGATCCCACTCAATCCTAATTAGGGTTATATGATCCTTTATACTTAGAGTCAGTAATAATTTTTTTCCATCCCAAGATGGTAGTGGATTTAGAAATAAAAATACATTATTAGATTTCACCACCTTTATTGGTGTATATTAAGATTAATTTTTTGGAATATATAATTATGGATTTTATGATCCATATATATGAAAAACTTTTCTCAATGTAGATAAGATTTATATATATTCAAAAGGAATACCTCTTCTAATAATTATGGATCATGCATTGTGAATTTCTTGTCATGGATCTTTAATTAGTGGGAGGAATATTAAATAAATAGTTATCATTAATGAATACAAACCCCAATACCTTATTGTATTCTTTGAAATATTTCACAAATACTTATTCCCCAGTAAGAAATCATAGTGCAGGTTCCATAAATAGCCTATTCTTCAACTCATTATTTACCCTTATCATTCGTTAGTTCGGAAACATTGATTCCCTTCTTAGTTAGTCGGGTTAGTGGTATTGAAAATAGTGATAATGTTATCACAAATCAGTGATAATAACCTTTATATACGATGAAACTACATACTTCTATCACATATGTTGGTCATGGATATCTTTAGATGGTCGTTGTTTTTAATGGATCTATGTATATTTCTTGTTTGGTGATAACATGGCCATGAATGATTCTTACAGCAATGAAATCACATTTATTATACTTTTAAAATAACTTTTCCCTTTTCCAGGTCTCTTTTATATTAATAAATTATCCTCTTATATGTCATTTGTTTTTTAAAAGATAATAATATCATATATAAATACCACTAAATTTTTTGTAGAAAATCCCTAAATACTATATTCATTAATTATGTGATGATATTTGTGTCATTAGTTTTTAAAAATGAAAAAACTATTATCTAATTGTGTAAAAATATGTTATTAAAATTTGACTTAGGGGTATCTTCCTTCTTCACCATTACATGATAATATCCCATCTAAAGATCAACATTAGAAAATAATGTTTCTCTAATTTGATTATTGATCAGTCATCCATCAATGGTATATGATACATTTTTATCATGATCTTATTGTGATCATGATATTCAATGAAGTGGAACATTTACCCTCTCTCTTGTGATAAAGACGACCAATGCATGCCATAATGATATATTTTGGTATGTCTAGAATGAGGATATTTTCCTTAGTCTCAATAATTTGTGGATGATGTGATTTCTCATAGGGAAATAATATATATAGTCTATGTGATGGTTCCAAGGATGATTCATCATACTCCTTAAACATATATATAATGTAATGGAAGTTTTTTTGATACATAGTGTTTCATTCCTCTCTCAAAAATTTATATTATATCTATACAAGGAAAGAAAATTTATTCCCATAATTGTATAAAATTATTTTAAGGGGAGTATCAAAAGGAATTTTTTAGAAAAATATGCACCCAAATTTGGATAGGGTATGTGTCATATAATTTGGATGTAAGCATGAAACCATTTTCTATATTCACTAATAAACAGACTTCTATGTATTCAGTTGTGTTTGAATAGTTCTACAAAACATATGTTATATGAATGAATGCATAGAACCATGGATAACAAGCCTACCCTTAACAATTTTATTAATAATAAAATCTTTTAAATCATTTAAAATATTATTATGGGGTGATAATTCTAAAAATATATAACATATAAATGGGATACAATGAACACTGAAGGGATATCTCCTAAATTACATATATTCCATAACATATAGGTTATTCATATTTAGTATAATTTATCCCAGATCTATTTTGTAATATAAATCTTTATGGGTATTTTTTATCCTTTAATAATAATTTAAAATAATATTGTGAATTTAAAAAAGAATATCCCCCATGACTGTTAATATAGGAGTGAATTGCATCCCATTTTCATTCACCTTGTGATGATCAAGTCCATCTCAATTCACCCTTTGAGGGTTATTAAAATTAGGTACAAATCATCCAAGGCTATATACACCTATAGTATCAATAAATGGATTTAATTTATTTAAAAACACATTTTCTATTGTATAAAAAAATTTAGGGATATTTTCATCTCTTTACTCTTACCCCTAAGGATTTCACAAGTTTTTTCTAGTAATAATCACATAGATAATTGAACATTCATATAACACCAACCATATAAACCAATATTTTAATACACATTATTTATTTAATTATTAAATTGATATTGAACAATACAACACCAAAAGTTCAATATTCCATGTATAGTTGGGTAATTAGCTACAAAATATAAGATGATCTAATAGAAATTAAAATAAATTATTTAAAAATTCAAAATCATTCTCTTGTATTCCCTATATATTCTAAAGTGTAATGAGAAATAAAAGGACATAAATAAAAAATGGGGATATGAAAATCATATTAAGGGAATAAAAATCTTATATTAAGGTAACGTAGTAAAAGTGATCCAACAGTTATATGATGTTAACATAAGTGTGGTGAGAATCATAATATTGAATAACGTGGAAGGATATAACATAATAACATAAGCTAAACCTAAGAATATGGAAACAACAAAAAATATTACATAATAAACATAAGTAAATGATGAACAAAAAGATAAGATAAAAAAATCATCCTAGGATAATCCCACATTCACAATACATAGCATCTCATGATATAATAACATTACCCAATTCACCATATTTATTTATTTTTTATGTCCCATCTATTTATTTAATTTCACTTTCACATATAAGTGTGACAAATATATCATAAAATTGAAGGTTTTATATCATAAAATTTAACACCATGATAAATTATTCTTGATAACATATATATAAATCCATAATAAATGAATTTTTGGTATAATTTTGTGAATACCCTTGTGTGGAAATGGATGTGGGTATTAATTACAGAAATGATTGTCTAGAAATAATCATAGTATAATTTCATCATCATAGTGGGTGTACAAAATATTTATTATAAATGGAGAATTTTATTGGAGGTTGTCTCAAATTAAATCGGAATCATAAGGTCAAAAATATTTATATGTAAATACATATTCTAACTTAAATTTTTTATAATCAAAAGAAATAATATAAATATGGTTCATCAATAAGGATGTGATGGGGAGGATCCCTTACCATGAGAGGGTTATTCTAAAATAATGGTAAGATTTTATTAATTTCATGGTTAAGACATGGGATGTATATTGAGATAGAATCATGATGTGACCTCAACAACTATAAGTTCTTAGTGAAGTGGTTTGGGTGTTTGGGAGAAATTATATAGAAAATGGTGGATAATTATTTATTAATTCTAAATATAAGTTTTGGAATCTATACAATAAATTAATAATTATAAAAACATTATTATTATCCCCATTGTTTCTACCAAAAAAGAGTTTTGTTTATTATATTATAAGAATAAGTATTATAAAAAATAAAATAATACAATTTGTGATATAGAGGTGAAACCTATTTGTAAAAAATTGATTTTAAAACCTTAATGTATAATATATGTTTTGATGGATCCACTAAATTGTTTATAAAATTAAACAAAATAATTTCAATAAAAAAAATATTTCCAACGGAAAAAATATTTTTTTATTTCTATTTATGGTATTTATTACATCAATTTTGGTCGTTTTTGAAGTCATTATCAATACCGTATAATTATACCGTATTTAGTTTTTACCAAAAAACATCAATCTCTCATAGAAATATGAAAAATTCACCACTGGGTAAATTTGAAATCCTTCACTCAAATATAATTTTAATTAAAAAAATTATTCACCATGTATGATAATTTAAACTTTTGAAATGGGGATCCCAATTTATTGAAAATTACCAATTTTTTTTAAAATAATTGGGTTCATACCCCTATAATTATTACATTTAACATAATAAAATAATATTATAATTTATACATAACATATGCTAACTTAATAATAATATTTTAAATAATATCATAGATTTGACAAATTATTAAATTCATAAAAAATAATGTCTTCCTTGAAATAATATATTTCCAAAAATGTATTTTTTTCATCACATCAAAATTTAATTTTTATGAAACGATTTATTTATTCATTTATAATGTAATATTAAAAAAGGTATAAATAAATAATTTTTTTATATTAAAAAGAAAATATAAAAATTATTAATGTTTTGGTCTAGATATGTGTCCATTTACTATACCAGAATATTCCCAATGTATAAGGTGAGATATTGTGTTATTTTCATGTGGTGTCTCAGTGGACATAGTTTTGCGTCATGATATTGATGATTTTTATCTTAACCCAAAAGAATTCACTAATTATTAATATTTTGAGTAATGTGTCAGTAAATCTCAATTAAAAATCCTAGTGAAGTTATTTCCATCAGGTTCTCCAATAAAAGGGCTTCATATGGTTTGATATTATTGGTAGAGGTCGTTGCTTCCACTGTCTATGTAAAAGGGATGTTATTATTACCCATAATATACAATAATCATATTATTACCATTTAATAGATATTATATCAATTTTAGTAATGATTAATGGTCTGTAAAATCCCACATACTATAAATATCCAAAATAATGAAATTAGTTAAAGTGTTCTATTTAAAAAGATTACATGACAATACATTAATTCATCCAAAATTAGAATATAATATTTAATAATGTGGGGGGATTAATAGGAGGTGTTTGTTGTTTTGATTTATCTATGTTAGGAGTATTCTAATTACCAATCCCTTAATGAAAAACAAGAAGATTACATGAAATAATTTTATCGAAAAACATTTATGAACCCCTTAGAATACATAATACCCTACTAAATCAACCTTAAAATGATAAAAAAAAATTATTAAATGGGATAAAGTAACTATATACATGGATCAACAAGTAAAATGAAATTTTATAATAGAATATTTAATATTAATTTTCATATAATTGAAGGGATTATATTTCCTTTATTTTATATTCAGTTATATCATCATAAAAAATTATTTCCCACGCATGATCTATAAATGTAAGTAGTATCATTTTTATAATATTTTGGAAGAAAATAACAAATCAATCCCAGTTTAAAATAATTTTTAAATGTGAACGTGACAGGCCTTAAGGTACTTTATGCCTTTGGGATTTTGAGTTGGGTACAAAAGTGTTTTTGAAGTTAACATTTTTTTTAGAAACATGGGGAAATAATGTTATAGGACTTAAAATTTTTTCACAAAATCAAAAAAAATCTTATATATATATGTTTGTATTTTAAATGTTATTATAGTTTTTTTCATTATATATATGAATATATAACTAATTATAATTATTTTGACTATGATAAGTGGTTGTTATCTATTTAATAAATTTATAATAATATTAATATTATTAGTATTAATTATATTTTCTTTATTAGTAATTTAATTAATAATAATGTTTAATTATTTTATTATAATGTATTAGTTATATCATTAAATTTCTTTATAGAAAACATTATTCAAATTTACTATTTTCATTATTGTAAATATTTAATATTATAATAAATACTTATCTAATGAAACTAATAACATATAATAATAATAACACTAATAATAACACTCGATAAATATTTAATTAATAATATAATAGTTATTAAGAATTATTCAAATATTTATTTTAAACTATAAATGTTATGTTTTTTGATATTAAAGATTGTGTATTGTAAATTTTATTATTTATACCATATTTTTGAAATTATTTATATTTACATCTATTATATGTAATTTTAGATAATGGTTTATATTTCATTTAGATAACCACCTACAAGAATCATTATTATGGAGAATATTTTATTAAGTGTAATGAAAATTTCTGTATGGTTAAACTAAAATTATTCAAGGGTAAAATGTTTTTTTAAGTGTAGAAAAATGTTATGTAAGGATAAAAAGAACAATGTATAGGTTTAATATGGTAATTTAATCCTATGTTAGAGTAAAACAATTAAACTCAAGAAAAACTAAATTTATGTAAGTATAATACAATGTGATTTAATGGAAATAAATTATGTAATAGTAAATAAAAACATGTATAAGTTATATAATGGTAAAATAAAATAATGTAAGGGTAATAAAAAATTATGTAATTGTATAATAATGTAATGTAAGGGTAAAAAATGACAACTAGTGGTAAAAAATTCTCCTTATGGGTAAATGGAATCTGATACATGTTATGTAAGATTAAACTGATGTTAAGTAAGGGTAAAAAATATATTTAAGGGAAATATAAAGTTATGAAAGAGTAAAGAAAATTTATGAAATGGTTAATAAATGTTTAATATTAGTAAAAAATAGAACATGATAAATAAGGGTAAAATAAGGTTTTATTTAGGTAAAATAGCGTTATTAAAGAGTAAAAAAATATTTAATAAGAGTAAAAAATGTAATGTAAGGGTAACAGAAACTAATAAATTTTAAGTAGCTATAATTTAATTTTATTTAAAGGTAAAATAATGTATACTAAGTGTACACATATGTAAATACAGGGTAAAAAATTGAATGTTTTAATAAAGTTATGGACAATTCAATACATATTTCTAAAGTTTAATTCAATTGATTTTCGTTTCAATCAATTAAATATTAGTTATAATGAGTTATTTTTTATCATTATTTATGAAAAACAAATTACAGTGTAAATGTTATAGTTTTAAAAAATAATTATTTTTTCATGTTAACTACAATTAATATATTATATTTTTTAAATTATTCAAATTTATATTTATTTTATATATATTTTTTTAGTATGAAATGTTTCAATTGGAAAATATTTGTACATAATAATTTACATTATTTTAATGTCAGCTTCATGAAAAAAAATATTTCATATATGATAATGGGATTTCATATAAATTAAAATGGATAAATGAAATATTAATGAATTTTGACACACTATCTAATCATATATAATGGAGCTGAAAAAAATTCAAAAAAATAAAAACTATTTATCATATTACAAAATATATTAGTTTCAAAATATAAATTATTTATTTAATATTTTTATTAGAATTATTTTTATTTTCAATTTTTTGTAATATTATTATTCAATTTACTATATATCATTTATATTTTAGTCATAAAAGATTTTAGGATTATATAATTTATAATGGGTAAATATTTTTTATTTTATTAATAATGTTTCTTTCAGGTAAATTAATTTTTATAAGTTATATTGCAGAAATTATTTTTATTTTCAATAATATTTTTAATATTTTAGACATGTTTAATGATTTAATTAGATCATACATATAAGTTATATTTTCTAGTAATTTAAAATTACCAACTTTAAATTCATTATGTTTTTTACATTTTTAGTAGTCAAGTTTAAAGGTTTATATTTATTAAAAATATATATAATTGAAATTTAAAAATATGATAAACATATGAAAATATTTTAAAATAAAAATAATTTCAACAATATATTATATAGATAATAACATAAAATATAGAAAACATTTTTGTTTCAAATCCATTAACTCAATAGAAAAAATATAAATCAATGAGTATAAACAATGTCTCCAATGATGTCATGTCGTAAATTTTTTTATGTGAATGAGATTGTAGAATTGAGATCATCGGCCTCTGTAATGTGGTGGACTATGATGAGATTGAAGGGTAACATTCAATGATGTAGGAGAATTCCTTGTTTGTTGCTCTATCTATGAAATCTCGAGAGGAGATTTCATTGGGGTTTTGATATGTTCACATAATTCTTCTCTCACTACTTATGTTCAAAGACCATCCATATGATGTGCAAACTATAAAGCGTATAATGTCTAAGTAGTAATAGATTGAGGAATGTGAAATAGCTTCTGATAAAATCTCAGATCTTCTAAACAAGGAAAAATGTCAACATATGTTGATAATATATATTGATCACATGTTTGATTGTACACATCCAAAATCAGATAGGGCTCATCTACTATATGTGTTTCCTCTTCCACTGGAATAGATGAAACCTCATGTGTAGCTTGATGTGGTCTACATTTTATTCATCGTGGATCATCAACACTAGTAGTTGTTGTAGGATTTTCAAAAGTTGTAAACTCTTATCCAGGAATAGGATATTCATCACCCTGTGGTGAATGATTGATAATACTATCATGTAAAACATGATACAATAACATCATGTTGTATGTTGTATCATGATACACTACCTACAAAAATACAACACCCTCCTCCAGATATAACATGTGGATTATATTTTTTGTCGAGTATGATATAGAAATATTCAAATTGAATTAAAAAAATTTACAACATGAAAACTAATTTAATGTTCAAGAAATACCACATTGTGAAGCCCAAATATATTTAGTGTATGATACAATATATATCTGAGAGTATACAAAGGATCATACTCAGGATATTGTGATAGATTCAATTTCATTGTATAAATGCACAAGATAGTAAATAATGAATAAATATACCATATATTGAGATATTGCAAAAGATTTCATCACCAACCAGTATCATTATTTTCTATTATCTTCATAAATGATGATGTATTTGCTGTCCTTGGGGAAATGGTATATGATGAAAAAATTAAAAATACCATATAAATATGTTGGGATAGTAATTAAAAATATTATAAATGTGTATTCGGGTCACTATAATCATGGATTCATTAGTCCTAGTACTGTAGTATATATGAATCTAGTATAATATAGCTTTGTATGACAACCAGGATATTTGAACTGATCTCTTTTATTTTTTAAAATATTTTTTTACTAATTAATAAGAATGATAATTTTTTTAATTTTGATCAGTAACATAACAATGTATATACTCACATTATTGGGCATTATAATGTCAAATTTGAGATTGAATAAACCCCAATTGTGATTCAATTTCCTGAAAAGCTGGTGTTCCAAAATAAACATGTTATGTACAATATATAAATTTAAGAATAACAAGAATTAGGTAAAATGAATAAAATTATCATAAAAAACAAGGATGGGTGAAAATACCAGACTGAAAATAGAGTTCCATGTTTAACATCCATTTCAGGCTCTAGACAAGATATAATATAGGTTTATGGGTCAGATGTTATCCCTTGACAACTTCTATATGAGGATGACACCCCCACCCCCAGGATCATTATATTCTTATCACCATTCCATTTATAATGTTATTTATTTGTATTACAATATCACATATGCCCATATAAGTCTCCCTTCATCATTAAAGTCCTCTATTACCCCAGATACATCATATGGACATAAATACTAGAGTGATCAATACACACGATATCACAAATTAGATGAACGATATATATACATATATGATGCATGATTGTCTACTCGAAAACTTTAATACGATAATGTCTATAGTGCATATCCAACCATCACATTGATAGAGAACCTCCATCAATATAAGTATAATCGCATAAAATTGAGAGGCTAAGAAATTTTTATATAGGATCATGCCAATATCAACATTTGGGTCAAATAACTACAACCCAAAAAATATAATAACTAAGCATAAAAACCATATCATTTATAATGACACTCATCCCATCCTCTGATAAGTGGTATTAGTGAGTCATATGTTTCTATCACTCAGTTATGGAAGAGTGTTTGTAATAATAAATAAATTTATATTCAGGTATATGGAACCCATAGAATCAAGCATGATATTATTATGGTATAGTAGAAGATAGAGGAAAAATGTGGTAATAATGGGGTGCACTATTCACCCTAATCAATCAAAACTCACATGCCACCCACACCTCTTGAGAAACCTGACTATACATCATATTGATTTCAGTAATATACTCATTCTTTAGTCATAAAAAATTAGATAATATTATATAAGTGTAAAGTGGTTATATAATGTTACAGTTATAATAATATTATGACTACAATAATGTGGGGTATAAAAGATAATTTAACACCCTTTTGTTTTTCAATAGTTGATTACATTAATTGATTTTTTTTCATCTTATATGAAATTTTTTCTATTTAGATACATATTATCCTTGATAACTCTATTTGATCAATTTTAATATATCTTCTTTGAGAGTTTTATTAAACACATTACATGTTTACTTTTATAATAACATTTATTATAATCAGAATAATGTGAACAGTCAAGGTAATCAGCTGTGTATTTTTAGTGGATTTTCTGTAAACTTTATCATTAATATGTTTTTATAATAATGATTCACAATCATCGAAGCATTAGAAACACAATAAAAACCAACCTGATGTCTGGAACGAGTGAATTTTATTATGTTCTAGGACATTATATTATTTACAGGAAATACATCATGGATTGTAATCCAAACTCATACTTGAAATATTTCTGAAATACATATTATTATGACCATACCTATGATATATATTACATCTCATACACTAGAATTTTTCATGAGGGAAGTCTATCTAAATTTGAATCTTGTTTTACTTTACCCCCCCAAGTGGTTTCAACAATTTGTTTTCAGGTATTAATGTTAGCTGACATTCATTATATAAGAAATATCTAAAATCATGAATAGACATACCCAACACACTATATAAGTGTTTCATGATAGTAAACTGGATCAATATATAGTTTCCATAAAATTTTTATAGGGGAACATGTGGAAATAACATGCACAAATAAAAAATTAAATTTAATGATGTTTTTATGTTCACATTTACATTCATCTATTAATAATACCAAGAATAAATCACTATTATAAATTATGGGATCATGGGGGTTTGGAATATCAAATCGAATTTATTCATGGTTGAGAATTAACACTTGATAAATAGAATCCTCAAAAATAATCTTTCTGTTATCTAAATAATTTTTTTAAAATAATGCAACCCCTATTAAATCCCATTAACACTATATCTCCCCCTTTCTAGGATTTACATGAAATAATGATAATTTATCTCCTGAACATGTCCAAATAAAGGTAACCTATAAGGATCCATGAAGACTCCATTAATGTGGTTCAACAAAATGTTCATGTCTTCGAACATCTTGCCCCGTTGTTTTTCAATTCCAAATTTTCTTCTTGTATCCACATCATTTAACCATTCAATCCAGATTTAGACCAATTAATTTTGTAGAATATTCTGTCAAATATGGGAATATATGTGCATTATAATACATGAAATTTATCATATCACATATAAACTAAGTTTAAATTCAAATTGAAAATGTAAAAAATAAGACATATATTTTAAACAAAACATTATGACTGACATGTTCAGAGATTCATCATTAAAATTATTTCAAATGTTAATGGAAATGTCTCTTATGTTGTATCAATGAATGGTATTTAATGGTCTACTCATAATAAAATTCATTAATTTCCTCATTTAATTCATATTTAAGATAACATGTAAAACATAATCCTAGAATGTGGGTGAAAATATTGCAAATAAATCAGAAAAACCAACTCCTCTATTCATAGTTTTCCTTCTCTACAATAGAAAATTAAAAAGGAGGAGGGGTACATTGTTATGCTTAGTTTCCAAAAAAAACATACTCATGTGAATTACCTATATAATGTTTCCATATATATATATATATATATTCTGTAATACAATATTGAAATATACAGAAATAATTCCTAGAGCAATCGATAAAATTTGAGATTTTGAGGTTCGGGTATGACAACCAAAATTTTTATTGACCTTAATTAAATATTTATTACAAAAAAACACTTAATAAAACCCCATAAGATCATGAGTCTCATGGTATTTGGGAAATTAGATATATAACACAATAAATTTACCATGGATAGAACAACATTATTTACAACTCATTAACACATTATTAAAATTCAATATCTCCTCTAAATCTACATGGGATAACTTTTGGACATTCATAAAAAATAGTGAGTTATAAATCTATGTAATTGAATTATAAAAGTATTTTATAAGGTAATTATATACATGGGAGTCAGGATACAAATCAAGGACTCATAAGAGGGGTCAGAATCATAAAATTTAGTAGTGTAGCAAGAAATAATATGATAATGAAATAGAGACATGGGATTGTGGATATAACATAAAGAAAAAAATCTTAAACAACTGTTAAGGGTAAAAACCAATAAATTATAATGTAATGTGATCAGGATAACCTCCCATGCACCAACCTTGTTATATCATGATATAAAATAATTTCATTTTGGATTATATAGCAATATAATTTTTATCCCACCTATTACATTCATATCATGTACTTGCAAAAGAGGTCTATATATTTCATTCAACATAATTATACATTTCATCCCATCTAATAACATGATTAATTAGTGATAATTAAATAACATGAAGTATTAAATTATTGTATAATTTATACATAAATGTGAACATCGTTCAATTTAAATGATATTCTCATTCACAAATGAAATTCTCATAATTAAAAATTGTGGGTTAGTTTCAGCAGCATAATTAGGATGCATAATGAACGATAAAATTGTCTAATAAAAGTTAAAGGCGTCTATAATCACTTTTACACCATATGAATATATATAGGGATATGAAAAATTATACCCAAACATGCATAATTGTAAATCGAGTGGCATAATATAAATAATGTTCTTAAATAGAGTAGTAGTCTAAAAACACTTACCTTGAGGGATTATTTATAAATTATTTGGAAGAGATTATAAAGAGTATGGGGGAAATATGGGAGTGATCTAGAGAGGGAAAGACAAAATAAATTCATTTTCATGGTTCTTTGAGTGAATAGGAATATGAGGATGGGTGGGGTTTTATATAGAAAGAGAGATGAATTCAATATTAATTTCTAAACATAGTTTGTGGGCTCTATATGGAAAAAAATTTAATAACATAATCATTTTGAATATAGATAACAATATTATCTTCCAAAGATGAGTTGTTTTCTATATTTTATATGGATAGGAGCCTAAACCATTAATATAATACCCATGGTCATGTGGATGTGGGTCATGTTCTTGAAAGATTAATTTTAAAACCATAAAATATAATATATGTTTTGGAAGATTCGTTTAGGGTTATTCAAATAAAATAAATATCATTAATAAATATTAAATATTAAACACAATTTGGTTGTTAATACTAATTACTGGTCTAATTAGACAACTTTTTGGATTTTATAATTTCATTATACATACAATATATTTACAAAATATTAAATTTGATTAAAAAAAATCAACTATGTCGTAAAATTATGAAAAAATCAATATAGATTAAATTTGAAATGATAATAAAAAAAATTTTGTCAAAAATAAATTTTTAAATATATATGTTTGAAATTTCAGATAAAATGTCAATATTTATTGAAAAATATGTGTTTTTAGGATGATTATAGATTTATGATCCTTAAAAAATTATCTTCATAAAATTATATTATCCATTATATATAAATAAATATTTTTTAATAATATTTGTTTATTAAAATATCCTTTTTAAAAAATATTCTAGAATTCCAAAAAATATATTTTTTTTATTAGACCTATATATTTCTAAAAAAACAATTTTTTCCTCATCATATCAAAATCTTATTTTTATAATAATTATTTTTTAATAATTTATAATGTAAAAATAAAAATGGATAAATTTAATAATAATTTTATTAAAACTAAAATAATAAAAACTCTTACTATTAGGGTCCATATACACAAACCCTTATTAAAACATCATATTCTCTATAGGAGTTGGTGTTGTATGGTTACATCTTCATGAGGGTGGTTTGGAAAACAATGTGCGGGTCATGATCCTGATAAGCATGAACATCTTTAGTTGATGGTTTTAATTTTTATTTAGTTGTTGAACCTAAAATTGTGATTTTTCAATGTAAATTCCTAATGATGTAATATTCATTGGATTCTTCAATAAATGGTGTTTAATGAGTACAATTCTACTTCTTGAGGTTATCACTTCTTTCATATGTGTCAATTGGATTTATCATAACCCATTATATATTCTATTCATAACATCATTGTAAAACAGATATATTAACAGTGGTCATTATAATTATTAGTCATTTAAATATGACATTATATAACATATAATGGACTAAAATATCTAAATTAATGTATTTTTTTTATAAAACTACATTACTTACTATGGAATTTACTCATTTAAAGTGATAATTTAATTTTCAAAACATTAGGTCATTACATTAACCCCCATCAGAAATGTCTCCCTTATAATTTCATTTCTTAAACTAAAATAGAAGAGTATACACCATTTTCATATTTTCTTTTAATACCAATATTTATTCCTAGATCATGTGGTTCTTCTATAATACTATGACCTAGTTAGATATCTTTTTTCATAGAACAAGTTCTCTATGATCTAATATCATCACTATTTTTTACACATATGAATGATAATTTTATATTTGTACCTACACTATATTTAGTAAAAGTGAGGGGGTAAACTATGTATATATTTAATATGGGTACATATAATATTTCATGTACTTGAGATAGGTTAGGTGGGAGTGATAGTCAGTAACCAATGAATCTGATGCGATCAAATCTCAAAGGTGAAGATGTATCTTGGACTAGCTTTCCATTCTTCCCATGCCTCATTAATTTCTTCTACCTTGATTTATAAAGGAGAACATTATCTCTAACCTAATACTATAAATATCTTCAATGATTTTCTACATTTATTTTCTATTGACTATGTATATATTTAATATGAGTTTGAACAGTTTGAACATTCTCTATAATCTCTTAGAGAAGACATGGTCCAATTAGATTCCACTCTCCATCATTATCCTAGCATGTCGAGGTTTAACACAACCTCCCATAAATATCCTCAAAATTTTCCATTGTAATGTTGTAAAAGAAAATTTTATTATATGAAAACTATACAAGAAGAAAATATTAATCTCAAAATATTTTAATGTTTATTAAATAATATCATAGCATATCTTATATTGTTTTAATTGTTCTATAAGACTTACAATCCATCTATGGGTGATAAGTAATACTAAAATTAATTGTTGTATGAATCACATACTTATGGATTTCCTAAAACCTGTAGTTAAACCTCAAATCTCTATCACATAAATGGTAGTTTTTTCATCCAGTCAGTGTTACCACTTCCCTTATGTATATCTTATTGAGTTGTCCAAGAGGGAAATATTTTCTTATAGTAGTGGAATACACTAACATTATAAAGAGATAGACTATATAAATGATGATGTTATTTCATTTATATGTCTTGGGGAGTCCTAAAATGAAATACATGATTTTGTTCCCCATATTCATAGTATATTGTTTGATGGCTGTATCATACACATAGAAATTATCCCTTCATCATTGGAATGTCAACATACCAAGTATTGAGACAAAAATTATTCGATATTTGACATTATGTTATCCAACCAGATGTTTGACATCATGTTATCCCGCCAGATGTTTTTCATTAGATCATTATTCATCTTAGTGATTTCTGGATGAATATAGAATGATAATAAAATATAGTCATTAAGATGATATCTATTCCATTCCGGAATTTATGGGACAAATATTTTTCTTCAAAACAATTTAAAACCATCATTACAAAAGTTTCATTCCATAATATTCTCTATCCTTTTATATTGAACATCATCATGTCTCTAGGCATCATTAATCGTCTTAATAATTGATAGTTGATTATTAATTTAAGAGTAATGAAGTAAATTTAATTTTATTATTTCCATTTCCATCCCATTTAGGTTTAAGATGATTGGATCCCTTGAAATCCTAATATTATATAGGGTTTGAGTATCCTTTCTAGTCATAGAATCTTCCCAATTTTTCATTCTAATGATTTTAATAGATTGAGAAATAGTAGTGCTTCATATTATCAAGCCACCTTTATTATAAAATATTGATCTCATTTTTTGTGAATATGTACTCTAGGAATTTCTGATCCATATATTTTCACAATTCCCCATATAGTGATAATATTTTCAAATATATAGCTTCAAGATCATAACTTCTTGTTTTATATCCTGGTTTGGGTGGTTATATTCCAAATTATTTAATTTCCTAAAGGTGTAATCTATCACCATGTCATCTGTCCTGAGTGCACAACCACATAAATTTTTAGATTCATCTCTATGGGCATAAAATCTTTCCACATTGGAAGTTAATGTGAGTATTGGTGGAGTAGTTATCCTCTTCTACATCTATTTGATATGATCCATTAATTCATATGTTTATAAAAAATTGACTACCTTCTGAATTATCTATGTTATTTGGATTAAAAATCATGAAATTAATTTCATATTTGACCATAGTACACATCTATTACCTGAAATATATAAAATTCTACCATAGATGATAGTCTCAGACATCATATAATTTCCACTATTTTTGTTGGATCTATAGTTATCCCTTTTTAGGTGATAATATTCCCTGTTAATGTTATTTTCTCCATATATAACTCTCTTTTACTAAATTTAATATAACACTTTTCATTCAGAAAGATTCTTAGTAAACCATTGAAATGCTCCTCATATTTCTCCTTTCTATTAGTGTAGATAAGAATATTTTCAATAATGACTACCAAAAAATTGATAAGTTATTCCCTATACGCACCATTAATTATGTTCATGAAGATGAATTTTTCATTAAAAAGACAAAATAAAATCACTATGAAAATATAGGTCATGTACCAAGTGAGAAATGAATTCTTGGGGATGTCGTCAATTTTCACATATTATTGATTATATAAGGACTCAAGATCCACCTTATTGAATTGCTATTCACCATGTAGATGATCCAAAAAGTCATCAATACTTGGTATAAGATACATGTTCTTTATAGTGACCTTTATGATCTCATGATAATAAATTTATAATTGTATTTACATTTGCATATTTTTAATGAAAGGGACACGTTCACCCCCAACGTGAAGCACATGGGTATATGAACCATTTATACAGATCCTTTTGTTGTTACTTATATTGGTGTTAATATATAATTATAGACATTAAATATGGGGTCTGAAATATTTTTAAATATCTTGGAATAATTTTGACTGTGAAATAAATATCTATTCTATGAGGAAGAACATTAAATTCTTCAGAAAATAAATCAGTGAATCTTGTTACAATGGTCATGTTATCAAGAATGAAAATTTTCATTAGTTTGAATCATTTGATACTGACACACTTAATCAAAAATATATAATTTCATTACATGATATGATAATACCAAAGGATATTCATCACCATATTTCTGTTTTTATAGAATAAGATAATGAATCATGATATATAGGATAGTCTCTTTCCCATATCAATTTCTTTTTGATCTAGATATGGAAAGATATTTTGTACATATATTTTAATTTAATTTTTATTAAGAGAATATCATAGTTTTTAGTGGTAATTTAAGACAAAAAATATCCATAGGGGGGTTGTTTTATATTTGGGATCAAGAATTTCCCCATTTATCATTATTCAATGATTTATCCACATCAATGTTTTGAGGTTATTCATGAATAGTTCTACTAATGTTTCTTTATATGATGGAATGCATGAAACCATAAATGATAATCCCATAGTTCCTTTTTTTATTTCTACTCAAGAAATTTACATAATCCAAAATATACATAGTGATGAAACATTAAACCTATAAAACACATAAATAAAAAATAGTGAACCTGAAATAGAAAAAACTAAATATCAGATATTCATTAACTTGATATTTTCTAGGATTCAATATAAGTTATCCGTGATCTTTTTCCCAGAATAATAGATTATGTTATTTTTTCTTCTAATAAAAATGGATCATTATGATTTTGTGAATTTACTAAGGAATATCCTCTAAGATTGTTGTACAAGTGGATGTGTAATACCCATTTTTTCACTAGGTTATGATCCATTTAATCATAATAATCTATTTTCATTTTTATTACCACTAGGAAAAAATGTTCATGATATAAATTCCCATGTACTCTATAATAATAGAAGCATTTTATTGTAAAAAATCACTTAATAAATAAATAGATACCAATTCTTATGTTAATCTTTCTAACTAACAATTTCAGTAGGCTTTTATAATACTGAACCTAAAAAATAATGATTCGTTACACTGTTAGAAAATATGACAACTAATGTCTTAATACATCATAATTCAATATTTACCATATAAAAAAAATTAATACAGTCCCTGAAGATAAAAATTCAATGTTTAATTACTAACTTATGAACATCACATAATAACATGAATATGGATAGGATGGAATTATTTAAAACTCCAAATAATTCTATTAAATTTATATTTATCTTCAAAAATTTCACTGGAAAACCTGGGGAAGTACAATATAATGCGGTGAGTTGTAAATTACACTAAGGGAATAATTGAATCATATAGAAATGTAAAAGTAAATGTTAGTCAAGTAATATATCAAGGTTTCATAAGCTGTTGAGAATTATAAACTATATCATCAACGCATGATATTAGATGATTACATAAAGGAAACCTAGAAATATAGAAACATCATAAAACATTATATCATAAAATTAAGTATAGGATAACTACTGATATATAATAACATATTGTGTGTAGGATAACCTATCATTCACAATACAAGGTATCTCATGAGATAAAAACATTACCCAATGAATTGTAAGGATATATAATTTCATGCTCACTCTTCATATTCATATCATGTGCATTCTTATGTCCTCCACATAGATCATCCAAGATAAATATGGATTTCATTATTTCTAATACCATTATAATGGAGTGTGGTTTAAATTTAAATGTTTCCCTAGTAAATAACATATTGGTAAATCTTGGTTAGTATTATTGAGTAGAAATATGGATAGAAAATTATGTTTTAAATGTTTAGAATGAAAAATTATAGGATAAATTGAATGCCATTACGGGGGGTAAATATTAATTATTGGAAATGTTTACTATGATTTTAAGGGCTCTCATATCCCTTTTTAAATAATATGGAAAGTATTAGACATGTTTATAACATTATACCAATAATAATAGTTAGAAATACAAATTTATATTATAAATAAGGTGCTTGAATAAAGAGGAGAATTAGATGATTCCATACATTGAGTGGGCACTTTTAAAGAATAGGGATGATGTTATTAAGATCATGGGGAAACCATGGTATTTTTATAAAGTTTTTGGTAGATTAAATTCATGATACATTGGAGTTTAGTTTAGATTAATGGTTTTTGGGATGGGTTTTATTGAAAAATAGGGCAGTTTCATTATTAAATTGTAAAAATAGGATTTGGACTCTATAAGATAAAATAAAAAAAACCAAAATCCATTACTTAGTTTAACCTTAATTTATAACTTATTGAAGTGGATTTCTGTATTTTTTAAGTTGATAAAAAAATCTCATTAAAATAATACCCATGGTTATGTGGAAATAACTAATGTTAAAAATGATTAATTTTAAAACAATAAAATAGACTATTTTTTAGAGGAATCATTAAGTATTTATAAATTTAATTAAACAACATAAAAAAATAATTTTGAATGGGAAACAAAATTTTTTCAAGGATAATAATTATTGTATTCATTACATCACTTTTGTTCTTTTATGATGTCATAATACATACATTATTTACGTTTTACCCACAAATTTGATTATCTGATAGAATTTTCCAAAATTAACCAGTTTATCATTTTTATGTTATTATTTTAAAAATAATATATATATTTTAAAAAAGTTCTTGAAATATGCATTTATACAGATTTAAATAAAAAACTCCAATTGATTGAAAAAATATATTTTTTTGACAATAAATGTTTTCTAGCCCTTAGCCATATTAAATTTTACATTATAAAAGTCTATTATAATTTAAATTTAAATATAAATTATTTAATTAGATTAATATTTTAAAATAACATTTCATTCAAAAAATTAAGATTTTATTGAAAAATATTGTCCTAATTTAATATATATATATTGCCAAGAAAATAAAATTTTAATTTTATTATACCAAAATCTAATTTGTTATCAAATTCATTATTTATTTATATATAATTCAATAAAAATGGACAAATAAACTCATTATTTCAATAAAAATAGAAACATAAAAAATCAATCTCAAAGTGTTTGGATACATAAACCCTTATTATAGAAGAATATTCTCTAAGGGTAAGGTGTTTTATTTGTACAATCTATGTGGGTGGTTTATGTAACATGGTCTAGGTCATAATCTCGAAAAGTATGATTTATAATTTTAAAATGTTCCATTCTAGATTTAGTTATTGACTATTATTTTGTGATTGGTCAAGAGAATTTACTAGTGATCCAATATCACATAGAATACCTAAAAAATGATTTTCATAAGTTATGATCATACCATTCAAGTACATCAATTATTTAAATTATAAAAATTGGATTTATAATAATTAATTATATATTATAATCTTAACAATTATAGTATAACATATAAATTATGAATTTTTATGATTCTTAACTACCATTTGGATATGAAAGGATATGAATTATAATGGTCCAAAATAACCAAAATATGGAATTCATTTTCTATAACTACCTTTATTAATATTATATTTACTCATTTAAAAAGGGAATTTCATTTGTAATACTTTATGACATTACATAATGTAAGGTCTATTGAGACACATATTCATTCTTATTGAGGTGAAACACACGTTAGTAGTTATTCATTAGTATTGATGTAAATCATGGTAACACACGATATGAGTCATCATATTAATATTACCCATTAATAATTTCATTTTATTTTCTATCCTTTAGATTTTATAGGAATACTTGTATCCAAAAGGATTTTTATCTTATCCTTTAATAGGTTGACAGGCACATCTTCAATGTCCTTAAAAATTAGAAAAATAAGAGTTGAATAAAATTCAATATCCAATTATGTATGATATATTTCTATTTTAGGTTATACACAAGAATTATATTCCTCAATCTTTTCAATTTTTAACCCACAAAGACAAATTCCAGTAATTACTACCAACAAAAACTACAATAATAACTATAATTTTAACACCATATAATTTATTTTATACCTTTTTAATCATGAACTAAATATCTATGGTTTCTCACAAAAAATTATTTCTGTATAATTTTCATAATTTTTCTTTGAAAAATTCCTTCTAATTTATATTTTTTTTCATTTTACCATATACATAAACTACAACTACAAAATAATTTTTTAGGTTATATAATAATCTATTAGAATATAGGAAAACATAGAATATATTTCAACCATAATGAGAATAACAGTGGATGACTTATTTTTCATTGAGACTGATGTACAACTATTGAATATATTGAAACATGTTACACAACTTATCAATATTCCTCCTCCTCATAACTTTTTTTTAATTTCCATTGAATCATTAGGCAATTTATTGTCATCAAAATTCTCTTATAGCATATATGGGTGCTTAGTTTTTTTATATTATTCATCATGATAGAAAATAGTTGCATATTCCTGGGATGTACCTTGTGCTAAAAGAAAATTTTCATCTATCAATGTATAACATAAGGATGATATTGGATAGAAGAAACGCCCAAATATAACACCATAAAATAATTTTCAAAACCTTGGTTAAATATGTATTTCACTTGTAACCAATATTCATTATTAAAAAATGGATAATAAATTTTATATCCAATCTTATATGTGAAAATATAAATATCCAATATATAATATATTCTTTCTAGTTTTAAAATTTAAATGATAAATAATTATTTCGTATATTTATATTATGTTAAATAAATAAATTATGATAACCAGTCATGTTTCATCTCAACTATATAAATATTATTTTTTAGACTTGATAACATTCGTGTTGCATTAAACACTATAAAATGTGATCATCTATATGATAAAATGATTCTTATCCTAATTTTAATAGTACAAATAATTTTCACAAGGGGGAATTAAATATTAATGTTAAATGAATCTTAATTTTTAAAATTTACATAATGCTATAATGAAATAATTATATACATAATAATTTATTAGGATATTTAAAAAATTATATTTTAGACCACCAATTTGTGTAAAACTAATACTATGGTGAGGTTTCATTGTAATAATTTAAGTGACATTTGATTTAATTCCCAATCGTCTCATTTCAAAGGTTATTATTACTAGGTACAACTGTGTGAGACACTATATCCACTTATAGTATATATATTGGGAATTCATTTCTCAAAGAACCACATAATCACGATATTACAAAAAACTTATAATAATTTATTTTATCAAAAATGACTTCAATAATGTCTCCTAGATTAAATTTTTACATTTCTACAGGTATCTAAAGATATTATTTATTGAGAATTTGAATGTTTAAAGTAGACCCCCCATGAGTTTAATATTAGTGGGAATAAATTCATTAATTTCATGCATCATGTGATGATTTTTTAATATATAATTAAAATTTTTAAATCATATTAAAATAAGATATAATTGGTTATAAGCCTAAAAATACACATGTTTCATGAAATAACATTAATTATTCTTATAAACTCTTAATATTGAATTTTATGAAGAAAATATTACTAAAAATATAAATATAATTATCATGGACAACCCATGGAAACATTAATTGGATGATTCATTAAGGAATATAGTTAGAAAATAATGTATATTCTGTCATGTAATAATTGTTATAAAATAAGATATTTTCCTTATTTTTTAATGAATTTAAAAAATAACCAATTTAAAAAACATTAAAAATGATCACATCAAAAAATTATAGTTATAGTTAATAAATAAAAAATAATCCAAAAAAATAATTTTTTTATGTATAAGATAAATGATGTGGAAATATAATGAATTTTTATATTTAAAAAAGTATTCCAAACCCATATGACCAAATAAAATCATGTCTATAAGCCATAGACCTTATCATTGAATTGTAAACCAATGGGGTGTCAACTGTTAATAATACATACAAAAAATAAAAATAGTGATGAAATAGAATATAACACTAACAAACATTGGAATAAACTATACCCTAAAGGATGATATTATTGAACAATGGTTATAACGTACTGAACGTGAATTAGGATAACAGAAAGCATTATGACATAGGTAACTAATTTTTTTTACTAAATTAGTAGGGATTATATAAAAGTGAGATACCCCTAAAAAATGGATTAAATTAATATATTCATCATGGTATGTATCTTTTAGGTGGTTATATATATTATGATAATTTATTGTTCATTTTATTAATAGAATGCCTAATTTATCCTCTATGAATGTTAATAATGTATTAAATATCATATTTAAACATTAAATAAACTATTAAGACAATTATTGAATGGTGGAGATGGAAAATTATATATTCCATTCATTGGGGTGTTAGTCCGACTATAACATTGTTGTTTTTTTACACTTTTAAGGAATGAGAGTGTGCTTGATAATCATTATTCCATAAACATAATAACATTTCAGTTTACAAATAATACTGATGTCATAATATTAGGAATGGTACATGTAATGAATATAAATTTTACATGTATTACTTTAGAATATAATATGGAATATTTTAGGAATAAAACATTGATACTGTGTGAGATTTTTTGGCCAAGTTAGCCCAAAATTGATATTTTAACATTATTAAGGATATTTATATCACACACAAGTTGTTTTCATAAAGGTATGGAATTACTATTAAAAGAGTATCAGATCTGAACTCTGAGGTCATTATTTATTTCATTATGTGAATATAATCAAGGTGAAACTTAATCTTTGTGGGCATAATAAGATTGGGTAAATGTTATCAATTCCATAAATAATAAAATAAATAAATTATTATTATTTTTAACATTGAACCAGAAAATACTTTAAAAATAACTAGATATGCCTCAATCCCTAGTGATAGCCTCATAACCAAAAGGTGTAGATGATCTATTAGATATGTTCAATTAGAGAATTTTTTGTAGATGATATCAAATTGATATTAGATTTAGGATTCGGTGGAAATTTAGTTAATTTACCACACTAACGATGGAAATTTAGGACATTTTATTTTCATTGATAAATCCAGTGTCTAGGTAGGATGTTTGATGTGTTTTATTTTCCTATCATTCTAATCATGGTAAAAATTGCTCAATTCCACAACCAATAATTATTTCAAAAAATTAGGGATTATTTTCTTTACAGTTGATTATTGTTGATTTATTATTTCCCTCCCCATTAATGTAATTCATAAACAATGAATCAGGGATGAAAACAATGAAAGGCCAAAGTTTGTTCCGTTCATTTTATGGATTATTGATTTATCACGCGATTCATCACACATTCATCATGAGAAATTCAATTGGCACATTGTATAATAAAAGATGTGTCATTCGATCATTCCATGACCCTTATTTCGTATAACCGATCAATTTTTTTGTCTGTGGATAATGATCAAGGGTGAGATCCAGGTGATATAATGGAGGAAAAATAAAGGTGGGCCAAATCAGATTTATGTTTTCTATTCTTCTTGGTCTTGAAGCATAGCAGTGAATGATGGTGTGAATGATTTGGTTTCGGAGAAAATCAGAACCACTAGGCTAAATATTGATGATGATAGGGAATCACTAGATTCAGATTCACAATTACAAACAAGAATCATGGTAGAGGAAACATGGAAATTGATGAAGTGGAGAACCCTATAGGTTCTATAAAAATTTGGGTTACTTGGTGTGAAATTCATTAGTACAACCAGCGGGGACCTATAGTGTAATTATAGGATTTCCATGGTGATGAAAAAAATCAGGTTCCATGTGGTCCCAACCATATACAATGTGACTATTTCTTGTAGAATTAGAGTGCACCCTAGGGTTTATGGGAAAATTCACATCCAGTTACAAGGTGTGGTACGTTGGCTAGTTACGTATACATGGATATGGAAAAATAACACAGGGAGTTTTTTGGTATACCACTACACACCAAGTACCCTTTGGACCACACTATGTATATGGAGTTATAATATCCGTCTATTCCATCCCCACATGGGAATACCAATGGGTGGATGAAAAAACACAGTGTACCCCCAATACATGCCAGGTACCCCATTAGAGTGTTTAGATCCTCTTGATTCTTCTATTTTGGACTGATAGTGGTTGAATGTGTTCCCATATTCCATCACCTTAAGGGTATAGTCCATCATTACATTCACATCTCTGCATTGCGATCCCATTTAAATGAGGAGTCTCATATAGATTTTATGGTGTCCCTCTATAAGACCAGAGTGTGATCTGCTATGTTTTTTTCTTATACCCTATATGGGGTTTATAAAATTTGTTTGACCTTCCCACATTGGGAATTCAACCTCATTTTTTATATCTTTTTCATTAGGGTTCATGGTATCATTGGTGTATGATCCCCACTATAGAGGGATGATCTGTGTTGGATTTTTAGAGTCCCACATGTGTAATTATTGTGATCTCCAATATGAGTATTATGGTTTTTATAGTCTATGGTGTTTTCATGGGTGGTGGCCAGGGAACATGACCTCTTAGATAAGTTTCTTCTATGATAACATTTCTCATGGACTGGTTCATCCTAGAATTAGTGTTTATTTGGAGAAATATTATTTGTCTGCTAGTTTTCATGAGACCTTCTAGAGGCACGGTGTGTTGGGTATGAATAACTATATTTTTTATTTGATTTATTTCTATATAATTTTTTAATATTGACTACTCATGATTTATTATGTTTAATTTTTTTAGGGTGTCTTTATTCATGGGATATGCCCAGACCTATCGTGTCTTATGCTGATAAATGATCATATGACTGAGTCCAAGGAAGAAATGGGGAATATGGGTCATATATTATTCTATATATATCGATTACTTTCTTGGGTGGATTCATTTGATTGTTTTCCCCACCTTCAGCGAAGGTTGGACACTATATAGTTTATGTTGGGCATGAATTTGGACCATTAATCTCTTTTAGTAATTTATTTTCATTCCATGGTTGTGGGACTATATATATATAAGAATTGGTTTATGATATTTTTCATTTTATCACAACATGGGATTAGAGATGTGTTCTTGTGTATAGGTAGATTAGGCTAATTACTCCCATGTTTTGGATATGCCTACTCAACTTGGGATTACATCTACAGTCCTATTAGTGGTGGCATTAGTGTAGTCCTAATTTGGCCCCCTTCAATTCCTGTCATGTGAGAGTAGTATCATATAATTATGTTGTAACATAGAACCAAAGATAGTTATATTTATTTGGGTTCTATGGGAACAATGTTAACTATTTTGAATTTAGATTTCAGGCTAAGGGCTCTAGTTTTACTATGGTGGAAGTCATATTCATAGGATAGGACACTAATAACCTTAAAATCGACTAGGTACATATAGAAATAGAATGTTGGGAAAAAAATCGATAGATGTATTATATATTAATGAGTTATGGTCTCTATATCCTTGTTGAGTCTTGTCCGTATATAATTTTTTTTGACTATATTACAACTTGTTGATTTCAAGATGTCTCTAGGAAGATAATCATCCTTGATTACACTACATGATCATGAGGATGATCTACTGAGTTACAAGGCATCCGTACTAGGGCTTGTACCAGAGATATTATGTCCATGTTCTTTACTAAATATAATACAATAATTGTGAATAACAAGGTGTTTTTCATTATATCTTTGGTTTTATTCATGATAATTTCTCTCATGAGTTCCTACAGAAGTATCCTCCCATGTTTTAGGGTGAGTTATTCCCCTAGTTGGTTGAGGACTAGTTAGAGGAAGCTACTCATATTTTCCTCCTTGTGATAAATCTCACATATTAAATCTAAATCATCATAGGGATTCTTTTCTAAGGCTCATCCAGAAGATGGTGGAGTCTATTGAATCAGTCACATGTTAAGACAACTATCTATTGGTTATAATTTTTTCACATATTAGGATGTTTGTTTATCTAGGAACATTGTGATCAGTGCTCATCCATGATCATTTGCATCTATAGAAGGGAAGTATGAACCTGATAGATTATTTGGATAGGTTTACTGATCTCTCACTGTAATCCATGGATATGTTGTTTTTTCCATTATTCAAAGCATGGATCATTGATCATAGATTACATAAATATATCTGGGCTTACATTAAATCTATTTCCATTCCCCCTAGTATAATGTGTTGGAGTGTGAATTTGTAGTGGATAGTATCATGGATGATTGGCCTCCGATACTGGTTCCCTATAGTGGGAACCCATGTGGTGGGACCGTTGTAGAAGGTAGGTGATTATAGTACACGGAATCTAGGAATGTAAAATTGTTCAGGAGATTATCTATTTAGATAAGATCAATGTATCAAATATATCAATATTTATTGAGTTAGTGAAGGGTGATGGGTTGTTTCACAAGAAATGGTTGGGGACATGTTGTATTGGATATTATTACCCATTATATAGATGATTTAGAGATAGTGGAGGGACCACCCAGGTAGAAACAAAGGAATGATCCTAGAGGTTAATAGGGAAGAGGAAG
Source organism: Viscum album (assembly GCA_963277665.1). Lineage (NCBI taxonomy): Eukaryota > Viridiplantae > Streptophyta > Magnoliopsida > Santalales > Viscaceae > Viscum > Viscum album. The sequence continues at coordinate 1,035,396,686 of OY728128.1, read as the reverse complement.
TGGAATAGTGTTCAGTTGAGTAATATGAGGATGTCTGAGGATTAACTTATTCCCACTACCACCCTTATGTAATACAATCAAAGCATAAGGTCATAGTTTTTTGGGACACAGAGATATTCATGATAAGAAGGCTTATGACATTGAGGAACAATGTATGATATTCAGTTTGATTTGTCTATTTTATAATAGAGGTATAATGTAGATTGATATAGGTTCGATTCATTACAATCTTCTCACTTCTCTGGTTCAAGAAATAGATATTCCGATTGATTTATTAGTTTAACCCCTGTTCTTAGAGACCATGATAAGAGGTGACTTAGGGATTTTACACTTCTTCCAACAAATGAATAATCTGATTAGAGTTCACAGCCTCATATGGTATCCTGTTGTAGTAGTGATGAAGGCTTACGATGTTATCTTAGGAATGTACTCAATATCCATAGTACATTCCCAACATGACTGTTTTATGTGGGGGATGTGGTGTATCCATTAGTTTGGGATCTGGTTTTCCTTTGTGGGTTAAAATAAACCCCAAGAGGAGAAGGATGGTATCAACAATAGGATAGTGGAGTTGATTACCCCTAATTTTCATAGAATGAATATTATAGAAGTGGATTCTATGGGTTAAAAATTATTTATGGTTGTGGAATATTTTGTGGATGTCCTACCTTAGGTGGTTCTAGGTTTACCTCCATAAAGGGTTCTAGAATTTTATATTGACACACGCTGTGTGATTTCCCCAATATCTCCAATAACACATTGAATCACCCATAGAGATTCATGAACTGAGAGTGTAGTTGAAGGACATTCTGAAGAATGGATTTTTCTTATTACCTCAGAATAACATACATTGATATTACATCATTTAAATTAATATTCATAACATTAAAAAAATACATGATTAAGTAACATAATATATTACTATATTTGGAATATTGGATCAAAATATTATAATATGGGGAAATATATATATAATATTTCAGAAAAAAATCACCCCATTTAGTAATTCTATAATAAAAATTTCTTCATAACATGGGTAAAATAAACAAAAGAAAGGGGTGAGATCATATGTTCATTATGGGAAGAGAGAGCTACATAAACATAACATGACCATAAAGGTATCAGAACATGATAATAGAATTTTAATATCATACATTACATATCAAATATAAAATACATGACTCATAGAATAAATATTATACGTTCATAAGATATTAATATTAAAGGAAAATAGGATCATAATCCCTAAAAGTTTTAAAAAAGGTTTAAGAAAAATAATTTTTTGTAGATGCATAATCATATAATATGATTTCCATAATTGTTGAGGCTTAATTACAAGGAATTATGAGTGGTAATTTTCTATTATTGAACTGTGTTAAATTCCCATTCCATCCCTCTATAATTGAACAAGATTCACTTCCTCTTCTAGATCTATAGTATGGAACTAGGTTCACCTCTAGTTTCAATAATTTTTTATGGAACTGGGTTTACCTCCCATTCCAGCCCTATATGATTGTACTGTGTTCACTAACCATTCCACCCCTATATTACTAAATCCAATAAACTTCCCATTGTATCCATTTATTACAGAAACAATTTCACATACTATTCCATCCATGTATTACTAAACCAGGTTCACATACAATTATAGTCTTATATTACTACACTATGTTCAAAAACATTTATAATCTAGTTTTACTAAACCAAGATCACATTCTGTTATTGGCCTATATTACTGAACCATGCCCACTCCTTATTCTTACTCGATCATACTTAACCATGTACACTCCACGTTCTAATCCTTTCCCAATGATCAGAGTTCAGTCTTCATTTTATCCATTTCATAATCACAAGATATAAATATTTACCCTATTCATTGGAAGTAGATATTGTTCCCACCAATAAGATAATAAATTCCTACATACATGTGAAACAATACAATTATACATTCATCATATCATAAACTATAAAAAGTGATGGGTTTCATAGACATCACATAGTAACCTAGGAAATGAAATGGGTATCATAAACCATTACACAAATCAATACCTATGAAAACAGGAAGGTTGAATAATCATTTCATCAATGCATAACCTATGAAGATTTACAGGTTTCAAAATCATATAACCCATGGAAGATATACGAGTTTCATAAATATAATTCCATCAAAACAAAAACCATTAAAGAATAAATATGAATTGTATTCTTGTATCATATCCCATTAAAGCATAAAATATAACAATACATGTCATCTTATGTGGAAAAGTCTTTTTAAATATAACATGGAACATTTATTAAGTAAAATTTCTTTTTGTTGAACATATCTTTTCAAAAAAACATTTCAGAAATCATTTTCTTGTAAATAAGGCTTTACTATCTTATTTTAAAAATTTATTGTGGAAAATATAATTTCCACGTTGAAAAATATTTTTAAATATTAAATAATTTTTAAAACAGTTCCAATTTAAAGTTTCATTTAAAACCTATAATGGAATCTAGAAAATATTTTTAAAACCATTTTCCATGAAAATAGCATATAAAGACACACATAATTGTTGAAATTTTTTTAAAACATTTTTCATTGAAAATACAATGAAAAAATTTCAAATAAGGCTTAAAATCATTTTATAAACCATTTAAATTGAAGATAACCTTTCAAAAACATATAAATAAATATTTTAAAATCATTTAAAATATTATTAAAACATACTTTTTTTTAAAACATTTTTCTTTGAAACACAATTTAAATTTAAAATATTTATATAATATTTTGAAGATAATTTTATTTAAAAATAGACTTTTAAACATAAAAATTATTCTTTATCAAAATTGTGATGATGATGTAAGGTGACTTCATATATGATGAACATCCCTATTTCACCATAAAAAGTTTACAAAAGTGCCTTGATTGGAATAGTAAAAGAATATTCATTTTAAACCCATTTAGTAAAAATGTAAAGAATGTGTAAAAATATTTATTATAATAATTGGATAATAAAAAAAATTGAAACATATTTTTTTTTGAAAGAACACATTTTTCTTATCAAAATGAAAAATAATGTAAAATTTTCAAAAAAACATTCCTATTAACTCAAGTATGAAAGACTGTAGAAATGGAACCATAACATGGATACAATCATAACTCCATATAATACTAAAATACATTATATTTATTAATATATGGATTATAATATCTAATCAATCATATCATAATCGTAAAAAATCCTGATAAATTGTGAGATTATAACAATAAACTCTGGCCACTTTGGTTAAATTAAATCATGATACCGAGAGGAGAATAACACAAAATATTAAATTTGATATCCTGAAATTAATAAAATTGTTGATATAAAATTTCATTGGTATTATATAAAACACATATAAAAATAAATTTTCATTAAATTACATGTGTCTTGACGATGAAAAAATGAGACAAAAATACATTACAGATTTGGTAACATTTGAAATATAATCCCCATGTAAGAGAGATCATAAAATGAATATATAAATACTAATATATTTAATTATAATAATTATATTGTTCATTCATGGTAGGTATATATTCTGTAAAAATGAAATATTAGGTGAACGAGGTAGGTATATCATAGATAATAAAGAGTTGGGTGAGAAAACCATTTCAAGAAATCAAGAATTTATTTGTTCACATTAAAAACTCATGTATATTAAATATATTTCAACTATGAACCTATCATATACAAAATTTATTATAATTAATACCATGTTTTATTTTATTTTGACTTTATTTTACTCCTTTATTAATAATTCCTTGTTAATATTTTGTTTTGGGTAGTATTAGCATTGTTTTTCATATAGGCCATGACTTCTTATTATAGATCCTATTATTTAGATCATGATTTACATATTTACATAATTTAAAATATGAAAAAATATAACATATATTTAGTATATAAATATTTATAAAAATCTATAAAATATATAAATATTTAAGTGAATACACATTTCATGGTGACAGTGAGCCATATATATTCATGAATGTTGTTTTTGTTTTATAGTCAAAATGAAATAAATAAATTAAATTAAATATATGTATATATATTATAACTATATTAGAGCTATTATTTCAAATATATCATATATGTTCCCCAAAACCATATTTTATACATTCCATGTTATGTGTGAAGGAATCACATGGCTTTGAAGAGGAGGTAGCCTACATATCCACCAACGAAGTAATCAAATTCACAAAAAATATAAATAATTAAGGTATATATTTTTTAAATAATTAAAAAAACAAAATAAAACATAAAAAACATATAAAATCATATTTTTCATCATATTTCTCAACATGAGAGGTGGTAATGGAAAAATTAAAAAGTAGTTTTGTGAGGTAGAAGTCCACCATACAGAAGAATGGTATGTTTGTCACCCTTTTGATTGAAGGGTGTGAAGTTGTAGGTATAAATCATATAGTAGCAACATAAACTTATATTTGGGATGATTATGTTATTATATTATAATGTAATGAGAGATGATTAGGAGTGGATAATGAAAATAAAACAAAATATCTTGAGGAATGATGTTACCTCTTCATTGGGTAACTTTATTTGGTTTGCACTGAAGGGGTTCCTTGGATTTATTTTATCCAATGAGAGTATTATATGAAGAATTTATAGATTTTTGGAGATTATTTGAGTAGTTTTTTTGTGAAACAATTGTCTCAAATAATATGAATAAATGGGACGAATGTGTGTCTTTTTACAGTGGAAGAGAAGTGGACTTCCTGTACATTATTTAAAAGGGAATTCCAACCATATTTTTCCCATTCCCAATGGATCAAATAATGGTAAAACATTGATTCAAGGGAGGATAGGGTTGTAATATGTCTCTTCAATTGATTTTAGAAGACACTATTGGTCATTTGGGGCCTTATTTTTATGGTTTAGTCTTTTTTTAAGCTAGTTTTTATCTTAATCTTTATAAATAATTTTAATCATATTCACTAATATTTTTTGTAAAAAACTAAGTAAACCAAATATTAAATTATCAATTATTACAATTAAAATTTTTGAATCCATCTAAATAAATTAAATTCACTGATGTGGCATAATTATTAAAAGTTAATCTCGTATACATATCACGACAGAAGGAGTTTTAGCTAAAATGTTACAATTTTTTAAATATTTTTATATCTGATTTCAATGATAAATATTTTTCAATAAACAAAATATGATTAATTCATGGAATATTTATGTAATTAAACTTTAAAAAAGATCTAGACTATAATTTTACTACATCAATATATCACATGAAAAATATTTTGGAATTATATTTAGTGTTTTTCACTATTTATAAAAAAAGAAACTTCTCATAAAAATATAAAATTTTCAACCAATGTAAATTTATATTTTAATCATTGAAAAAATATTTTTATTTTTTGAAATAAATATTATAAAATTTTTAGAAATAATATTTAACAATATTGTTTCCATTAAAAGGTATAAAATTTGTCTTTTTGAGAAATATATATTTTTAGCCAGAAAATAGTATTTATTCATGTCTTATAACTGTAAAATCTATTTTATGTGTGTAAAAAAATTTATTGAATATGTAATATATACATTTTCATAAAAACATTCATCAAAATATGTTTGTTTAATTTACTAAAATAAAATTATATTTGTAGGTAACAATGTAGTTTTCTTGTAAAATGAATTTCCTTATTCTCAAATATTTCTTAATTTAATTTATTACTAATCGATAATGAAAGGATTCATTTAATATTCATGTGTAAAACATAGTTTTATAATTTTGTGAATCACATTCATATATTTTATTCGAATATCTATGTGATAATTATAATAATATTTTATTAAAAATATTATTATTCTATCATAATTTGAGAAAAAATCAGCCTTGCATGTATCAAATGTAATTTAAGGGACTAGGTATTGTGTGTATAAAAAGAAAAAAATAGTGTTTCATGTACAACATACTAGTCTATGTTGTTTATGTAGTGAAATATTTACTTGGTTTTTTTACCAAAGAATCCATACACATTTCTTTTATATATAAATAAATATTTAGTGTAGTGTCAAATTAAATATCTAAAAAACATTAAATTAATTCAGAAAAAAATCACAAAATATCATAGAGTTACATTCCACACACCTTAAAATTAAATTCACCCTTGCATATAATATATGTTTTTAGTGGTTTAAAAATTTAAAGGTCATTTCAGTGAAACCTTCATAGTAATATTGAATACTAAATATTCCTTTAAATAGGGAAGTTGTAACCACAAGAGTTACACCATGTAACTCGTAACTCTTTTTCCACATAGGAAACATAGGTGGAATGTAATAACATGGATGTGGAAGTGAAATAGAACTATAAAGTTATGATGGAGATTGATAGAAAACTTGTTTCGGAGAAGTTAACAATCATAAATCCATAACCCAAAGATGCTATAAAAAAGACATTGATATTATAAAAAATGATAATAACTTGAAAAATTGTATATAAAGACCCTCTGTCCTATTATTGAAGATTTTTAATGAAAATATATTCTTACTTGATTTCAGGGAAACCATGCCTTCCTTGTGCCTTGATCAACAGACACTTCATCTCTTATTCCATGAAATGAAGGTGAATTTGTTGTTCTTGAATCGTTAACATATCATGAGGTCTATAAATAGAATTATATTACATTACATATATATTTATCACAAACAAAATATTATTAAAAGATATCAAATATTAAAAATTACTTATATAGAGATATGATAATTTAACCTCTAAAAACACATTCTATGTTTTTAAATAAACCCTTTCATAAATTGTAAACCTTATACCCATTCCAAAATATTAAAATCCAAAACATTAGAAATAAGATCAATAAATTTCTCAAAAGTAACATAATATTGATCCCATGTATATAATAATGCAGCTCTTGGTTGTCTCATACCAAAGATGTAAATACCATCATCTTGTATTCCTTTAAGACATAGTAATTACATGAATTATCATACATCCTTTTTTAAAACATTAACTATTTATTATTTCAAATATTATTGGATATATTCCATAAATAGAAATATTCTATAAACATAATCATGAATATCAAAATCCATGTTGTCTCAAAATCCATTATCTTTTTTGAGGTATATAATACCATAAAATTTAGGGATTCAAACCCAATATATATTTATCCCAACATCATTATCTCAACATCAAAAAAATAATTAAGTTCACCTTCTATTAATCAAAATATCACCTTTCAATGAAATTCCTTTTCTACATCACCAACACGATTCAAAATATCTTTTCAAATCCTTATAGGAAAACATAAACTGAAAAGAGTTATATATTTATTTATTTTTATAATATTATTTTTTAATTCCAAAACAAAAATAAATCATTAATAAAATTTTATCTCAAATAGATAAATATGCTTTGTCCTATAATTCCAAAATTCCTCTTTCATAAAATATTATATATGATTTATGTCTTAACTTTTATCAAACTTGATTTAATCATTATTATATACATTATGGTTAGAACAATCCATACATTTCATTTTTCATTCATGGTCTCTTCATCATCTACTAAAAAACAATTACTTGTACAACAATGTTGATTATCTGATGATCCTTCCACTAAGGAATTATATTTACATAGTGCCCATACATTCCAAATGTACAATAGTCATTAACTGAAAATACATTAGGGATTCCAATATTTACATATATTATGTAAACTGGTCCATTTTGTTTTCTTTGGAGTTTATTGATTTGTGTTCATATATTTTACAGTCCAATAATATTCCTATTTTCATTAGGCTTTCACTTGGGTTCTTCTTTGCAGATACATGATGAAAAGGAAAATGAATCTTCTTTCCACCATGGCCTCCACAGCCTAAAAACTCATCAAAATCATTGATTATTTTATTTTTTGAGTCCTAGTGTTGGTTAAGGGTCATGTTTTCAATCATGTTCCATGAAATCTGATTAGGAATTATCATAATAACCTTCACAAAAGTGATCATCCTATTTGAATGCTTATCAGTAAATTTTCTATCATATTTTATGTTTACCAATTTACTTTTACATTAATCCATTGAAAAAAACTAAAATCATATTGTGGAAATAATATATCATAAAGTTAAACAAAATAATCATGAAAATCATGTCTAGGATGTCAAAAGTATGACAGCTTCCTCTGGCATGTTAGTCTTATCCTTAGAGACATCCTTATACATCTCCTTAGAAATATTAGTTGGGAACTCAGAATGGATTTTTCATCCATGTTTCAAAAGTATGAATGAAAATTTCCTTTGATACCAACTCTAGAGACCATTTATTGACATGAATTGATATTACATAATTTTAGATGAATGTTCATCACATTATAATAATACATTCCGGATGATCGTCATATTTTCATTACTTTTGGAAACATTGAATAATGTCTTCTAACATGATGAAATATCTTCTAGATTTCCCACAAATATACTCCCCACTTGTAATTATACTTACAAATATTCTTAGAAAACTAGGGAAAATAAACATATGAAATGGGTGAGGTCAGATTCTTAGTAATGGTAAAATAAAGAGATTCTTAATTATAACATTAGCATAAGGGTCTGTGAAATGAAAATAATATGTTAATACTATACCCTTCATATCAAAGGCCATATACATTAGTCATGGAATACATATTGTTTTTTAATAATACATTATTCATAAAGTAAATAAGAACATAATCTACAAATTATAAATGAAGTATATATACATATAATTTTTGGTAGACACATAATTATATAGAATAATTTATAGAGTATTTGATAAATATTATGATGTCCATCTTAGTGGACAAGGTCCATTACTAAACTAGGACCACACCCTTTCACAACCATGTATTATTGAACCATCTTCACTACATATTAAAACCCTTTATTTATACAATAGGTTCACTACCCATTATAGCCTTGTATTACTGAACCAGGTTCACATCCTATTCCTGCCCAATATTACATAACAAGGATCACCTCTTATTCCATCATTGTATTGTGGAACTGGGTTAACTTCTCATTCAATCATTATATTGTGGAATCAAGTTCACTTCCTATTCTAGCCCTATATTACAAAACCACATTCACATTCCATTCCATCCCTATATTTATGACCATGTCTCAATTCCCATCCCTTCAAAGAAATAATGAACCATTTTCAATTCCCATTTCCTCCATGTATCAATGAATATAGTTCACTACTCATTACATCCCTTTCATACTGAACATGTTTCAATTTACATTCTATCCATATCATACTTATTCTATTTTACTTCTAGGTCTATATTCATTACTCAATGCATTAGTGGGAGATATAGGTCCCACCCATAACATACTAAAACCATACATGCATGTTCCATAAGATAATAAAACATTCATCATTTCATGACCATAAAAATAAGTGGATTTCCTTAACATCATATATATACCCATTAAATTAAATTTTTATCATAAAATATTCATCATTTCATTACTGATGGTAAATATATTGGTTCATGTATCATTTCATCATAACATAATTTGTGAAAAGAACCAGGACAAAAAATCATATAACCCATGGAAGAGAAAAGGGTTTCATAAACAGCATTCAATCAAAATATGAACCATTAATTATGAAAGTATCAATGGTATTATTTTATCCTATCCCCATGAAATCATAAACTATAACAAAATATATCATCTTATATGGAGAAGGATTTTGAAGGTTCCAAATTTTATTACATAATGAAAAACGCAATTCATTGAAAATAGATTTCATAAAACCATTTCATAAAACATTCCTTCATAAATATGGATAAAAAATTTCATATAAAACATACCATTTTTCATATTTAAAAAACTATTTTATAACCTCAAATCAATTTGAAAATATTTCCCTTTTAAACTAGCTTTGAAAACCTATAATGGAAGCATGAAAATAGGTTGAAAACCATTTTCTTTGAAAACAATGTGAAAATACATGAATAAAGAATGAAAATATTTTCAAATAATATTTCTTCCATAATATTTTTAAAACATAAAAATAGGCCTGTATATTTTTTTGGAAACCATTATATATTAAAATAACATTTCAAAAACATTTAAATAAATAATAGAAAATAATTTACAATTTTTTTTCGACATTAAACATTTTTAAAAACAATTTTATATCAAAACCACTCCAAATAAATAAATTTATAAAATATTATGGAATAAATTTCCTTAATTATAAACCTTTAAACATAAAAAGTAGTATTTTAGGAACTGATGGTCAAAATGACATGTAAGTTTGTTCATGTCGATCATTACTTTTTGACCATAAAAATTAATGAAATGATATGTTGTTGAAAAATGAAAAGAATATTCACTTTGAAAGAATTTTTAGAAATGGAAAAGTAGGGGTTGAAATTTATTTTAAACACCATATGATAATAGTGAAAAAATAGATAAAATCTTTATAAACAAAATTTTAAAAGAACAAAGATATCTGATCTAAAGGGGAAACAATATCAGAGTTTTATAAATAAAAAAATTAATTTCCTAAAGTAATATGGAGTAATAAATAGTACCATTACATTGTTGTTACATGAATATCTAGATAATAATAAATTTTATGATAATTTTTAAGGGATGGATTATAATTTTTAATCAATCATATCATGATCATAAATAATCCGGATAAATAATGAAATTGTAGCAATAAAATTTTACCACTTCGGTAAAATTAAATCAAGATCCCCTTAGAAGAAAAAAATTCATGAAGATTATAATATCGTTAAAATAATAATATTAATGACATGAAATGTCAAATTTAATATATAGACATCAATGAAAAATATAGGTTCATACACAAAATGTGTCTCAAAAAATGAAAATTAAGACAAAACTACATTATCAATTTTTATACTTTTAAAACATAAACACCACGAAAGAGATATAATAAGTTGTATATATAAATACCCCTAAATTATATTATAATTTTCAACGAATACATTTATGCGATTTATATACACTACTAAAAAGAAATGAGTGGTGGGCATGGAATGTATCTCTTGGATGAAAATAGTGAGATATGAAAACCCTTACCCTATGTCTTGAAAAAAAATTTACACATTAAAACCTCTTGTATACTAAATTTATGGGTATTATATATATACTAATGTACCATATTATAATAATTAATATCATATTTTTTATTATTAATTTATATTACCCTTCTATTAACAATTTACAATTAGTGTTACATTTTTAGTAAAATCAGCTTTGTTTTTCATATAAGTTTTGTCTTGTTATACTAGATACTATTTATTAGATCATTATTTAATTATTTAATTAATTAAAAACATTATATTAATATCATTTATATAAGGACCCACCCTTAAAACATACATTATCTGTATTTAAGTTAATAATTCACATTGATGGCCATTTTAGGTCTAGAGTTTAAGAGAATTATGACATAACTATTACATCTCAAATGATTACATATAAAAAACACAAAGTTGACACTCCTACTCAGTTTCCATTTTTTCACAAAATAAAAACTCTTGAAAAAAAGAGTCATGTCTAATTCCATGTTTATGAGAGCATGAATTTTCCTTGATCCCATACTTGATCCTATTCCACTTTATGTCCTGTGAAAAACATTTCAAAAACTTTGGATGGGTATAAAAAGCTCAGTAAGGGAAGCACAAGAAGTAAAAACTGTTAGTTTTTCAAAATAAACAGGTAAACAATGAATACATTCTCATAAGTAATAATTTTCACCATTATGAAGTAGTAAATACTATTCACTGAATACAAGATCATTACATACCCTTTTTTAACCAAAATATTACCATAAAACCCATATACAACACGCATGACATGTAATGGTAACTAGGGACATAAACATACTTAAATGGAATAACCATACGGTCGACTTCCACACATATCAAAAATGTAATAGCCATGCGGCTAACTTCCACACCAAATAAATTGGAGGTTATTAGGTAACAAACTGTCCTAGTATTCACAGCACCACCCATCATTTGGTTTATCACGTAACCACCCGTCAAATGTCCAAGTACCATTATAAAATCAGAAGTCATAAAACAAATATAAAGAAAAGAAAACATGTCAACATCTCAATCCTAATATATCACTTAAATATATTGACAAAAAAATCCATTATCAAACCCATTTTCGATACCTAAATACATAAAGGAGTATATGGTATTTATTTTCTTTTAAAAACACAACGGAAAGTTGAAGAAGCCAAAGATCAAATAATACTCGTGGTGGCGGAAAAGGTCGATGTCACTGCTTACGGTAAAAGAAACATTACTTTTTGTCGTGTAGTAAAACTCCTCATAAAAAAATATTTCATTTTAAAATTGAAGGGTGTTTATACCGTGTATAAAAGAAAGTCATGTATAAAACAAAATATGCCTCAATGAAAGGAGATTGAGATGAAGTCCCTTACCTCTTGTCTGACATGACTCGATCATTCTTTAATCTACTAAATAATAAAATAAAGTTAATTTTTACATGATTAAGAACCTTTTTCGAGTTTATTATTCCTATTATATCACCTATTACCATGTTATAAACATTTTGTAATCATTCAATTTAATAACGTTCGTTTTGTCTTTTGTTTTGCCGATATTTGGTACTTGAGTCAAAAATGGACTTCTTATAATTACATGTTGTTCATGGGGTCAAAGGTTCATTATAGCCAAAATGATATTCATGATTTGGAAAACATATATATCATATATATCCATTATACACATGTATTTATAATAGTACATTTCATTTAGAGGTAAGAAATGAAATGCACCGTTCATTGAGACGGTAAGTCATACGTACGAATGAATGCTACATCCATTTCTATTTCATATTTAATGAAATTAAAACATAATGATACATTGTAAAATTATAATTCTAGTATTGTATCATATATAATATCATTAAATTTATCCTTCATATGTACCAATTATGGTATAATGGAGTCATATCACTCGGAGGGGGTGGTAGTCCACACTTTCTCCAATGAGATTATCTCGTTTACCCATAATGGAAACCATAAAGGCATGATATAAATGGAAAATACAGAAGTATAATGAAAACATAAACATAATATATATCATATATAAATACTTTTCTATCATAATGGCTACCATGAGAGTCGGTTGAAGATATTTGAACAATCATCGTTTCGTGAGGTGTTAGTTTTCCGTCCACATAAAAATTATGCTCTTCATCAATTAAATGAATTTGGTTGTAATTTTAGTTCAAATAAATCTCATAAAAACATCCAATTATATTGAGGATTAGGGTTTTTTCACAATATAATGGAATAAAAATATTTTAAGTGTTGGAGAAGAAAAATAAAAGAAAACAATTTAAGAGAAATTGTTACCTTTAATTTGGGTAACTCCCTTTGGATTGAACCAACGGACTTCTTGAAGTGCCTTATGCTTAATTTAAGGCTTCTATTATGAGGAGAGGGATGTAGGGAGATTAATTGGGAAGATTTTGGATGAGCCAAAAGGCTTGAGATTTGTGAGGAATTGGTTAGAAGTGGTCTCCTTTTATATGGGAGAGGAGGGGCTCTTTAAGAATGTGTGAAAACATTAATTTTTTATAAACATATCTTCAGTTTAAAAAGGTCCAAAAATAATTAATTTCAATGATAAGATGACTCATATTTGAAATAAAATCATACAATCTTAATTGGACTTGTTTTGGATAATATTTTAATCATTATAATCTTATTTATTTAAATCATTTATTAATGAGGTAAATACTGCATCATTATTGGGTTATAAATAATTTATTTTATTTTATGTCTAAAAATTAAAAAATAAATACCATGATGTAGTAAATATTTTAAGATTTTCAATGAATATTTATATTATAAATGATAATTTATATAACCCCTTCTAAAAATTAATTTACTAAAAGATATTTGCTTTTGTCATTTTTTCCATTACTTTAAGTTAATTAATCTAAATTGTCCTTATCACTCCAAAGTGGCACAATGTGGTCTGAAAATTGACCCAATGATTTCCATGGTCGTAAACGACTCAACCAATAAGGTTTGTACAAGTTTTATGGTAATTTTGAATTATTATAATATTATTTTAACCTTAAATTACCCTATTTACCTTTAACCGCGGTAAATAAATTTCAAACGTTATTATTCACTAAAAATTAGTTTCATCTTATTGAACCAAATATTAATTTCTATTAACAACCATGTTTGTTGGTTTTTTTAAATTCAGTTTAATGATGTGGTAAAATTTCATTTAAATGAAAAAGTGTATTTTTTAACTACTACAAAGTGGTTTCACTATTCATAAAAAATTGATGTTTTCCATAAAAATAGCAAAACTTTAGCCTAAGAATTATTTGATATTCCTAATTCAAAATTGATTGTTTTTTTCCAAATTCAAAACATAGAAGTGGCATTAATTAATATTAAAATTAATTATCATTGTTAAAACAAATAGCGTGTTATTAAGAAAAAATAACTACCAAAATATTGACACTTGTTTATATCAAATTTAAAGGTGAAATAAATTCCAATGACCAATATTGGATTAAATTGTAAAAATATATTCTAATTACACTTTAAAACCAATTAAAAATATAATCTATCCATATAAATAAATTATATTAAAACATATTTTTGAATTAAAATATAATATTTTCATTATTCAATAAAAATTGAAATTTATCGTAAAATTTCCAAAAAAAAATTACACAATGTAAATTCTGATGTCCACATTCTAAAGAAATATTATATTTCGTCATATAGAATGTATTAAAGTGACTAAAACTAGATTTAAAAATGGTTCACCATTAATAGGTGATAAATCGACCATTTAATGTAAATTATGCTTAAAATTATATTAATTCACATTTTAAGCCTCTAAATTTTATTGGATATATGTAAATACATTTAACAAACATGTATAATCATATTGTAGTTAGTTTTGTTCATTCCCTCCAATAAAAAGACTAGGAGTTAACTACCATTTAAAATAGTAATATTATATTATTATTGTGCAACGTATGATTTCAAAGAAACCCGTTGTTGCGTATCGGGTACGCTATCGAACATAGAAACCCATTTAAAGTAAAATTAATATTTAATTCAAAAATATTAATATGTATGAAAATATCTTATTATTTATTTACTTGGGATGTTAAGTCTATCCCCCCTTTTTGGAATTGTGTCCTTGCAATTTTTATTCACTTATCAAAATAAGTTGCGGTATTTATCACTCATATTATTTTCAGATTACCACATGGTCTATTCAACCATATGGTTTTTCCACAAAACATTCACCTAGTGAATTACCTTATTTCACAACACTTTCTATCTACAGTCAATAATATGGATTGGATGTTATTCATAAGAGATATTCTCTTCCAACTGAACTACCTCTGGGGTCAAAACATGAGATGGATCTGGTATATACTTTCTCGACATCAAAATATGAAAAACATTGTGTACCTGGGATAAACTTGGAGGTAAAGACACTCTTTACAAAACTGATCCATCTATCTGAAGGATTCCATAAGGTCCAATGAACCTCAGACTCAACTTTCCCTTCTTACCAAAACACATCACACTTTTCCATGGATAAGCATTGAGAAATACATGATCACCTACCTCAAAAGAAAGATCCTTCCTTAGGTTATCTGCATAACTTTTCTATCTACTCTATGCTGTCCTCATGTGCTTCTGAATCCACTAAACTTTCTCTGCCATCTCTTCTACCAATTCTGGACCCATCAGCTTCCTTTCACCTACTTCATCCTAAAAATCTAGAGTTTGGCAATTCTTTACATATAATTCCTCAAATAGAACCATCTATATACTAGAATGAAAACGTTAATTATATGAAAATTAAACCAAAGAATGAGGTAGGTCCTAGATTCCCTGGTAATCCATCAAACAAGAATGTATCATATCCTCCAAGCTCTGAATTGTTCATTCTAACTACCCATCAGATTGCGGATGAAAAGATGTACTAAAATTTAATTCAGTACCCAATGACTTCTAAAGGCCTTTCCAAAAGTTATAAGTAAACCTATGATCACAATCAGATACAATGGAGAGTAGAACTCCATGAAACCTGAATATATATTTAACATACAATCAAGAAAGTTGATCTAGAGACAATGTATCCCTAATAGAATGAAAATGATCAGATTTAGTCAATCGATCCACAATAACCAAGATTTCATTATTACCTCGAGATTTCTTCTATAATACCACAAAAAGTCCATTTATATATTTTCCCATTTCCACTCTGGCAGAGGTAGAGGCTAAAGCACTCCTTTCAGAAACTGTAACTCTACATTAACCTTCTAACAAGTCAAACACATCACAGTAAAATCAATAATATCTCTTTTTATTCCATCCCACCAGTAATACTCTTAAAGATATTTGTACATCTTAGTAATGCCAAGATAAACTGAAAATGGAGAACTTTGAGTTTCACATAACAACTCATTATTCAACTGTGAATCACAAGTAACACATAAACTCTTTCCAAATATCAAAACACAATCATTATCAATGTTAAAATTAGGAAACCTACCCTTTTGAACCAACACTACCTTTTTCTAAAACTCACTATATTTTTTTGGTGCTTTATTTATTCTGTATGATAGAGATGATTTCACCGACACATGATCATTCTCCATTTGGACACAACCCGGTCCCTTGAACGAAGCATCACTATAGATAAAAAACTCACCATTTCTGGATGGTAGTTCCAAAACTGGAGCATCACCAATCAACTTTTCTGTTTCTGAAACCAATCATCACACTCTTTTGTCCAAATGAACTTAACACCTTTTCAAGTTAACTTAGTCATTGGACTAGATAACATTGAATAATTTTCAACTAACCTACAGTAATAACCTACCAAACCTAGAAAACTACAAATCTCAGTTATATTTGTGGGTCATGGAAATTCTTCATCAACCTTTGTTTTAGCAGGAACACAAATTATGCCACTTTTTTAAATAATGTGACCAAGGAAAGAAATTTTTTGCAACCAAAACTCACACATGGTGAATTTACACAATAGTTTCTTTTATTTTAAGGTTTTCAAGATAACCCTTAAATGACATTCATGTTCCTCCTTAATTTTGAAAAAAAACCAAAATATCATCAATGAACACAAACACAAACATATCCAAGAATTCATGGAAAATTATATTCATAAGATCCATGAATACATTAGGTGCATTGGTTTAACCAAAAGGCATAACTACAAATACATAATGGATATATCTAGTACAAAACAAGGTCTTAGGAACATCTTTTTCCTTTACTCTCAACTAATGGTACGTCGACCTCAAGTCAATATTAGAAAAATACTGATCTCCCTAGGGATGATACTACTTCATTTGATGTCCTAACATCTACTAATGTAGTTGCAAAAGATTTAACCACCCCTGTGTGCTTTTAGTCTGGCTTCTTTCCCATACTTGAGTTCTTCTCTGGACACTCATTTGCATAATGACCCATTAAATTACAATTAGAACATCTTACCGATGAATTTTCATTCCCTGATTGATCATCTTCCTTATAGTTATGCGCACTATGACATGAATTAAACACCGGAAGCACCTTCCAGACATTGATAAACATTTTACGGGATGCTTTTTACCACACTTCTCACAATATGGATATTTATTTTTCTTACCTCTAGGCTTCTTTGATGAATTCTTCCACATTTCCTGCCAACTAGAACTCTTATTCTGTTGTTTTTAAAAGAACACATGATCATATGAAAACTCCATTGCCACCTTCTCTGCAAATCAAACAAGTTTTTCATAAATTTTGAACGAACGATAGGCTAGCACTATTCGATATCACGTCTTCAGTATTGAGTAAAATCTATTTATCTTAATATCAATATCTCGGATGAAATTTGGTGCACACCATTCCAGTTGAGTGAACTTTTCTTCATAAACAGCCACTGAGTCATCATCCTGCATCAATTCAAGGAATTGTTTTTCCATCCTAAGACGAACCACCTTATGAAAATATTTCTCAAGAAACATACCTTTGAATTAATCCCAATCAAGAGAATCAATCTCATCACTATCCATGATATTTTTCAACATCGACCACCACTGATCAGCTTCACCTCCAAAATGGTAAACAATGAGAATAACCTTTTGATGTTCTGAACAACCCATAACATCAAAAATCTTTTCTAGTGCTTTAATCCACCCTTCTACTAGAAACAGAACACATGATCCTCTGAATGATGGGGGGTGTTACCTCGTGAAATGTTCCACTACTGACATGTTCCTCTGTGGTTGATCTGGCTGATCTCGTACATGGATACCACCACCATTTATATCCTGAGTCAATTGTGCGATCACGGAAACAAATAGTTTGGTTCCGATTCCGACCGTCTCAGGTTGCTGATTTGGAAGGTTATCTTCCTCTTGATGTTGTTCCCACATAGCTTCCATGTTTCCTCTGCGGAAAACCATTCTGAACATAGAAATATCTTAGGGGAAGCAACATGGTAATCTGTAAATACTATATGATTTCAATATTATCGTAAATTACTTTATGGATATTTATTTAACAATACCCTAACTCCTAATGTTGTCTAAACTGACCTCTGATACCAACTATAAGGACCCGGCCTTAAAAAATACATAATCTTGAATTAAGTTAATAATTCACATTGACAATCTTTTTAGGATTATAGTTTAAGATAATTATGACATAACTATTACATCTCAAAGGATTATATCTCAAAAATACAAAGTATAAACTCTTCCTCGGTTTAATTTTTTTAAAAAAATAGAACCTCTTGAAAAAAAAGTCATGTATAATTCCATTTTTTAGTGAGCATGACTTTTCCTTGATCCCATACATGACCCTATTCCACTTTATGACCTGTGAAAAACATTTCAAAAACCAGGGATGAGCATAAATTCAAAAGAATTGGTAAAACAAGAATACATTATCATAAGTAATACCATTCAACTTTAGGATGTTTTAAATACTCTTCACCAAATAAAAGATCATTACGTACCCTTTTGTAACCAAAAGATTAACATAAAACCCATATAAAGAACACATAACATATAAAGGTAACTTGGGACATAAACATACTTAAATGGAATAACTATATGGTCAATTTCCATACATATCACTAAATGGAATAGCCATACGGATGACTTCCATACCCAATGAATTGGAGGTTATAACATAACCACCCATCCTGGTATTCAAGGCACCACCTGTCATTTGGTTTATCATATAACCACACGTCAAATGTCCAAGTACCATTATAAAATTAGAAGACATAAAACAAATATAAAGGAAAGAAAACATTTCCACTTTTCAATCATAATATATCACTAAAATATATTGACATAACAAATCCATTATCAAAACCATTTTCAATACCAAAATACATAAAAGATTATATGGTATTTATTTTCTTTTAAAAACATTATGACTTCTTGAGGAAGCCAAATATCAAATAATACTCGCAGTGGCAGAAAAGGTCGTTGTCACCACTTACGCTAAAAGAAACATTCCTTTTTGTCATTTAGTAAAACGCTTCATAGAAAAATATTCCATTTGAAAATTTAGGGGTGTTTATATAGGTTATAAATGAAAGTCGTGTATTAAAACAATATATGCCTCAATGAAAGGAGAATAAGACGAAGTCCCTTACCTCGTATCCGACTTGACACGATCGTTCTTTGATCTCCGGAATAATAAACTAAAGTTAATTTCTACTTGCATAAGAACATTTTTCAAGTTTATTATTCCTTTTATATCACCTATTACCATGTTATTAACATTTTTTAATCATTCAATTTAATAACGTTCGTTTTGTCGTTCATTTTGTCGATATTTGGCTCTTGAGTGAAAAATGGATTTCTTACAATTACATGTTGTTCATGCGGTCAAAGTTTCATTAAATACAGAATGATATTCATGACTTTGATATCGTATATATCATATATATCCATAATATACATGTATATATAATAGTTCATAACATTTATAGGTAAGAAATGTATTGCACCATTCTTGGAGACGGTAAGCTGTACATACTCATGAATACTACATCCATTTCTATTTCATATTTAATGGAATTAAAACATAATGATATATTGTAGTATTATAATTCCAGTATTTTATCATATATAATATCATTAAACCAATCCTTTATATGTACCACATATGGTATGAATGAGTCATATCACTTTTACGGGGCGGTAGTCTACACTTCCTCTAATGAGAATATCGCGTTTACCCATAATGAAAACCATAAAGGAATGATATAAATGGAAAATACAGAAGCATTAAAAAAATAAACATAATATATATCATATATAAATACATTTCCATCATAATGGCCACCATTAGAGTTGGTTGGAGATATTTGAACAATCATCGTTTCGTGAGGTGTTAGTTTTCCATCCAAAGAAACATTATGTTCTTCATCCAATAGATGGAGGTGTGTGTATGGTTAGTTTGAATCATTCTAATACCAACATCCTAGTATATTGTGGATACTCGTTTTGTTACAAAATAAAGGAATAAAAATATTTTAGGGGTTAGAGAAGTAAAATAAAATAAAACTATTTAAGAGAAACTGTTACCAAAGAAAACAATTTAAAATAAATCGTTACCATTAATTTGGGTAACTCCCTTTGGATTGAACCAAACTAATTCTTCAAGTGACTTATGACTAAGTTAAGGATTCTAGGAGGAGTAGAGGGATGTATGGAGATTAATTGTGTAGAGTTAGGAAGATCCAAAATGCTTCAAAGGTGTGAGGAATTGTTTAGAATTGGTCTCCTTTTATAAGGGAGAGGAGGGGCTCTTTAGAAAATTGTGAAAACATTATTTTTTTATAAACATATCCTCCATTTAAAATGGTCCCAAAATAATTAAAGTTGAAGATACGATGAATCATATTCGAAATAACATCATCCAATTATAATTGGAAATGTTTTGGATAATATTTTAATCATTATAATCTTATTTATTTAAATTATTTATTAATGAGGTAAATACTGCATCATTATTGTGTTATATATAATTTAATTTATTTGATGTCTAAAAATTATAAAAAATACCATGATGTATTAAATATTTTTAGATTTACATTTAATATTTATAGTTGAAATTATACTTTATATAACCCCTTCTAAAAATAAATTTAATAAAAGATATTTGCTTTTGTCATTTTTGCCTTTATTTTATGTTAATTAATCTAAATTGTCATTATCACTACCATGTGGCTCAATGGGGTCCCAAAATCTACCCAAAGATGACCATGGTCGTAAATGAATCAAACAATAAGTTTTGTAGAAGTGTTAAGGCATTTATGAATTATTATAATATTCTCTTAACATTGAATTACCCTATTTACCTTTAACGGTAGTAAATAAAAGTCAAAAGTTATTTTTCACTAAAAATTATTTTCATCCTATTGAACCAAATTTTACTTTTTGATAAAACCCATGTATCTCATATTTTATAAATTCAATTAATAGAAGTGGTAAAATTTCATTTAAATGAAAAATTCAGTTTTTTAACTACTACTAAGTGGTTTCACTATTCATCAAATGTTAAGGTTTTTTAGAAAAATACCAAAAATTCTGCATAAGAATTATTGGATATTCCAAATTCAAAATTTGTCTCTATTTTTACAAATTCAAAACATATAAGTGTCATTAAATAATTTTAAAATTAATTCTCATTGTTAAAACAAATAGCATGTTTTTAAGAAACAATAACTATCAATATATTGACACTTGTTTATGACCACTTTCAATGTAAAATTAATTTCAATCACCAACACTAGATTAAATGGAAAGAATTTATTCTAATTAAAATTTAAAACCAATTAAAAATATTATATAACCATATATATAAATTATATTAAATCATAGTTTTGAATTAAAATATAATATTTCACTATTCAATAAAAAATGAACTTTATCAGAAAAATTCCAAATATTTACACAAAGTAAACTTTGATTACCCCATTCTAAAGAGGGATTTAATTTGTCCATATATAATGTATTAAAGTGACCAAAAATATATTCAAAAATGGTTACCCATTAAAAGGAGATAAATCATCCTTTTAATGTAAATTATGCTTAAATTAGATTCATTCACATTTTAAGCCTCTAACATTTTCTTGATAAATGTAAATACATTTAACAAAAATGTATAATCATATTATAGTTAGATTCATTCATTCCATCCAATACAATTTCTAGGAGTTTACTACCATTTAAAATAATAATATTATATTATTAATGTGCAACGTAATATTTCAAAGAAACTCGTTGTTGCATATCGGGTACGCTATCGAATATAACAACCCCTTTAAATTAAAATTAATATTCAATTCATAAATATTAATATGTATGAAAATATCTTATTCTTCATTTACTTGGGATGTTACAATTTATATTCATTATATGAATACTTATTATAATCCATAAAATAAATATGTATGAAATGGAATACACCATTCACAGATACGATAGGCAGTACGTAAGAATGAACATTGTTTTTATTTCCTTATTTTATTGAATGAATGTAATTAAATCAAATACAGAGATATATATATATATATATATATTAGTGTTTGTGTGTCTGTTTGTATTAAAATTAAACTAGAATTATTACTTCATATAAATCATATATGTTCACTACACCCATACTTAATACATTCTATGTAATGCTTGAACGAATCACATCTCTTTGATTAAGTGGAAGTCCACATATACACAAACGATGTTATCATATTTATAAAAATAATGTAAACAATGAAATTATGTGATTATATAATAATCAATGAAGCATAAATAAATCTTAAATATCATACCAATTATATAAATATAGATTTTCCATCATAATTTCCAACCCTGAGAGGTGTTAATTATAAATGGACAACATAATTTCATGAGACAATAGTTCTCCATAAAAAAGAATGATAATTTCGATAACCATTTTATTAACGTGATTGACTTTTTATGTTTAAAATAAATAATAAAAACATATAACGATATTTGGGATATATAATTCACTATATAATAATTAAATAATTTTATTTGAGGGGTGGTGATTGAAAATAAAACAAAAGATCTTGAGAAAGGATGTTACCTCTTCCTTTGTGTAACTCTTTTTTGATAGCCCCAAATGGATGTAGTGAATAGTTTTATTCAAAAATATAGGATTATATATTGAAAATATAACTTTTTTGATTTATTTTATATTATTTTGTTCAAGTTAATGGGATTTATTGGTGAAAATAAGTTAGAGGTGCGATTTTCTTTTTATCATTGAGGAAGAGTGTCAGTCTAGTAAATTTTTTAAAAAGAAATCCAACCAATGTTTTTCCAATTTCATGTGGATCCAATAATTGTCCAAATTCGAAAAAAAAACTATGATAGGGTCTATATATGGCCTGAATATGTCTTCTTTACATGTTTCTATGTTATTTTGGGTCTTAGGTTTACGGTTTAGTTCATTGTTTTTCTATTTTTTCTCTTAATAACTATAAATAATTTTAATCAAATTCACTAATATATTTTGTGAAAAACTAGTTTTACATTTTTAATAATTTTTATATATTCATGTTTCCAACATTTAACCCATTTATCCAAATTCAAATATCATATGTGGAAGAAACTAATTTAAAATTATTCCCGTAGATGTGTCACAACATTGGGTTTCTAAGATAAAATATTTAAAAAATTCAAATGTTATTTATATCCTATATAAATGTGAAAATTATTTCAATGAAAAAAAATTCGATTAATTTATATAAAATTTATTTAAATAATATTTAAATCCAAAATAAAATATAATTTCACTAAATAAATCAATTAGACAATAAATGAGTTTTTAATTAAGATTTATTGTTTTCCACTAATCACCCACAAATGAAACTTCTCCCAAATAGACCAAAACATTACCAAAAACAATATTTTGATATTACCCTAAAAAAAATACATTTATTTTGTAAAGTAAAACTTAAATTTTTTTTAAAAATCAAATGTAAAATGTTTCCTCCATTAAAAGGTAGTAAAATTATGTTTTTTAAAAATACATCTATTTATTTATAAATTGGATTTATTATTATCTTATACATATCAAAATTGTTAGATGAATGTCAAGTATTTATTTGACTATGTAATATTTAAATTTTATAAAAAACATTCATTTGAAGTTATTTTTTAAATTTTTTGAGATAAAATTGTGTTTTTACATTGACAAGTTTTTTTTCATTGAACATTAATTTCATTATTCCCAAACAGTTCTCATATTAATATCTATCAAATTAAAATCCAAAGTAATCATTTTATATAAATTTTTGTAACATAGTTTTATAATGTTTTTAATATCATTCATATATTATATTGTAATGTTCATGTGAATATTATTTCAATATGTTCATAATTATATTAATAGTATATTTTGGTTTGGTAAAAACCGGTCTTGTGTGTAACACAAGTTGTCGAAGGCACTCAGTATTGTATCTAACACATTCCATAGAATGTGTTTTTTGTTCCAAAATTATTCTAAGTTCTTTTGTAGTACATGATCTACAAGTTTTTAATATAATTCATTGGTTTCATAGTGCTTTCATATTAGAAAATCTATATGTAGCGTTGTGAAAATGGAAAATATGATAAATTTTAATTAATTAAAAATAATAATTCAAAAAAACTTCTGGATGTTACACTTCATGAGACCGAGAATCTCCACCTATGTATTTCCAATATTTATCTCCATGAATTTTGAAGAGATAATGAGGTTATATATATATTAGTGGTGTACGAACTAGGTGACTATGATGTATACCTTTAAATATTTTATGATCACAAAACTCTTAGATCAGTGGATAGGGGCGCAATGGTTCGTGAACAATGGCATTAGATCATGATATCACTTGTTGCAAGTACATGATGAGGATATAATTAAGGGGAAATTCAGATGACTATATTATTACTTTATGTAAATGGTGATTTCTTTCCCAATGAAAATAGCTCATCAATGATCGGGACTGATAAACAAGTTTTCTAGGCCTTTCTTAGAATTATTTGTGCTAGTATTCATTGAAGATATCATATTGTACTTTTTTCATAAGTGGCTAAAACTGGAAATATGTGTATGGACCTAGAAACACACTCTGAGGACCATCTCTATGGGTATCTCTTTAATATAAATTTTTTTGAGAGGTTCCATTCCTGGAACATATCATCTCATAACTTGAAGCGGCATTACACCCATTCATCGTTGAGGTAGGGTAATATTGGAGGTTTTTAAAAGATTATTCTACAGTGGAATCACCCTTGATAGCTTTAACCTAAAAGGGTAAGCCTTTCTTGTGGATGGAAATGTGCCTGTATTTTTTTAATGATGTTGAGGGAGAGATTGACAATAACACCATATTATGATATCTAGAGGATGTTGTCAAGTATTATTGTTCTATTATTCCTCTGGGAACAAACATCGATGTGGTGTAATGATGGGGAAGGAAGTGATTTCCTATTTTTCCATGAAGTTGAGACTACATGAATAATACAATTTCACCCATGATCATGAGCTAGCGGTGGTAGTGTTCACTTTGAAAATGTTAAAACACTACCTTATGGGTAAAAATTTTTCATCTACTCAGAAATAAAGAGTCTCAAATTTATATTCTCTCATAAGGATATTATCTTCAGATGGAGTTTATTGTTGGGTTCCTCTAGGACAATGAATTCAATATTTTACTTTCTACAGATAAGGTAATGTGGTGGAATAGTCTCTCAACAAGGGATCTTGTTCTCTATTTTTCGCCGAGGAATCAAATTAGTTAGCCTTATTGTTGTTCTTCTTAGTGGATGTGGATAGTGCGACATATCTTTAGTTGATGACTGTTACCCCATTACATTTACATCATGTTATGGAAGAATATCCTAGATATATTAACTGTGAGAATATATATATATTGATATCCACTGTACATCATCATGATGGATTATTATGTCGAGGAACACATTAAATTTTTTATATGATAGGTGGTGGTACCTGTGATGTTGTGAGGTGGGTTGGTGATTGAGTTTCATTCAACATTATTAGTGGTACATCGTGGTGTGGAAAATATGTTCCAAGACCTATGATGCTAGTTTTGTTAATTATGAATGAAGTTGTGTGTTGTAGAGATCATCTCTCGATGCATCACTTGTAGCAAGTGAAAGCTAAGAACCGTGTTATAGATAGTTTAGCTCAAACCCATGATATGGAAAACATTAAGTGGGATGGGATATACAAATTCATTGTGATTGGGTTACCACATACATCCAGGGGACACAAGCACCATCTGAGTGATCATAGAGTGACTCACCATGATGGACAAATTTTTAACCATTATATACTGTATTTTAGTTAATATCATATGAGGAATGTATGTGAAATATATAGTTTGGATCCATGGAGTTCCCTTAGTTATCGTTTCATACATTTATTCTCACATCACATTGTGATTATATAGATTATTTCATGAGGATTTTGGTGCATATTTTCATTTGAGTATATGATTTTATGACCAGAATGAAATTCAGACTAATCCGACCATTCATGTCTTTGATGAAATGTTTCAGGATGGTATCATGTATATTGACCATATTTCGGAGGATCATCTATCGAGGGCCGAGTTTTCTCAAAACAGAAACTTCCATTACACCATCATTATGCCTCTATTTGAGGCATTATATGTCAAACATTCCGTTCACCGCATTTTTGTATAGATATAGGCCAGTCAGCATTTATGGGACCAAAATTTCTGTGACCAATGATAGAGAAGGTGAAAATAATCTCGGAGTATATGACGACTGCACAAATCAATTAGAATTCCTTTGAGGAAAGGTGATGGATGACTATAGATTTCGAAGAGGGAATCCATGTGATTATGAAGGTCCCGCATCAACATAGATTAAAATTATTTGTTGTCAGTAACAATAAATCTTTAAGATTCCATGGAACATTCCAGATACTATATAGAGATGGAGAAGTGGTGTACTGCTTTTATCTACCGTTAGATTATAGATCGGGTACATAAATTCAGCGTCGTGTTATAATATAGGAGACGCATTCATGATACATCACATTCTATCAATGGGGGAAAGGAAATAATTGAGTATAGGGCTACCATTATAGTATACTTGGTAGATATCAAGGATCAACATGAGAGGAAACTTCATGGGTGATCAATTCAAATGCTCTGTATCTACTGGCATCACAATAGTATTCAGTAGAGAACCTGGGAGCGGTAAACCTAGGTGTGAGTTTTGTACCCTTATAATTTTTTTGTAGCTGTTTCAATTTTTGGTATGCCAATACTAAAGATGGGGAGAATTTAACGACTCATATTTTTCATTTATAATATTATAATATGGTAAGGATTATTTTCCAAGGAAGGTGATGAGATAATTTGGGATTATGATGCTCCGTGAGTTTGGAAATTAAATTTGTAAAATATTAATTATATTTATATCATATGTCCACATTTTATCCTGAAAAGTGGAATAACTCTTAAAATGATTCTTTAATAGAATGTATAAGGCCTCTATTTAGTGAATATCGCATGATTTAAATTAGAAATTACATAATATTTGGGGGAATAGAATGTTTCCTGAAAAATTTCCACTAGTGAAAATAAGATAATAAATAAATATATTTTTTTTATTTTTTTATTTTGATTTTTGGGCCCCATAAAATATAGATTGAGAGGAGTAATTTAAGGGTCGCTGTAAGAAGATATTTTATCGATATTAGATTTAGGATAACACGTCAACAGATTTCATGGATGTCACTAATTATGGATGAAAAGGACTATTCTTCAATTATGATCAATCCAAACTCCACATAAGATGCTGGATTTTTTGATTTATATCCCATTCTTATCTCAGCCAAATATTAATTACTTCCATCAAATAGTAATGAACCATGCATAAATGATTGATTTTATTGATGATTGATTATATTTCATTGATTATTTATCTCTTCACTGTTCTAATCCTTCCATAATGAATAGATGTAGAAAATTCACAATGTTTGCAGATTTATACTCACATTTTATGGTTCAGGTATTTCTCTGTCATTTTTGTGGATTTCCTCCCTTGAAAATAATGTTGGACCATGGTTCAAATAAATTACTATTATTCAATCATTGTCCGACTATTCTTCATTATAATGGATCAATTCCATGGTTTTGGATCATGATTCAATATGCTATTGAGTTGTAATGATGTAGGATGATCATAGTTTGATTAGATTAGAATGAAGAATCACATTCTTCATAATTCTGTTGCACGATAGTCATTTAAGGATCGAGAGAGGTAATTTTCGAGCATGTGGGGACTCAGATCCCAACATTTAGAAATAAACGGGGATAACGGGCCTCAGATCCATAGTTCTTGGATAGAATCATAGTGGTGATTGTGTGGATGGTGATGCAGATAATAACGCCAACGTTATAGAAAATTATAGGTAACAAAAACATTAATCTAGAGATACACATTGTGTGGGACCCATGTGTGGTGTTAGGGAATCAATTGTGAATATAAGGACCCCACAACTTGTGGTCCCTACCACATGCCATGGAATTGTCATGTAACAAAGTGTTCAGAAGCAGTTACATAGTTAGGTACATAAGGTGGGGTGTGGGAAAACCAAGAGTATGTGAACATGGAAAAAAAATGGGAAGGGTGTTGAAAGTAATCTATATGACGTTAACCCTATGTAAAACAATGTGTATATAGAGTTATACAGTCCATGTGAGGAAGCACTGTACTGGAAGGCCAATGGTAGGGTAGATATTCCATGTACCCCCAGTACGGGCTATGTACACCCTTTCAGGGTTCTTGGATCCCCTCATTTCTTCAGTTTTGGACCACTATCCCTTGACTTTGTTTCCCAAGACTATCCCCTTGATGGTAAATAATGGAATTACATCAACATATATAGACTATGATCCCCTCTATAGGATTTCATATAAAGAGTTCTTGGTGTCCCTCTATGATACCCGAGTGTGATCCTATATCATTACTTATTATACCATATGTGGGGTTCACAAAATCAGAATTACCTCTATTTGTATGGATTTGAACTCCATCATTATTTCGATTTTAGTAGGTATCGATGTATCATTGGTATAAGATCCTCTACATATCGAGTTGAACCAAATTGTGTCTACAATGTCCACTAGTGTTCCAAGGTGAGATCTGCTACCATTTTATCAATTTTATTCGAGAACAATTAGTTTTTTTTGGGTGGAAATCAATTATCCATAAATCTTGGATGGTTTTCTCCCTAGATTTCATGAATCATGTAGTGATTTCTCTCAATATAAGAATTTATTCTAGAATAATTATGTAAATTGATATTTGGTTTTGACCACCTATAGTTTTAATGCCATACATTATTATATCATAGTTTTTTGTTATCCACTTAATTTTATATCATTTTTATGAGTTTTCTACTCTTGATTCATTGTTTTTTTGTTTCTTGGGTTTCCTTTAGATATTTTAATTTTAGTATAGTGTGTTCATGGATATGTGTTCACATGAACTTGTATATTTGGATAATGTCACCCATGTGTGAGATATGCACAAAAAATATTTTACTTTTTCCAACAAAACATTAATTACATATATTATATATAGTTAAAAATTAGTAATTCCAAAATATATTAAGTTTTATTGGTATAAATTTTGACTAGCAACACTTATTTTTACAAATAGATATATTTATTGATATTGATGGTTCAATATCACTGAACCTTTTACTGACAGTTATATCTTTTGACTTATCATACTAATACCAACATTTTTTACAAACACATAAATCTATTAATAATAATAATGAACAACAAAAACATTTCCATAAATGAAAATTTTTACAACAAAAAATTAAATAAAAACAAATATTTAACCAATACAATATTACAGGAAACCCAATTTTTTATAAAAATTATTATTTTTATGACAAAATTCAATATATATTTACTAGGGTTATATTAAAAATATATCATTAATTGATTTATGTTTTCAATTTTATCTAAATGTCTATAGTGTTTATATTTTTCAATGTTGTGAAAAAAATATGGATTTCAATATACATTCTAAAAAACATTATGACATGTGATATTTTTATAAATATCCTTGTTACCCCCTCTACACATGATAAAATTATTTTAAAAACAAATTTAGTTAAAAAAATTATAATAAAAATAAATTCAAAAAATAAATTATTTAAATTTAATAATGAAAATCATAAAAACAAATTAGTTAGTGTTGTTTAATTAATAATTTTATTTTATATATTTAATTTAAAAATAAAAATACTTAGTATATTTATAATTTAAAATATTAACTGATATTTTTTATTTGATATTTTATTTCTCTTGATTTTAGTTGTACAAATTTTATCCCTTACCATCTACTGAAGACTGAGTGCATCAATGACCCCGATCATTCTACACCACACTAGGATTCACAGGTCCAGCTCTAATCCATTCTCATGCCCATGAAATCTACTCATGATCCAAAATCATCCCCAAGGAAATTCCTAAGACAAAAAATCCAATCTGTTTCATCTCCCTACATGGTACCATGGTAACCCTAAATGCACTACTAACTATTAATTGATTTCTATAAAGATCATCCCATTGGACATTGACCAGTTCAGCCTGTCGTACCTAATAAAGATCGTGGTGTAGGTTAAATGGACCCATCTTCAACTTTTGGGCACCAATGTATGGCATCCATCCCCTTTTGTTTAAAAAATGGGTTTTTCATATTTATATCTTTTTTTATTCTGTTATGATTACTCACACTTGTTTATTATGGCCCTTTGTGGTGGAGCATTGGTGCTAATGACATATTTTTTACTCTAGAGTGTTTTTATCTTATTAGGCTAGTATAGATTGGTAGAATAATGCTGATCGATGTTGATGATGCTAAAGTATCAATGTTTGTGATGATTTTATACGTATTTCTATGAAACACTAGACACATTACCATAATCTCCAAAATAAATATAAGTGTAACTTGGTAGGATATTGATATTATATATTAGAACCACATTAATGGTATGTTCATGAAATCTAACATCATGTGACTTAAATAGTCACACTATTTATAGATATATTTCTTCAGTTCTGTATTTCCTTCACAGATTAATATACTCTTTGAAAATTTTATTTTTAATGATATTGATTTTTTTTATTTTTTAATGGTCATGATGAATAAGAACAAAGTAGGAAGCACCCCGTCAATTAGTTTACATCACATGATAGTTGTGTTTAACTTCATCAATTTATTGATAACTAGTCCAAAGAAGGGTGTATTTCGGCATTCAATGGTCTCAAACAAGAATTCCATAATTTTCATTGACGTTTTGATAGAATCCTCTTACTAGAGATAATGATTTTCATAAACAAAAATCACCATGGTGTGATCCACTAGATAAAATACATCATTCTGGCTTTCTATATTCTCTGTGGGGAATGAAAGATGAATGCCTTAGACTCCACACACACACACACACACACACACATTTCAGTCAATTGTTTATTTATTTTTATATTATCTAACTATAAAACATTCATTGATGGTCCAGACATCTATCATGTTTTAGATGATGGTATGAAAAAAATTATAATTTTTTATTCAAAATAGACTATTAATTATTTTTAATATCATAGTAAAATGTTGTGAATTAATATCAAATTATTAATATTCTACATTAATACTCATGTATTTATTGTTTAAATTATCAATATATTTTAATTGTATTTATATATGTTTTTTGTGGTGTAGATATCCAAGATAAATACTTTTAGTAGTAAACCCTGGACTGTAGTTTTCAATATATTATGATATTTTCAATATTTCACTTCATATAAGTTTTACAGCATTATTCAAGTCTATTATCTGTTGTATTTTCCCTTTTTTCTATATCGTTGAACATAATTAATTTTCCAAGGATAATTTATTTACGAATTCCCTTATTTGGCATATAAAATCATGTGTCATAGGTACATTTTTTGTGAATTTATTTTTTTCTATTGGATACGAATAATTATTCCATTTCTAATCCCCACTAAAATACCACATCATCAAGTGAAAATGTATATTTCATGTATCTATTAAGATAATTTATGTAACTGAATTAATCAAATTACAATTATGATTGAATGTCATGTCATTCGTTAATCCAGAATTAGTGAGGTGGTTAGTAAGAGAATGAATTTATTATGGGTGAAAACTTTATTTGTGACATCATTTGTATGTGTGAACATTCGGCATTCTACCTATGTAGAGTATTTTCTTTTAAAAATGCATATTTTTTGGAGAATTTATTTACATATTTTTATGGTCTCACCATCTTACGATGAAAAAATGAAAAAAAATAATTTTAATCCTTGGAAAACTATCACTATTAATTTTAGACAAACAATTCCCATAGGGTCCCCTCTTTGTCACAACGGGCATCCCTAGAAGCTGTCATTTTGAACTAATTGTATATATTTGTGTTGGAAAAAGGGTATGATGGCAAATTACACACTGATACATTCATAGGTTGAAACTGATAATTTTTATCCCTATAAGATTCCTATAGTGAAGACCATTTTTATCAAGAACAATGAATTAAATATTCTTAAAAGAAGAAAACTCAATGATAGTGTTCAATGAGAATCTGTTCCCTATTATGGTTAAGGTTTCCAAAAGTATCTGGATTATGATACAATTAATAGTTAAATTTCAGGTTCAACCATATAAAAAATCAGATTCTAACTCATATTGGTACTATTAGATAAATTGATTTGATAAGTTGGTCATATGCTTTTTATATTGTTAAAATTGGATATCTAGTAAAGACTTGTCAGAGAATTATATATATTTTTTACAATATTCCTAGAATAAAAATATTTACATTGTAGGCATTACTAATTCCAATAATATTTTAAAAAAAATCTTTTAAATATTATATGATTGAATGGAGAGGTACCGCAACTCTAAGTAGGTAGTTATATGTGGGGGGTTATTGTTTATTAGTGAATTTTTAGGTTATCTATTCAAATTATCTTTCTAATGGGGGTTCATTTAATCACTATCTTTTATTTCATTGTTAAAATGTTGAAATAAATTTATGAGTTTTTTTAATTTGAATGATGTGTTTGAGTCTTAGGTATGATGATTTCATCAAATCATGGAAATTTTTTATGTATAATTTAGGCTACCCATGTTTGGATTATTTAGTATGTTTCACTAATAATAATGGGGGGGTTTTCAATTTGATTTGTTGTATTATAGGTTTTCATGTGGACTGATATTTCAAAATCTAGATCATATTTGTACACTAAATACACCGAAAGAGAGCCTCAAAAAAATTATAGTTCTTGGTTTTAATATATGGATAATTCAGAGTGGTTTGAAAGGTAATCTCTTTATAGTGTCATTTTACGTACCTAATAGAAAAATGATAGAAAAATATTCTACACTCCATTTATTGGAGAGATGTTTTTTGGCCCCAAGTATTTTCATTAATGGAACTGGAGTATGGTTTTTGTATGTGTTCAATCTATATTGGGTTGATAAAGGGGAATTTATGATTATGGTTATTACATTTCATGTTGATGAAGGTGTTAGAGGTGGCATATTTTCCAAGTGATTGTCAAATTTTTGGGGCTCAAAATCGAGAGTTTATTATTTAGGAAAATGATGGTTCTACGAAATGGATTCCAAAAATCATGGTTTGTGGACTATAAAAGATTGTTCATAGACTACATAAAAGGTACATAGTTTAGTTAGTAAAAGTAAAAATGTTACGATTTTTTAGTAGAGGTGCTACGTGGACCGTGAAAGAAGGTATGCATATCGTGAACAAAAAACAATTTTTGGGAATGATATAGTTCACACGAAGGATCATAGTACAGAAATAGAAAAAAATTCATCGGATATCTTATCATTAGTGAAAAAGATACGGAGATAGTCTCATGGATGGGATTTTCCACTGAAAAGAATGAGTGGAAGTACGTGGATCATGTAGGGAAAATGTTTCTTGGGAGATTCACTAAATTTAGTAAAGGCAGTGTTGTATCAATGATTTGATAAATCTCATGTTAGAAGATTATGTGGATCCATTTTCCTATAAATTGGGAAATAATCCCTTCATTAAGGATCAACACTAAGAATATAAATCTAGGACGAATTCAGAAGTGAAGAACAGTTCTTGAAAGGCATTTCATGATAAAAGTTTCATGAAAGATTGTTCATGGTAGGAAGTTGGAAGAGGAGGATTAAGTTAATAGAGAATAAGATTTTTGTGGATGGGTTATGTAAAGGAATACATGGAATAGGATTGCATTGGTAGTACGTAGTGGTGGTATGCAGATTTTTTATGTTCACAGAGGAAGGGTTAGTGAACTAATAGTTTGTGGAAATGTGTATTATATCTATGGGTAAAAATATGACTTCAGTAGAGAATATATTTTCATTTGGGGATGTTTTAATTTATGAAAATGAAGGGACCAAAAATTAAAAAAACATTGGGTGTATCCTTCCCAATCCAGTGGAAAATTGGGAGTCAATGAATGTGTTTAGAGTGATGTAATGGGTATCCCTAAAACATTGTAAAGGTAGTGATCCTGGAACAATGTGATTCTGTATACACTTTTTTATGCCACAAAAAGTAAATATTAATAAAATTTGTTATGACTACCACACTATCAGTGTATGATCCTTAAACTATACCATAGTGTTGAACCAAGTAAAATTATTTATTGAAACCATTTAGGTGATTTTTTGTTTATCGATCCTTCTAATTAGATAGTATTAACGGGTTCCTACCGACACGGGAACATGATCCATCACTTTTAATGAAAATATAGACACCCTGATTCACCCATTGCCTATCAGGGTGTTTTGGGGTACTTCTCTATTGGTGTATATTTTTACTGAGGAAATTGATGCTAATTTTATTTTGGGGTTTTGTCCTTTTATATTATTCATCACTCATGCAAACATTGAGAAAACCATTCCATAAAATGAGCGTCTTGATGAATTGGTTTCCCAATTTATCATTTAAAATCAAGAATAGTTCATATATAATAGTTTTTTTAATCATCACTTCTTAAAAGTGAATACTCTTCACTATAAGCGTTGCTTATTGAGAAAGGCATTGAGAAATAATTTTATTTTTTGAGAGCCTCTATTGGACCTTTTCCCCCTTCTAACACAGAATCATTAGTTTACAGTTCAATTTTTTAATTGTTTGTTAATAAATTTCTTCAACTATATTCAATAATATGTGATTGGTATTGCACCTTGGGAATAGATCGATGTTACTCAGAAAAATAAATTAAAAACAACGATAGTTATTTTTTCCAAAGAGCATAATGAAAACCTTTGGTGAATATTTTCCCCAAATTTTAAGATAGACATATTTTTCATATATTTATCATTGTGTTGAAGTCTGAAAGTTTGTTCTTATATTGTGTTGTAGGTGAACCTTTATACTTGATGGAACAAGATATTTTTCTTATGCTTCTACTTGGACCAAGACCCTTAATAGAAATTAAATTACTAGATAAAAAATGTTGAATTTTATGGACACGTCATAGATACCATAGTAATCCTACACAATTTTTAGGTATTGAGCACTTGTAAGGATTCCCAAAACTATTTGAGTTGGATTCTATCACAGATTCCATATCCAGCCTCCACAATTTACATGAATTGAGGGCTTATAATGATTCTCAACAAGGAAGCTTTAACACATTAATTGAATTCGAGTACTGGATAAACAATGCTGGAGTTATCTAACTCTTACAAAAAAATAAATGAGTTAATCATTCATGTTCCCCATTTCACATAATAATATGACAAAATTATTTGATTTAATTTTATGTTTTTAAAGTTTTAGACAACTGTTTTTTTACTTTATTTTTACAGAGATTTGTATTTATGAAACATTCATGTAATAATCATTAGAATTTTGTATCCCTCCCCATCCATTATTTGGGATTAGCCACGTCATTCTGCCATTTAGATCTATAGATGATTGCCACCATTAGGGTCATGTCATGATTGAGGGGATTGAATTCTTGGACCATGCTGCTAGTATGAATCACAACTGCAACAGTTGATGTGAGAGACAAATGTTTCATAAGGGTTCTGATAGAGAGGTAGTGAGGCCTTTGTGTCATAAGAATGTTGATACACTAAAGCCATCACCTATTCAATATAGGGCTAATAAGATTGCATTAGTTGTAATACCATTTCCATCATCTCTTTCAGGAATGATAGAAAATACATATAATTCATGCATTATAATGTGTGAAGTACACAGGCATACAACTAAACTAGTTTCTACTAAGATACTTATAAATATGGAAATTATAACTATTTTAGATGTTCTAATTTCATTTTATTCTCCTTCATTAGTTTTGGAAGAATTATCTAATGAATGTGATATTGAAAACATAGTGGATAGCCTTTGAGTATCCTACTAGGGCTATAAAACCTACTACTCTAAACATTTCAGGACCCTCAAATGATGATATTGAAATCCCATAGAAGTATGTCCCTTAGAGATGGAGTTCTCATCCAATGTGCTGACATTATAAACGTTAGAGGACAATTCATATCATGTGTAAATTGTCAAAATTTTAATTATTGAAAAAATTAAATTTACATCTCTACTATTGTCTCTAATTTTTTGAATTGTGGGTCTCATCATTTTCATTCATTAGAATGTTTTATGGTCTCCTCATTCTTGATTTGGTTATTATATATTCTTACTGATTATGTGGAATATAAATTTTGACTTATTAGGATGATGAATCATCAGGGGTGTTTTTTGGCATTATAGTCTGGGCATTTTTGTCATGTCATAGGTCTATTCTACTTTATGGATTGAAGAATCAGTCATGGATGGTTTCTATTGGTTACAATATTTTTACTTGCTAAAATTGTTTTACAAGTGCATCTGACAGATTACATTTCATGGGGTCACTTGCACATGGTCATCACTTCAGGTCAGAAGTAGATGATTGTTGTGATAATGTGTCATTTTTTTTATTTTTTATTGATCTTCTACTATGAAGATGAGGTTAGTTGTGTATGTTTGACCACATATAATAATGTGTACATTTTATTATTCTTTTTTAATAAAATGGGGATAAATTATAAAAAAACTAATAGAAGTAAAAATTAATATTATTTTTTTATAAATTGTTTAAAACTGAAAAATGATGCCTAGATGTGAGTCATCCAAACAACCGTTTCTTAATATGTCAACAGGGATGATAAAAAATTATCACTATGAAAAACAATTTTTATATTTATTTGTATTTCTATTTTGGTTTCAATTTAGGAAGATATCTTAAACTGATTTGAGGTTATACACTTTGGTTATTTTTTACATAGATATTGGTGTAGAAAGGTTTTCCATATCAGTACTTCAGGCTTCTTACTGATAATGGAGCTGGCACTATTTCTTTCATGCTGATAAGAGTGTTGTGTATTTTGTATTAATACTCTTTGGATATGTGGGGTGGAGATCATGGAGGTGAAGGATGTAATATAGGGGTGAGTTTTATCACGGGGGTTGGAGCTAACTGGGGGGTCTTGGGAAATTGATGGGTTACAAGCACTCATTGGTTCCTTGTATAGGAGATTGATTGCTGGCATGGACTTGTGGGTGCTAGAGCTGGCCCGCTGGCATGGACAGGTCACCAGTAATGGGTGGGGGAGGGGGTTGTGGGTTGGGGGATGGAACCTTCCTTTTGTATTGATTTATTTTGTATTAAATTTCATTTTTAATATAATTTTTTTAAAAAAATATATCTTGTGTGTAAATAATCATCTATTTAAATATAAAACACATGTATTATATAAGATAAATTAATAAATTTAATATCAAATTTTATTATAAATAAAAATTTATAATCTTTATAAAAGTAATTTTCAAATATAAGTTATAAATTAGCAATTATATAACCAAAAGAAAAAATCATCATTATAACCTGTAACTAAAATCTTTAACCAACATATATTTTATCATTGTATTAAATATAATTTTTATAGAATAATTTTATCTATCACAAAAACATTTATCAGTAGATTTTTTACAAATAGCTTATTAATAGGGACATAAATGTTGCTAAAATGTTTTACGAACAGGAAGTTTACTTTTACCAACAGATATTTCCCCATTGGAAATACTAAAATATTTTTATTGATGCGTATCCGACACTAGTCAACAACTCCCATCCTATTTGAGGAAGGCTTGTAGTTTTTTTGTTTTGGTCCCTATCAGGATAGTTCATGATATTATTATAGATTTATAAAAGCTGTAATGTTAAATAATCTTAAATGAACTTGGTTAAAAAAATTACCACTTCTAATATCTTCATGTATACCACTCTTTTATGATTCATAGATTAAAATTTTGGGGAGGCACAAACTTAATTGACATGGGAAATCCAGTTTGGGGAGGGTTTTGGTATGGTTTTTATATATAATTTTCTCTTTTTTGTGTGTAGATGGATGGATAAAGTGTACTTTTATATTTGAGAGGGGTGCAATTTTTGAAAATAAAAATTTCATAATATCAAAAGTGAATTATTATTCAAAAAACAGAAGATCAAAAATTGATAATTAGAAGGAAAACTGTAATGTATGTTTGGTGAGTCCCTCATCAAAACAATTTTATTCAAATTTAAATGATATTTAGACCCTTTAACTAGTTTTTTAATATATTAATTCTATTTAAAAACTTATATGTTGACTAATTTCCTCCTTGGAAACATTACTTTGGATAAAAATGATGTGAAAACTATTACAAATTTTCTATATACTAATTCAAAATATTATATCCATTATACATATTCAAATATTTAAAATGATAAAAAAATAATTGTATATAATAATACGAAATATAGAAAAACAATTTCAAGAAAAATATATTTTATATGCATGAAGTTATTTTATTCATATTCAATTCCATGAAAATAAAATTAAGATTATGTTAATTATATATATATATATTATCTACAAAAGTATTTAAAGTTTTTATTCAAATGTGATTAATTTAGTTTATTAAAATAAAAAATACATTTTGGATATAAAAAAAATTCATTGTAAGATAATCCTCTTAAACATAAACTGATTATATTCCTATATTTTATAATTGATTAAGTTTTTTTGGGGAATTAATTAACCCATTGTGAAAGATAAATATCACTACCACAAAAACAGTTTTTCACAGCGCCCCCCCCCCCCTTTATCAGCGCATGTTTAGTAGCGGTGATAAAGGGTCGGCTTCAAAAAAAAAATTTAAAAAAAATATATTAATATATAAATATATAAATATAGTTATATCGATATATAAATATAATATATAATTTTCAAATATATTTTAGATAACTGTAAATGTACATTTACACTTATTATACATAATATATAAGATATTTAGTGAAAATGGCTTCTTAAAAAATTGAAAAAATATTTTTAATTAATAATTTGCTAATCATTATGGAGTAATAGTCATTTAATAACAATTTGAAGAATAAAAAAATTAAAAAAATTAAAAAAAGATCCAAAATATGTTGAAAACGCAACTCAAACTTCAAACAGCCATAACTTTTGATCCGGGTGTCTGTTTGAGCTCTACCACATATCAAATCGAATCATGCGATGAGCTCTACATCGCTGAGACCATGGGGAACCCTAGTCAAGGGATTTTCAAGGTCAAAAGTGGCCCATAATGACTCCAAAACCGAGTTTTTAGTCGGTGTACCCCGATTTTTTAACATTTCGTGGATTTTCACCCTCGTTTAAGCGGGTATTATTGGATTTTTGGTGGGCGTATGAATTTATTACAAGGTATTACATTCATATTGATATTATAACTTTGAA
Organism: Viscum album; assembly: GCA_963277665.1. NCBI lineage: Eukaryota > Viridiplantae > Streptophyta > Magnoliopsida > Santalales > Viscaceae > Viscum > Viscum album. Next base: position 1,035,356,659 of record OY728128.1, on the reverse strand, counting down.
ATTTCATCATTTTTTATAATTCACTGCTATTTATAATCAAATATATAACAATATATTCATATTTTTTAAATATTCACACCTAAAAATTTAATTATAAATATAAATAATAAAATATATTTACATATAAAATATATTAGATTTATCTAAATAATAACTAACATCAATTTTATTTAAAATACAATGAATATTTATATACCTATATATAAATCTAACTATATATATATTAATCTAATAACTATATATATATATATTAATATAACTACATATATATATATTAGTATTACTATAAATATATATACTAATAACACCATAAATATATATATTAATATCACTATATATATATTAATATAACTATATAAATATATATTCATATAACTATATATATGTTAGTATAACTATATATATGTTAATATAAATATATATATGTTAATATAACTATATATATGTTAGTATAACTATATATATATATATATTAATATAAATATATATTACTATACGAATAAATATAACTATATATATATATAGATATATATTAATATCACTATATATATATTAATATTACTATATATATTATAATATAACTATATATATATATATTATAATATAACTATATATATTAATACAAATATATATTACTATAAGAATAAATATAACTAAATATATAAATATATATATATATATATAGATATCATTATTGGAAAGAAAATCAAAATAGAGTAGTGGTAAGGGCTTAGGCCTGCAGGGGGGGTCTCGAGTTCAAATCCTGGTGGAGGCAGGGGTGCGCGCGCATGGGGAATATTGGAGCAAGCACTGTTAAAGGGTGGAGGAGGGTGTGAGGGGTGCTGTATAGGGGCCGAAAAGCATTGTAAAGGGGGGGGGGGGGGGGGTTCAAGCACTATAAAAGCCCCCCCGATTGGCAGTATTTTTTAATTTTTTTTAATTTTTTTAATTGTTTTTAATTTTTTACTTTTATCAGCGCTTTTTTAAAAGCGCTGATAAAAGGGTCCTTTATCAGCACTAAAATGAAAGCGCTGATAAAGGGGTACTTTTATCAGTGCTTTTCGGAGCGCTGATAAAGGGGACCCCCCCCCCCCCCCCCCTTTTTTCTACGCTGGCTTTATCAGCGCTTTTTCTATTGCTGATAATGGCCGTTTATAGCACTAATAAAGGCCGTATTTGTAGTAATAATTATATCTTCTCATAATCATATCTTATATATATATATAATCCCCAAAACCACTTCATAAGATCAATGTGTTTAATAGTAAACCGTGTCGATCTCAGTTTACGATCAACCTTTGATGAATCTTATTGTAGTTTTGAATAGCCTAAAGTAATTGAATATATTTTTTATCTAAAACCAACTCTTAAAATATATTTTATTCCCACCAAATGAGAATCCTAAAATATTCAATGAGTATGGAAGACCTTAATATGATTATTATTTTCCCTTCAAATGTAAAAGAAGGTTGAGGGTTCAAAAAATCATAGATCACATGAACCTCTAAAAGGTCATGTGATTTCATGACTAACATAGGATCATATAAAGTAACCATGTTTAGATGATTTCGTATATAAGGTCCCACATATTCGACTTAGGCAAGCCCTTATATTCTTATGAAGGATCCTCAAACTCCTGGAGTCCATATAGTGAAAAATGGGTGTGGTCCAGTAGTCCAGGCGGTTTTTCATCATTGAGGACATAACTATCTAACAAAAAATATATTGAAAATGGTAGGAAATATTTCCAATGGAGTACTCCCCTAGATTCTATAATCATCAAGAAACATAACACATGTGGGAAGGATAATTATTCTTGAAAACATCCTGAATAACTCATGAGAAGTAATATCTTTCTGAAAATAAGAAAAGGGAAAAAAATAATAGGATTGGGAGTTAATCACACACGTAAAAGCATGTAGCATTCCCATAGTGGTTTCAAAGACACTATGAGAACCCATTAGAATTTTCAAATCATCTCTCGAATTCCCTTAGACTTATCATCCTTGTCACGCAATGCACTATTGGTATTCAGAGGAGGCCCTGCAAGTTCCTAAATGGATATACAAGGTAAAATAGATGGATTTTTCCAAGATATTTTCATGTAACCCCATATAAATGGAATTAGTTATGTGTAAAATCATCAATAAATATATTTTTTCCTTTATTATTATAGATATAATTTTTCACGACCTTCTCCCTTTTTTTAAAAGAATGAAAAAATGGGTAGAGGAGGCAGATATTTGATGTTCTAATAGATGTGTGGCATGCCCTTTGAAGTTTTCATTTCTCTAAGAGACACTGATGGAATGTCTCCCTCATCATTCTAAATCCATTGGACTTTTCATCATATCGATGCAATGTGCTTCATGTATTCCCAGGCACCCTTGCACATCACCTGTTGGATGTCAAAGGATAGATAGGTGGATATATCCTTGTGATGCTCATGAACCCCCATATGAACCATATTTTTCATGAGATGTATCATCATGAAATAGAGTAATCTTCATTAACAATACTCTTATAATTTCTCATTAGCTTCATCCATTCTAAAATTAATCTAAGGATATAAAAGAGGGAGTAGGTGGGTGCCTCTCGTGGTCATAAAAAGCTTTCCACTAACAAATGAAGTCCACATAATGGACTCATGAGACTCCTTGATGAGTTTCATGGATTCTAAAAAGGTTTCTAGATAATCCATTTATCTCATGGAACCCCTAGAATAATCCTTCAAGATCACGTAGACACCTTTCAATAGGTTCCTTGATCACATTAAGACCCTTGGTCATGTCAACATGACAAAAAAGAATTCCTTCAAGATGTCTGAATAATAAAAAAATTCCCCATTAATTTTAAATAATCCAATAAGGTATTCATTTATCAATGGGACTCCAAGTCATTGAAAATTAGGTAACTCTGTCAAAATGTTCATTGAAAATGGATTGGGGTGATGTGGGGCACCAAAACCCTTCACTAACTTCATCCAGAATTTTCCCCAGATAAGTAGCTAAAATAAGAGAAAAATGAGGGTGGTGAATCTTATAAATCCCCCATTCCACCATTAAAAATGAACATCTATGTATCAAAATCAATAGGATGAACATTAGGTATTTGAAACTAGAACTGGGGAAGGTTTCTCAGATTCACTAATCTTGTGATTGACAAGCCTTATCTCTAGTAATATATCGGTGACAAAATGGAAGAATACAACATCTCGCATAATACACATCACATTATCATTCATAGTTAATATGAGGGGCATCTGTAATGATATATGAAGAACATATCACACATCTTATATGTCATTCAAGATTCAACATATATTGACATTGAATAAATTAAATACATTCACAATTTAGGTGTTAGGGTAACGAAAAATGGTAGAATATTTAAAGAAAAAACAAGTTCTATTATCTAAATGGATGTTGTGACAAAAATACAAGATAGGAAACAACACTGTGAAATGTAATCTAGATATCATGATTCTCCATCAACATGCTATTTGGGTCATGCGAAATCCTATGGACATGTTAGATCTAGTCACACGATCCACACCGATCATGTCACATTACTCTCACAAACCCCTATGGGATCATCACCCAAGCCTTGGGACATGCATTAAATACATCAGTTGACTCATATAATAGTGCCATATCATGTCATCCATGTCTCATGTTTGACTCTATGTATGTCGATTAGCTTGTGTGATACTAGTGTGGAAAGTAATCTCAGGCTCGTGACACCCTTCAGACATGTTGGCTAGGACTCGTGACAACCTCTTGGGAAGCTATATGAGACATGTGAAGCCCTTTGAGGAATTTCATACCGACTCTCGCAGCACCCTCCATATGTGTAAATATGACTCTTGGAATGACACCTAGGAAAGTGAGCTGGATCATAAGGAACCCTCTAGAAAAAACATCCAGGTTATGGGATGGCCTTTGGGGAAAACCATCTACATCATACAATGTCCACGAAACAAGTCAAATTGACCCTCTAATACTCTGTAAAAAATTAGGACATGTCACAAGGGACTCCCAATACCTGATAACATCATCTATCCTTGGTATTTAATACCCAATCTATAATGAAACCTCAATGTGCAAGCCACAATAAAGAGAAAAAACAAAATTTTGATTCCGACATATTTAGGATATGTTGGACCCCTATTCAAGGTTCTAACTCCTTATTGATCATTCAAGTAGATTCCAATATATATTACCCATATATAAGAGAATTGACATCTACCACATTCCATCCCTTGTTTCTCATAATGAGAATGGCAATCGTTGGCTTAGGGAGTTCATATGTCATTTTATCCGCACTATAAACTCCTAGGTGGCATGGGATAATTTATTGGTAAGACCAAATAAATTAAAGTATGATTACTCTAAATCCTATAATTACTAGGATACATAGGATTCTTTCCTAAGGCCAATGCTCAGAGAATCATCTTTATCGGTGTAAACCTTATGCCAATAACATTTTTGGAATTAGGTCCCACTCATTCACATGGTAGGGACACTCAATCTCATCCATTACCATACTAGTGAATGAATTGAACTACGAGGAAAATTATTCCTTAAATAAATGGTATATATAAGAAAACATTCAATGGTTTAATCTCAAATAAACACACCTTCCGATGCATGTACGTTTATGACTATGAAATCTCAACCATCGGGACACAATCATTCCCTTGGTCTAATCACTATATCTATTCCGTTAATGGACTAATAACTCAAATGATATAAAAAAATATGATTCAATATATTGTCCAGATACATATAATGTCACTCCAATACTAGATAGTAAACATCTCATGATCTAGAGACCCTATTTAATTTTATTCATTGTGAAATTAAACATCATAGGACCACTGAGATATTTGGGTATTTATTCCTACTATAAAAATGATATATAGGACACATCATAATGGATAAATCTCCTTCTCATAATAATAACTACCTCCTTGTATGGAATCAAATTCAGAATCTATTGATTATATAACAAAATCACATTAGTAGTGGACCATTACTAGAGATTGAAGTAGAACATTGGATACATACAAATGGATCCACTATTGATAGAACATTCATTTCAATGGGAAAGAGTGCAACCCATGATCATATTGTTAGGGTAAACATTCATGTATCAGAATTAGGAATGGATTCTAGAATATATGTTAAATCTATAAGATATTCCTACAGAATATAGATTGTTATCTGAAAAATTTTTGATGAGCCCGACCTCCCATAATCTAGACCAATGATAGTCCCCATAATTCATTAGGCATGAAAACCTAGATTATCGCCTATCATTGAAGAGTATATTTTACTATGATTTAGATGAGGGAACCCTTGGGAGTGTCTATGGAAGACTAAACTGATGGAATACCCAAAGTCGGTTGTTGTGTGGGGACTAAAACCATCCACAATCAAACAATTAGGTGAAACCCATTGCACCTTTCAATTCTCAACCAACCAAAAATGATGAAGCTGGTGTGAATATATGTAATAATATAATTATAGGGTTATAGTACATCAAACTAATTTATTTACCCACTATATGAATCAAATATTGAATTTGAAATGAATCTACATAACAATAGAATGATAGGGTTATAGTCCATCGAACAATTTTGTATTCCACTACATGAAACAAAAATGGTGAAACTGATGTGAATCTCTATAAAAACAAAACGAAAAGGTTATAGTATTCTTGAATTTTTTTTCCACCATATGAAAAAATGGTGAAAACAAAAAGAATCTATATAATAACAAAATAGTTGGTTATAATATATAGAGAAATAGTTTCACCCCATACACAATCAAAACTGGCATGCATAACATGAATCTCTCAGATGATAGGTTGGTTGAACAATCATGCATTAGATCACTTTGTTTATCTATTCTTATACAAAAAATCCACACAAGAAACATGATATTATATATAATCCTTTTTTATTCTAGGTTCTCATAATTCTATACTCAATTTGAGAATTCCAAATGAGTAGAATAGACAAATACAGAATAATAGAACTATATTATCAACCATACATATCTGATTAATAATAGTATGAATATGATATTTCACTAATTAGTAAAAAATTTACATACTGTATTGTAATTTCATGTACTTATTTTAACATACCAGTTCAATTTCATTTCTTCAAAATCCAACATATGATCTGGTAAATCAAATATCACAGCAACCCCCGTCAGTCGTGAAGAAATATTTTACGTTGGAAAACTCCAACGATAAGTGGAAAAAATAATGGTCTTAGAGTACCACTAAAATCGTATGATCCTGACCATGGAGGACACCCATGAGGTTCACCAAAAACACTAATTGTTGAGTTTTAATTGCCTGGGGTTGAATGCTACTAATCCAGTAGCCTTGTAACTACATCCAACTACATTGGGATCTTATCCAAGGAGTGTAACAACTACCACCTTTAGCCTCTAATGAAGGTGGATCTAAAATATGAATACGGACCCCATTATATTTTATTGTCATCGATGAGGGAACATGTAAACTGACATCTCTAGTATCATCCCAATGGTACCTACCAGTTGCATTATAAGGGTTCTAACTGACCCGCTTCAACCTTTGATTCCCATGCATGGGAAATAATGAAAGCTCATAATATAAAGAAGGTTTTGGACATCCATGAAAGGAATAATTACACTAATTCTACTAAAAATGTTACCTGGTATATTCTAGAAGGAACCAATAAATAGGATCATATCCCTGCTAACTCAAAAAAAAGTTTGTGGTCATATTCCATTTGTAGGCATGGGGAAGGCACATATCTATACCCCCTTGCATTAAGCCCATTAACATATTCTGATGGGAAAATGTGGATAGAAGTCGGAACGTAATCCCTCTTCAATCAATGAAATTTTCTAGCGTATAAAGAATATTGAATAATTGCAGGCTAATATCCCTGCACATTCATTTTAAAATTCAAATATATGTTATCAATAGATGAAGAACTATACTGAAATATAAGGATACTATTTTAGATAAACGGAATTAATCATACTCTTATCCCTACATCCAAGGCAACTCAACAATATATTTTTTGTTAATAAGTGGTTATACTAGAGCTAGAATAGATTATTTCTCAAATCTAGGAGGATTATTGGCATATTTTGATAAATTACAAGGAATTAGACTAGGATCGTAGTCCCGTTCTTAGCAGGGTCACTAGGTTAGAGAAATAAATTCCATGGGACAAGGGAATTTTTGTATAAAAAATTTTCAGGTGAATATTCCAAGGGATTTTGACTGGGCTCACATCCCCGTTTTAGCGAGGGATCACCTCGTAAGAAGGGAATAAGACTTGGGAAAATATCATATTTCAATCACAGATGTCCATAAGCATATTCCAAAGACTAGTGATTCAGTATATATCCCCATTATGTCTTAGGATAACCGAATGAGAATTTCACAAGACTTGGGATAACATCATCATTCAGTCAATGAATCTACCTGGAATATTCCATCAACTCATTGAATCCATGATAATATTCCAAATTCCACCTAGAAATGACTTCTCCATCGTCATTGGGAGGAAAATTTGGAGGTGGATTGTATCCCTTCTTACATTTTAGAGGTACATAGACAAATCCTAGGGGGAAATTCATATTCAGAAAAGGATTATATTCTTATTAAAAATGGGGTTCATGAAGTTAGTGTGGCACATGCCTTGGGGAAGGATCACAATCCGTAAAAGAAAGACCAACGACATGTCCCAACAGATCCAGATCGGGCTCATAATTCTGTATTGACTAAGGATCACCATGTGAGAATTAAAAAATCCTTACGAGATGCTCATATTCTAAAAAATAATGATAAATTTCATCGACATATTCCAGTTGCTTATCAGTAGTGGCCAAAAAATTATCACATCACCATATTGTTATATACTTGTTTTGGAATCCATCATACACCAGACCCATATCACTACACAATTTCAAAAGGAAGGAAAAAATATTTTTACCATGATGCAAAAAATGTTCTATATTCATAACATTCTAAATGACAGTGCTCTCTATTTTGTGCAAGTCATATTCTCAAAACCACGAGGGTCCATCGACACTTCTATGGACGCGTAAGAAGAAGTTGTTCATCACCCTACTAGTCCTCCTCATGGTAGTGTAAATTTGGATCACAGTGACTCTACACTATATGTCCACCATCATCCACCTCTCTATTATGATATCTCTCATGAAAATGGAAATCCTACCATTATATAGACACCTCCATATAGATATGCTTTCAAAACCCAAACACCTTATTTTATAGAGGTTGTTGAAACATCAGGTTCAACTGTATATAGTTCCCCATTAACTTCCATCAGCACCCCACTCCTATCATTAGTGAACCACAAGATATATCTTCAATGGTCTGACTAAATGGAGGTGTGTGATTATGATGAATAGGGGGCCAACATTGTAATATAGAGAGATTTATGCAAAAAAAAACTCCCCATCATGTTCTATTCCATATCTTATTCTAACTATGAGAGACTGAATGAGCCAAAAAATGAGTGCATAACTTATCTATTTTAGAATATATAAAATAATCACATACGATTGAAGGATAGATATCTCCAAAATAAGATACATATTCCACCATCATAAAATCACTATAATTTATTGTCAGCTAGATCCGGACACTACCACTGTGTCCTGATTACCAAAACCAAAAAATCACAAAGCAAATTTGCACCATGATTTCTGCCACTACATTGTGACACTTCAGAATCTGATCTATGAATCCAATTCATGAATCTATTTTCGAGAATGTGGCCAGTATGGAGCATTACACATTGATGAACCTCTATAAAAATCCACCCCATCATATTTGACATTAGGTAATGTTAAATCCTTTAGGTAAATTAGAGGACCATTTAATTCTCAGTCCAGTTGATCACTACTATAGATTTCCCCCTCATAAATGATTCCCAAACATCAGGAATGTAGGGATAAGAAATCCACACACAAAAATTTTGTCCCTTTAAAAGAATTGATAATGCATCTCTGGTAGGGATTACAATGTTTCAATCACTGAGACAATTTCCCATGAATAATGATTCTCATCATGGGTTGACATTGTACCCAGATCTTATGTGATCCCATCTTCACCACATCAAAAAAGATACAGTAATTGCTCATGTAGTAGCCACCTAGAAGTGGACCATGACCCTATGAAATTATAATATTTATCTCCTCCTATACTCCTATGATAATCAATCCCCAAGAGGATTCAAAAAATATCCTCAATAGCTGTAAGAGATCCCCAACCCACTAGGCTAGTGGGATTTATATTTCGACCACCATTTTCAGTTTCATCAACCCTTGAAGGCACCCTGGAAGAAATTTTGATGATTTTAGATCACCCTAACCCCACTAGGATGTGGAAATATATATCTACATATATGTATCATGAATCATCAATTCACTTACATTAATCATTAGTTCCTCAACAACGAGACCAATCTATTCAAAATGTGGCCACGAATGACCCCCACCCTCTTAAGGCTTGTCGAAATATCATCATCATCATTACCATTTATATAATTAGTCTTTTATATGTTGGGAGGAAAACAATAAGTCTCTAACCTATCCATCCATCATTGAGTCATGCCTCTTCTGGTCGGGGCCCATATAGTAACCTCCACCAGAAAATCCCTCAAAATAGTTTTTCATAGATCATGTCAAGGTGAACATATAATGAATGATATGAGACCCTATCCATGTTTCAATCTAGTATAAAAAATATGGCCAAGGGTTTATATATTGTGCCTAATAAAGGTTGTTCAAAATCATCCTACTACATTGAAACAGATAGAACCACCACCATTTTTTGATATTCCTCTATGAATGTCATCATTATCACATGGGAGATATATATCAAGAATAAATTGTAGTGTTCAATAACACAGAGAATATAACACAAGAGGAATCTAATTTGGATGCACCAAATGAGGTTTTATGTACCCACAACGTAAGAAGGATCCAAAATATGGAACCTCTGAATACTGGGATGCTACCACCACAGTGTCAAATTTTTATAGGGAATGGTATGATTATATACCGATCACCACCAAGATGAATATAAGATTATTCCCTAGAAGAACAACTGTCACAACATGATAGTGAGATAAAAAATCCCTGAAAACTTATTGAGGATATACTTAGTGAAAATATTCTAGATGGTTATCATCTATAAGACGTGATGAATAATATCCCTCGTATAGCTGACACAGCAGTAGAAACAACATATGAGGATCACATTGGTTCTTGATCTACATAGCCAATATGTATAAATGTGGATTTTGAAAATGGATTTGGCTTCCCTCTATTGTAGTGAAATAATCTCCCTCACCAAGGAAATCATTTTGTTAGATGAGGAATTGAGAATTAGTGGGGGATGATGGAAGGACCACCTAATCCGCCTCCACCTTCTCCCTGTGGATGATAAATGGCTCTGAAAGACGTCCCCACATAGTTACATAATGTCATTAAGTCACTGGATACTCAAATGGAAGCCATGGAAGGGCAATGTGCTCCTTTGAAGCATGAGAGGAAGACATATCTTGAATGGGTGAATGATACTACACCAAAACCCAACATAAAAAATCCTACCTTATCTACCTTGAATTGTGTATGTGACCATAAACATCATATCATAGAATCCATATCTTGATGTGGGAAGATGATCGTCCAACAAGATCAACCATAGGAAATAATGATGAGTTGTTTTGTACAAAAACTGACATGAGTAGTTTTTGATTGAAAGATTCGTCTCCTAGGAGGATCCAATATAGGAAGGGAATACATTATTCATCCATTAATTTATCATTTATTCTCCACAATAATGAATATATTAATCGCTGACCTAACGAACATAAACAAAACTTGAGAATAAAATTTTGTCTGATTTCATATAAAGGTTGAAATTTTTAACCTATTCACTTAGTATCCATATCTTACGGGAATAACTATTAGAAATATATGCTGAAAATATAAAGGATGAGTTTAAAACTCCAATAATCCCAATTAGGTATCTAATTGGGTTCCATGCATTTTTTGAAATGGAAAGACCAGTTGAGGTGGATATTCAATGAACCCAATCCAAAACTCGAATCATTCCCACAACATAGTGGAAAAGGCCCTTTAGAGAAAACGAAGCAGATGTCACTCTCAAGCCAGCATCAGCTCACCTCCACGTACCTAGGAAGGCTATAAACTATGCAGTACCTCCTATCAAATAGAAACAACCAAAGAAATTCCCTCTTCTAGAAGAATAATGAAATCAACTGCTCCATGAATTTTAGAGAGTGATGAAAAATTATAATGGATCTAAATGACAAAGTACTTGTTATTTTTTTTCCAACATGAAAAACATCCTTCTCATGGTTCTACAACATGAGAAGCTAGATGAGGTCAACCTCACTGACCATACCGACTACTACCCTTTACATATAAGTTTGAGTCAGAATATCTAGATCTACTTTATCTTCAAAGATGTACATATAGGGAAAGACTATTTTGGATATGTGGCATTATAAAACTCCCCAGAGCAGAAGACGTGTATAATTGTTGTCCTGTTAGAAGAATCAGAGGGTTAGAAGAACATTCTGTTATGGTGAGAACAAAATTTCACAAGTGGATGACTCAAAAAATGTTTATTCCATCTCCCACCTCCCTGAAATCATATTTTATAGACCCATGGTAGATCAATAGCATAAATGGGTAACATAAACTTCCTCTCCCAATAGTATGTGTGATCATAATAAGAAAAAAATAAATATAAGAGGAAGAATCATATTCTTCTCCAATACAATCACTAACTCTTGTATAATTCTTCACTACACCATTTCTAGTAATGGAACCACTATATCAAATTGAATCCTCATCGGATGAAGAGCTCATCTTTGGATCTGTAAATACAGTACTCTCTACAGAACCCTTCTTCGCTGATGATTATGCATTAGAATATGAATTTTCCACACATAACTGGGGAAAAGGAATTCACATGCACTGAAGCTGATGGTATAGAGGACATCGTGGATGCGGTCGGGTCCAATAATATAAAAATGTCTTCATAGAGAATATACACAAATGTGATACTTCTAAAAAAAATTCTTTGGTGGGCCCAAAAGAGGTAGAATGTTTCCCTAGAGCCCTCCAGTAATCACCCACAACTGATTGTCTTGCTTGACCACCTATTTGGGGTTAAATATGATAAACCCAAGCAATGGGGGAGGTTGGAATTTCCTAAACTACTGGAAAATGATATTCTATAATCTTTTAGAAATGTACTTGGCCAATCCACCTCTAATATCTCATCTATTGATATTCATTCCTTCGAGTAAACCCATATCAGGAAGCACTAACATTTGGCACAAAAGAACAAAATTAAAAAATAGCTTGTTGTTCCAGTGAAAAAATCTAAATCCATGATTTTCTCCTTCTTTCAAAATAAACCCTAGAGGCACTTGTTGATGCCCACAATAACCCATTGTATTTTTAAATATATTCCACTATGGTTGAGTTCTATAGATTTGAGACTATTTCTTTATAATTTCATTCCTCGATATCATTCACTAATCAAGATCAGGAAGAATCCATCCATGGGAACATAATACCCCTATATATCTTAGGAATACTAACTAATGTCAATTACTAATGGTTTACAATAGAAAATTGTTATGGTATCTATACCATTCCAGTTAGAACCCTATAAAGATTGGGATGTTGAAAATGGGACCCATCTCCCAAAAATATTAACATTAATTTGTGTGATAAGTTTGAGCAATTACCTATGATGACGATAAAAAATGAACCATAGTTTTGGGAAGTATCATATAATTTTGAGTTTATGGTTATCCAACAAGACTCCATATATAATTTCCTACTTGGGTTCCCCTGGCACCATATCCAATTGGTGGTACCATCAACATTCCATCAATGTCGGATATACCTAATCAATGGAAAAGAAAGAATACTACATGGGAAAATGTTCCCTTTTAGACTTTTGAAGAAATGTATTCTGATGAATATTTCTACAAGAATTCAGAAAATAAACCAATGATAGATTATGATGTAATGGTTTCAGCTTCAAATGGCCTGGGAACTACCCCTATAAATCCCTAGAGTATGATCTACGTCCACTATATACTCTCAATAAATCTGGACAAAGTAGGAGATCTAAGCCCATGGGTCTGATCTCCTCTTGTTCCTAGTGATAATGTAAATTAAAATTATATTAAGAATCACTCTATGAAGATTAAGATATAAAGGGATGAAATTGTCTCTTCTAATTACATCCCTCACCCTGATAGTGATATAGGAGGCCCTATATTTCTTGATTCATCTAAAAATTCCTCCACAATATTATAATTGAAGTATATTGAGTATGATCTTAGGAACTCCCTTCTAGAATTAAAGGAAATGTATCCACCACCCTTGATGATCTCAGATAGATAAATATTAGAATGGATGAAAATCCATGACCTACTCAGATTAGTATCCCTATGCTCCTCGAAAAAAAGTGTTGTAAATTGAAAGTTTTTAAAAGAATAAATATTTATTCACTTTTTTGATACAGAAATTCTAGGAATGAATCCATATTTGTCTATGCACCATCTCTGACTACCCAATAATAATTTACACATCAAGTAAGAATCCATGAGGATAAAACCCTCTTATCCCACTAATTTATAGGAAGAAGTTCACAAGTTGATCCAGTCCAACAATCTTCTAGAATTTCAATACCCAATATGGATTTTCAGTATCATCCTCATCAACTAAAATAAGGAGGAGATTATGGTCTGCCTTAATTTTAGATACCTTAACAGGCATTTCCCAAAGGACTCCTTCCCATTTCGAATCACTAAACTCATGATTGACACAACTACCGGTTTACAAGAAAATTTTTTCATGGGTAGAATTAGAGGTACATTAAAATAAAAGTTGTCCCTAAATAGGTAAAATCCACTACATATAGAGTGCCGCAAGTCATCTTTTACAAAAACTTGATTCTATTTGGATTAAATAATGATTGTGTTGTATATCAGCACACCCTAAATCACATCATTAAGCCCCTCAAGGTAATGATAGTCGATTGTTATGTTATGACATAGTTTTAAAATCCTAATAGTTATGTTATCCCATAAAAGATCATAAAAAATATTTCACAAGTTGTGACATCACTATCAGATGATGAATCCAAGAAAATAATATTTTCGGGTAACATCACAACATTTTCTAGGATTCATGGTATGCCACTGCGACATCGAGGATGACCCATAAACGACTATGGATAATATAGAAATGTCACCCCTTAAAATATCAAAGAAAATAAGTGACTACAAGGGAACATAACCTACAAATTTTTTATTCATATATAACCTAGAAACATAAGCTCTCCCCTTCACGATGTAATTTAAAAAGGGAACCCCCTATCAGCAGGATCATGACTGACTAAAATCTTTTGAGAGTATCAAGAAGAATATACTGCATCCACCAGTTATGTTTCCACCTATTGAAGGGAGACCACATTTCTTAAATGTTCTTAACAGGTACCTTTCACTGAGATCCCTCCTCAAAAAGGAAAATAATTCTGGATGTGATAACGGCCTCTACTACTTTATATATATTTGATGCTATGTATGAATACTAAATATTCAGATGTTGATAAGAACTATAATTTACTCAACAGTGTAGGGAAATGACAAGGAATTACATGTGTCCCCATGAAGTCCATCACACCTCTCATATCAATTCACTCATTCAAATAATTGGAAAACTTATGTTGAAAATGATCGTGGCTCTATGGGTGGCCATTCTAAAATTGTATGAAATTTAGTTCATATCGTATAATTCAATGAATGTGAATGACATTGCTGATTTACCCACATCACACATCATATCTGAGATAATACATCGAAAGACACCCAACTCTTAGAAGAATAGGTCTTCTATGCCCATAAAAATACTCATATATGAGTGATGTACAATGAATCGGGCTCCCAAAGTCTCATATGCATAAGGAAATAAAAAATTAAGCTGAATTAGGTAGGTTTGAGGATTGTGGTTGTCTCCCATGAAAAATAAGTTCTTCTATAATCTTTCAAACAATCTGAATTCTGCACAAATTATGAGGTCAAATATAAACCCCTTATCACTAGTTCAGAAACATCCCAACAATGAAACATAGCCTACCTGAATATCAAAGGTGACTAAGAATTTTTGATAAAGAAGATCAATAGTGAATATCCGATCAAAAATGAAGAAATATTCCCTATCATTGGCAATGGAAAAGGGATAATGATAATGTTCAATTTTGATCCAACATTTCACCATGTTCCCTAGTCACAAAATTCTTACACTAACATACTAACTAATGCATCCATCATCTTGGTGAACCCTGATCAAGAGGATGAAATATTCTGTATCACACATCAGAAAATGGTATGGTCGATTTTTGTATATGATAAGGAAATAATCTATCAGTTCAGCACCACCCCAAATTGTGATGAACTGATGACCACCATTAGATTAATATAGCCTACAATAGGTTATCTCCAAATTAGGATTCTCCTAATAGAATGTGCCAAATGTTAACAAATTTAGTGCCCTGTAGAAAATTTCACTATATGGGATGGTCCAAATGAACAGAAAGCCCCATATAAATGATGAACTGCTAGAATCCTCCATAGAAGCATAATAGAAGTAGAGGTTTCCACTATCATTGACGAAGTTCATTCAAGGTCTGGTAGCACCCATCAATCATGGACCATGCACTCCTAGCAAATCTATAGGATGAGATATTACTCGAAACCCATGATACAAGATTGTGTAGAATTCACCAACACAAGTAATGCATTATGGATTCCTGAAAACTACATCCACCAACACTTTTAATTTCTACATATAAGTAAATATTCTTGGAAATTCATTATTTGGGTAATATTTTTTGTGGGGCCATATCACCTATCCAAAACTATAATTTTCATGTAAATCCTTATTATTGACAACATATTTTCCAAATGGGATGAGGTGATACCCATCAAGGAACTCATAACAAAGAATATTATCAACATCATAAAGACCAATATGATCACAAGGTTAAGGGTTGAAAAAATAATATTGATGAACAATAACACAAATTGAAATTCCATAGTGTTGAATAGGATGTATTAGGATTAAAATATTGTGTCCAATCACTTATCTCCCTATTATAAAACCTCAAATGGATAGATATAGGCCTTTAGTAAAAATATATCGAATATAATAGAGAATATGGTGAAGAAGGAAAATATGTATTCTCTGAAAAAAAAACCTCTTTGTTTTATGGGCCAACTATACCACCACACATACTACTACACAGGAAAAACCATAATCTTTGGAAAAGTGGACAGAGTCTATGTTACACATAGTTTTCCAACTACCTTTACTTTGAATATCTATTTTTAGAAAACTCTCAAATGACAAACAATCATAAAGAATTTGAATTAATTTGATTTACTAGTTGATAAAATATTATGGACACTAGAAAACATAAAGATCTATCAGAATCATATCAGATGGGACTTTAATAAAAATATTTTCCTTCATTTAGTCCTCCAAGGAGAATTTGTGCTAGCTCTCAGAACCATAATGATACTGAGAATGAATCCCCTAAAACAGGAACCCATGTTGGAATGTAATTATGTCATACAAATTGTTTATAATAATTGCACATATTCGTTGGCACCATGGATGTGGATTATGTCACACCACCCATCATTGGTATATTTCAAAGGAAATAATTATTATATATATCATCATATGAGAATTTGTATAATAGTAACCACCTTCACTCATCCTAACCACAATACATTAATCTATGAAGATATTTTCCTTACTACAATTCATTATAATATAGGGCCATTATCCTAACCACATGATGTTAAACGGCTTGGATTTCATCATAGCAGCATGATGTTAAAATACACATTTCTTTGAGAATGGAATATTGATTTATTCCTAAAAACAAAGGATATGTATTGAGACTCAATCATTGATTCTTGAGTACAACCTTAGTATTACATTCCTTTCATGTTTGGTGATCCAGTGTCTTTACAGTATTATAATAAAATATAAGTAAAATGTGCATACGACATGATGTGAATATGCATGGATCTAAATATTCTCTTTCCCTTCTGGTCAAATAATCCATGTATTTACTAGAAGACATTAAATAGAGCATAAACATCCTCACTACGTGAAATAAAACAACATGAATCCATATAATCACTATTCATTCACATCGATCCCCCAAAATCAATACCGTATTATGTTGAAATGCACAGGTATTCAAGAACTACATATAGATTGATTATAATTAACAATATGATATGTAGGGACGCCTCGACAGTGTATCATGGTTTGACAACCACATCATACAAATTTCCAATTTCCTACTATCAAATTCCTCTACAATGTGAGTAGAACACATGTTGTTCCTTGTTTCTCCCACCCAAAATAGTTCATGTGGCCATATGAGTCTGAGTAAGTGATTACATATTTAAAAAAACATAACATCTTTTGAGAGGTCCATCCTGGTACCAAATACAAGACATTGAAAGGAATAAAATGAGTGGTCTCCACATTATGTTAAACAACATGGTTAATTTCCCCCACAGTACAAGAAACCAAACACTCATATGGGCCCCAACCAAGGGGAACACTATAGTTGGTGATGGTATTCTTACATGCCTCCATTCATTATATCCCTCATCATATCAGGGAGACAATGCCCTTCCAATAAAAACATTAAACTTAAGGTTTCTTCAAGAAGTAAATATGTCTTGATTCTCATTTTTCATGAGATTCATATTAAGACCCAGGCTTCCATCCTTGGGCCCAGTCATAACATTACCAATATTTCACATTAGCCTATCACCGTCCATTCCAAATAACATTAAACTAAAAATACCCTTCATGTACTATTTTAACTCATTCCTATGATCATAGTAAATTTATTGACATCCATATTTTTGAGACTGGACCCAGTCTCAACAAATCAATATAAATATTACCAATAATTTCTTATAGGTTAAAACTACACAAGGAAATTCTTTAAGAACTATATGTGTCTTGATTCAAATCTCCATGGGTTATATAGTCACAACTGTAATTCCATTCATGGAACTAGTTTCAATTATACCATTTCACAGAGGGTAATCTATGTCCTCACTACATGATGATGAACTACATATATCTTCATAAAAAAGTGTGGTTTGATTCATTTTTTATGACAAATGTTGTGATGAATGAACTTCCACCAACATGACCAACCACAAAATTCCCATCCATATACATATTTTAATCTCTGTTCTCACCATATGATGTCAAACTGCATTGGAATTCACATATGAATGCATGGATTTACTCCCATCATCATGTGACACATAGTGACATAGAGATCTCCAATCCTAGGCCCAATTACAATAACCAATGAGAAATGTACCCTAACAAAATATAAAACATGACACACCATATAATTTAACATAAATAAGTGTTATATGTACATACATCTTTCTTGTTTACAAAATATATCATAGAAAAAAAATTCATGTCGTATCCCACATTCTTACCACATGACGATGAACTGTACGTCAAACATATTGGTCGCAATACATAAAAACTATATGATAAATACATCTTTTTTGCATGATGTTAAAATAAATGAAGTAATTCATGGTCACATGACATTACAAATAAAAAATAATTATTTCCTTACCACATGATGATACACATCAAGGGCATACGTCCAAACCACATAATGTTAAACATTATGGTAAATGTTCCCACTACATGATAATAAACTGTGCAGAGAATCACCCATTTTTCATTCCATAACAAAGTAACACAATAGCCTTATCTTGTTAATCCATAGTATGGGGTGCATCTACAATCATATTATGAATCTCAATCCATAAGACATAATTCAAACCTGGGGTGCTTTAAGTTTTGGAATATATTCATTGGCTCGTTGGAAGGTTACCCTGCTTCAAATAACATTTTCAATATCATGTATGTATGCTTATAGATCCATAATATGATTCTATTTTCATCAACCGAATGAGTCACTCAAAAAAGGGGGTCTTTATCCTTGTGAGTGGAGACATCATTTCTATAGAACTCAACACCTCAATGTGTCAGAACTACTCCCAGTATGAATTTCCCACATCATTACTCATATCCCAAAAACAATGATCCATAATCTACCACATTTCCATCTCCTTCTCATAAGGATATTGGAGAGAACATGACTCAAGACACCTTAATTTGGATTTTTTGTACAACTCCCCATATTGGGCCCATGCACATTACGACCTTAAAATATCTACACATTTTTCAAATATGTATAATGTAACGACCCAATCTTTTTGAGTAGTATATTAACTTACTCTTATTGATTTATTAAGATGTTAATGGTTAATGCAGAAAGAGGAGTTGATGGCTTCATCCATTAGACTCAACCCTTACGAAGCCCACTTATCAGAGCTTGGGAAGGAGGTAGCATCTGTGGGCTTCGCTTTGGACCAAGCCCAAGCCGAGCTCCAGCGTGTCAAGCTTGAACGAAAACGCTTGCAGGAGAAGTTCAAGTTAGTGGAGATTGCTACTAGGGCAATGTTATCTGAGACTCCCTCAGATTCTCTCACCATAGCACACCTTACACTTAGGTCTTATGCCAGTGTTATAAGGGGCTATGTGATGAGACCCTAGTTTCCTTGTGTAATCCTTTCGGGTGAATAAATTGAGATTTCTTCCTTTAGTGATGTTTGTGAAATTTCAAATGTCTAGATAATTTTAGAATGTATTTTATTGATGAATTTTGAAAATGGGATATTTTGAAATATTTATGTAAACCCTAAATAACTAATGATGTGTAATGATTTTCAAAAAATGGTCTTCTACAAAAGTGTTCAGTAAGGAATTTGGAGTCTAATAAGATCAACTTAATTTTTGATGAATAGTAAATTATGAATAGTGATTTTACGCTTAGGATTAGTAATGTGACCAAATGGATTAGTAATTTTCACTCAAAGAATGTTTTAATATAATCTAGGAACCTTGATTAAGTAATGTGATTCAATAAAATGGGTAAATAACGGTTTCATAAATTATTATTCAAGTATTAGTTTTTTCGGATGAATAGTGTTTTTTTATTAAAAATTTAATTAAAAATAATTAGAAAATTATTTTTATAAAAATGACTTTATTTTTGAACTCAGAGCATCGATATTATGTTATGGTAATTTTTGGGGATTTTTCTAAAAAAATAAATTTTCGGTGAATAGTGTTTTTATTTAAAAATAAAATTAAAAATATTTAGAAAATTATTTTTATAAAATGGAGTTCATTTTTGAAATCATAGCATTGATATTTGGTTAAGGTGAAATTTTGGGATTATTCTGAGAAAGTTGAATTTTCGGTGAATAGTGAAAGTATAGTTTTTAAGTTACGGGTGTTTAATGACATCATTAAATGATGTATTAAGTATATATTCAATATGGTCGAATTATGAATAGTAAGATAAGGTGTGAGGTTTCCCAAGTGGCCAATACCATGGGCAAATACCATGGGCAAGCCCATGGTTTTGCCAAAACCACTAGTGAGGTGTCCCTTGGCCTTTAATGCTTTGTCCCCTCACTTTCCTTATAAATACCCACCCTTTCCTCCTTTAGTTTTCACTCCCAACTCTCCCCCAACGAAGTTATGGTCTTCTTACCTTCCAAGGAGTCCTCCCATGGTGCCCCCAATCCCTCAAGGTCCAATCCTTTGAGTTTCAAGAGTCACGTTTTAAGGTAAGGGATCCGACCCCTCTCTTTCTTTTCATGTAATCTCTTTTATGTCATTCCTTTTCTGCTCCATGTTTTTATGTGAGAGGATGCTCTTTTATATTCCTCTTACTGCCCTTTCATGTTTATATGATGAGAGATCCCCTCTTACTCTCATCATTTCGTTTTATGAAAGTTTAAGTGACGCCGTTAGGCTGCCGTATTTTTAAGGGATTCTTTCACCCATCTCATTTTTTCAAGTTTGATTTTCATGTCAAGTCTTTCAAGTTCCTTTTTATTATGTTGGGGTATGATCTCTATATCTATCATACTGATCTCTTATGATCATATGATGAGGTACCCTATTTGATCTTGTCAAATCATTTCCTTTTGAAGTTAAGTGACGTCGTAAGGCTGCCGAATTTTCATAAGAGAAATCTAATCTTTTTCCTTCCATGTTTTTCATTTCAAATGGTATGTCCCTAAAATTTCATTACCATGTCCATATATCCTTCTTATTCTTTCACCCTACTGTTTTATGGATCATTTATGAGTGGGTGACCCATGTCCCCTCTCATTTCAATGTTTTCTAAAACCCCGAAACTTAGCCGTTATGCTGCAGAATTTTCCCCTCAAAATGCCTCTCTCTTTTCTCAAAATTATTTTATGTTATAAAGTGAAAACTCAAAGCTCTTATTTCTACAAGGGTATTCACATATATATCAAAATTTTCTAGTTTAAATTCTGGGATTTACATACATGAGATCCACTTTCCCTTCTGTGGGTTTAAAGTGCCGTAAAGATCATGTCTTTAAAGCAGTTTTTAAAACGTTATGATTATGAAATGAAACCCATTTATTTTATGCTATATGGGTTATTTATGAAATGTTTGATGATGATATATGTGGCTCACATGATAATAAAGGCAAATTTAAGGGTGCGCCCTGATAGCGCTCCAATGCATTGGGTAATGATGTAACCAATAGAGATTACAATTTTCATGATACCTTGGTGAATAACCTTGGTAATTTTCAAATGACACCTTGGGGATGGACCTTGGTGATATGTTCATGATTGTCTATGTTAAATGATGTAGCCACATCTTCAAGTTATGAAAAATGTTATTTTTATTATGAAATGCCTCATGATTTCTTTCTCATGCCTTAAAGTTCTTTTCATGTCCTTATTGAAGTATCTCAAGTTCACATGTAAAATGTTTCTCTTGTTTCCCTTACTGGGCCTTCTGCTCACCCTTTCTTTTGATGTATGTCCCCAGATAATGAGATGCATAATGAACATAGGATGAACTAAAGGAGAAGCCTTTCAAGTGTTTAAGAAGAATGTTTTTATGTTTTTTTTTTGTATTATGATCCTTGTTTCCAAGACACTAAACCTTAACGATCCTCAGTTTTGTGTAATGTAATGAAAGTTTATGTTATAAAATGGCGGGATACTATAGTTGGTATCAAAGGATGGTTTAGTTATTTGTGGAAATTAGGATATAAAAACTTTAGGAAGAACCCTATAGAAAAGTTTAAATATAGGAAAACTTCCTGGTATTTTGGTAAGTATTGAGTAAGTGGTCTATCAAACAAATACGTCCCTGTCTGGATACGAGCAGGTAGAGGCGGCTCTGGCACAGATGTACATAGGGGTAAAACCCGAAAACACCGCTTTGAGCTAGACTCGAACGGGAACTGGTGCACGATAACGGGCCTTGCTGCACTCTTGGTTACGACACTCCCGGGGGATATGTTTGGTTAATCACGAGCTTTTTATGAATCATTATGAAGGAATTATAGAAAAGTGTAATTGTATAAGCATGAAGTCTTAGTTAAAAGATTCATAAATGAAATAAGTTTCTCACTAAGGTTTTATTCTTTTAGAAAATGGCAGGCAATAGGAGAAACCGTGCCGATGGTGACCGCAATGCACCATGTGATGACGGCCCTCCGATGGAAGCCGGAATGGAAACATTCATGCGAATGATGAACCAACTGACTCAAGTTATGAGTAAAAACTTGAATCAAGCTGAGAGGCCGACCTCACCACGAAGGGAACAACTTTCTGTTGAGTCCTTCATGCGTCAACGACCGCCAACATTCAGTGGATCTACTGATCCATTGGTTGCGGAACAATGGATAAGCTCCATTGAAAAGATCTTTTCTGTACTTCATTGTTCGGAACAAGAAAAAGTCACCCTTGCTGTTTACCGCCTAGAGGGAGAAGCTGATCAGTGGTGGTCACTGATCAAAAACACGAAGCCACGAGGAGAGATGGAAGTTATGGAGTGGGAAGAATTTCGGGGGATTTTCTTTAACAATTATTTCCCTCGTTCAATGAGAACGAAAATGGAGAAAGAGTTTCTCGAGCTGAAGCAGAAGGAGAACGAATCTGTCGGAAGCTATGAGATGAACTTCACAAGGCTTTCCCGTTATACCTCATGTTTTGTCATGGACCCTAATGGGAAGGTTGATATATTCTTTGGTGGACTAAGACCTCATCTACGGAAGAATCTAGCCAACAGGGACTATGATAGCTATGAAGAAATAGTTCGAAGTGCCATGAAAGTTGAAATAGAGTTTGGGGAGACACAGTGGTTTCAAAAATCTAATGAGAAGAAGAGAACTCTAGAACCGAGCCTGGGAAGAAGTTTTGATCAGGAAAGAGGTGGAAAGCATATGCAACATGCCACATGCAATAAATGTGGGAAGAAGCATCCGGGGAACTGCTTGATCGGAAGTGGCAAGTGCTATAGGTGTGGAAAATAAGGCCATATTTCTCGGAATTGTCGTGGTGATGTGAAGCCTCAACTTCCCAACACTAACGACAGAGGAAAGATGGTTCTGGCCCTACCCGAAGTCACATGCTTCAAGTGTGGACAACTTGGGAACTTTTCTAATCAATGTCCAAATCCGAGGGCGGTGGAGGGGAATCACCATCAACCTCAGCAGAGGCCAAGGGAGCAAGGTCGTGCTTTCGCTATCACAACAACTGAAGTTGAAGTTCCGAACGATGTGGTAGCAGGTACTCTTGTTGTCCTCTCAAAACTAGCAAGTGCTTTATTTGATTCTGGTTCTACGCATTCCTTTATTTCTTCCAAGTTTGCAAAGAATATAGAATCAATCCCCTAATTGCTTGAGGTAGAGTTGTCAGTCAAGACTCCAAGTGGGATTATCCATGCATCAACAGTGTTTAGAGACTCTAGTGTTTACTTTGGTGAGCACAATCTTATCGCAAATCTAGTAGTCATCCCCATGATGGAATTCGACGTTATACTAGGGATGGACTGGCTCTCAAAGTATAATGCTAAGATCAAATGCAGAAGTAAGGAAATCTCAGTAGTCTTGAATGAACGACCTACAGTTATCTTCCGAGGAGAGATATCCCGAACTGATCCCTATCTAGACGCACCTCCTATAGCTTTCTTTATGATGTTAATCGGTGATGAGGAAGAAGGGAAGGGGAGCATACAAATTGAAGATGTTTTGATTGTTCAGGAATACATGGATGTATTTCCTGAGGAGTTACCTGGACCTCCCCCAGAAAGAGAGGTAGAGTTCTCCATTGAACTCGTACCTGGGTCTCAACCGATATCAAAGACTCCGTATAGAATGGAAAATGTGGAGCTAGAGGAGCTAAAGAAACAACTCCAAGACTTGTTGGAGAAGGGGTTTATCCGACCGAGTGTGTCTCCTTGGGGAGCACCAGTTCTCTTTGTGAAGAAGAAGGATGGATCAATGCGGCTATACATTGATTATAGAGAACTGAACGGGATCACAGTGAAGAACAGATACCCTCTTCCAAGAATTGATGATTTATTTGACCAACTTCGTGGGGCTCAATTCTTCTCTAAGATTGATCTTCGATCTGGTTATCATCAACTGAGGGTGAAGAAGGAAGATATTCCAAAGACTGCCTTCCGATCAAGATATGGGCATTATGAGTTTACTGTTATGCCCTTCGGCTTGACTAATGCTCCTGCTATTTTCATGGATTTGATGAATAGAGTCTTTAAGGACTACCTTGATAACTTTGTGGTAGTTTTTATTGATGATATTTTGATATATTCAAAAAGTCGTGAGGAGCATGAAGATCATCTGAGGGTTATTTTGAAAACTCTACGGAAGGAGAGGCTCTTTGGGAAGTTCAGCAAGTGTGAGTTTTGGTTACAACAAGTGGCTTTCTTGGGGCACATCGTAACCAATGAAGGAATCTCGGTTGACCCTGCAAAGACAATGATTGTGGAGGAGTGGCCTCAACCCACAACAGTAACTGAGATTCGTAGTTTCCTTGGTTTAGCGGGATATTATAGGAGGTTTGTGAAAAACTTTTCACGGCTTTCTAATCCACTAACCAAGTTGACTCGAAAAGGGGTTAAGTTCATCTGGACAAAGGAATGCGAGGAAAGTTTCCAAGAGCTGAAGAAGAGATTGGTTACTGCACCTGTGTTAACACTACCCTCTATCGGAGAAGGATTCGTTATTTTTAGCGATGCATCTCTGAAAGGGCTTGGGTGCGTCCTCATGCAAAATGACAAAGTAATTGCTTATGCATCTCGACAGTTGAAGATTCATGAGAAGAATTATCCTACGCAAGATCTAGAGCTGGCGGCAGTTGTTTTTTCTCTAAAGATATGGAGGCACTATCTTTATGGGGAGAAATGTGATATATACACTGACCACCAAAGTCTAAAGTATATTTTCACTTAGAAAGAATTGAACATGAGACAAAGGAGATGGTTGGAGCTTATTAAAGACTATGATTGTTCAATTCATTATCACCCTGGAAGAGCAAACAAAGTCGCGGATGCGTTAAGCAGGAAAGATCCTGTTGTTCTGGCAACAATGAGGATCCTGGGAGATCCCTTGATTAAAGATCTAGTAAAACTGGACATGGGAATTATAAGGAAAGGGACATCATCAACCCTATCCCAAATGATTTCTCAACCTTCATTACTAGAGAAGATCAAGAAGGCTCAAAAAGAAGATCCTTTACTGCAGGAGAAGTTCGAGGCTGTAAAGGATGGGAAGTTCCCTGATTTCAATATTGATCAAGAAGGTGTATTGAAATTTCGTACAAGACTATGTGTTCCATCTATTCCGGAGATAAAGAAAGAACTGATGGATGAAGCTCATAGCTCTAATTTCTCTATACATCCGGGAAGCACTAAGATGTATAGAGACCTTCGTGATCATTATTGGTGGGATAACATGAAGAGGGAGATTGCCGATTACACTACAAGGTGCCTGGTGTGTCATCAAGTAAAGGCAGAAAGACAACTTCCTAAGGGGGTATTACAACCGCTACCCATACCAGTATGGAAGTGGGATAATATCACTATGGACTTTGTAACTGGTCTCCCGAAAACATCCAAAGGGAACAATGCGATATGGGTTATTGTGGACCGTCTCACCAAGACAGCCCATTTTATCCCTATTCGGGAAGATTTCTCTCTAGATCAGCTTGCCAAGATATACGTGAAGGAAGTGGTAAGGCTGCATGGGGTACCACTATCCATCGTATCTGATCGTGACCCAAGATTCACATCAAAATTCCGGAGAAGTCATCAGCATGCTCTGAATACTGAATTGAATTTTAGTACGGCCTATCATCCTCAAACTGATGGCCAATCTGAAAGGACTATTCAGACACTCGAAGACATGTTGAGATTATGCTCAATGGAATTTAAGGGTGGATGGGATCAACACCTCCCATTAGTGGAGTTCTCCTATAACAACAGATTCCATGCGAGTATTCAGATGGCACCCTATGAAGCTCTGTAGGGAAAGCGGTGTAGAACTCCTACTTGTTGGGATGAAACTAGTGAGAGGAAGCTTCTTGGGCCTGATCCTGTGCAAGAGATGACAGAACAGGTTCATGCCATCAAACAACACATAAAGGCTGCTCAGAGTCGGCAGAAGAGCTATGCTGACAATCGTCGAAGGGACATGGAGTTTGGTGTTGGTGACAAAGTCTTCCTTCGAATTTCTCCATGGAAGAGAGTCATGCGGTTTGGGAAGAAAGGGAAGCTCAGCCCTAGGTACATCGGCCCCTATGAAATCCTTGATCGCATAGGAGCAGTGGCCTATCGTCTAGCACTTCCACCAAACCTAGCTCAAGTTCATGATGTCTTCCATGTATCTCTCTTGAGGAAGTACATACCCGACCCTTCGCATGTACTGAACCCAGAGGTGGTACAACTTGAACATGACCTCTCTTATAAGGAGCATCCAGTGGAGATCTTGGACCGTAGAGACAAGGTCCTACGAAACAAGACTACCCACCTTGTGAAAGTGTTGTGGAGGAATCATAAATATGAAGAAGCGACTTGGGAGCCTCAGGAAACGATGAAGCAAAAGTACCCTCACCTTTTCAACTAGGCCTCAAGTATAAATTTCGGGGACGAAATTTCTTAAGGGGGGAAGAATGTAACGACCCAATCTTTTTGAGTAGTATATTAACTTACTCTTATTGATTTATTAAGATGTTAATGGTTAATGCAGAAAGAGGAGTTGATGGCTTCATCCATTAGACTCAACCCTTATGAAGCCCACTTATCAGAGCTTGGGAAGGAGGTAGCATCTGTGGGCTTCGCTTTGGACCAAGCCCAAGCCGAGCTCCAGCGTGTCAAGCTTGAACGAAAACGCTTGCAGGAGAAGTTCAAGTTAGTGGAGATTGCTACTAGGGCAATGTTATCTGAGACTCCCTCAGATTCTCTCACCATAGCACACCTTACACTTAGGTCTTATGCCAGTGTTATAAGGGGCTATGTGATGAGACCCTAGTTTCCTTGTGTAATCCTTTCGGGTGAATAAATTGAGATTTCTTCCTTTAGTGATGTTTGTGAAATTTCAAATGTCTAGATAATTTTAGAATGTATTTTATTGATGAATTTTGAAAATGGGATATTTTGAAATATTTATGTAAACCCTAAATAACTAATGATGTGTAATGATTTTCAAAAAATGGTCTTCTACAAAAGTGTTCAGTAAGGAATTTGGAGTCTAATAAGATCAACTTAATTTTTGATGAATAGTAAATTATGAATAGTGATTTTACGCTTAGGATTAGTAATGTGACCAAATGGATTAGTAATTTTCACTCAAAGAATGTTTTAATATAATCTAGGCACCTTGATTAAGTAATGTGATTCAATAAAATGGGTAAATAACGGTTTCATAAATTATTATTCAAGTATTAGTTTTTTCGGATTAATAGTGTTTTTTAATTAAAAATTTAATTAAAAATAATTAGAAAATTATTTTTATAAAAATGACTTTATTTTTGAACTCAGAGCATCGATATTATGTTATGGTAATTTTTGGGGATTTTTCTTAAAAAATAAATTTTCGATGAATAGTGTATTTATTTAAAAATAAAATTAAAAATATTTAGAAAATTATTTTTATAAAATGGAGTTCATTTTTGAAATCATAGCATTGATATTTGGTTAAGCTGAAATTTTGGGATTATTCTGAGAAAGTTGAATTTTCAGTGAATAGTGAAAGTATAGTTTTTAAGTTACGGGTGTTTAATGACATCATTAAATGATGTATTAAGTATATATTCAATATGGTCGAATTATGAATAGTAAGATAAGGTGTGAGGTGTCCCAAGTGGCCAATACCATGGGCAAATACCATGGGCAAGCCCATGGTTTTGCCAAAACCACTAGTGAGGTGTCCCTTGGCCTTTAATGCTTTGTCCCCTCACTTTCCCTATAAATACCCACCCTTTCCTCCTTTAGTTTTCACTCCCAACTCTCCCCCAACGAAGTTCCGGTCTTCTTACCTTCCAAGGAGTCCTCCCAAGGTGCCCCCAAGCCCTCAAGGTCCAATCCTTTGAGTTTCAAGAGTCACGTTTTAAGGTAAGGGATCCGACCCCTCTCTTTCTTTTCATGTAATCTCTTTTATGTCATTCCTTTTCTGCTCCATGTTTTTATGTGAGAGGATGCTATTTTATATTACTCTTACTGCCCTTTCATGTTTATATGATGAGAGATCCCCTCTTACTCTCATCATTTCGTTTTATGAAAGTTTAAGTGACGCCGTTAGGCTGCCGTATTTTTAAGGGATTCTTTCACCCTTCTCATTTTTTCAAGTTTGATTTTCATGTCAAGTCTTTCAAGTTCCTTTTTATTATGTTGGGGAATGATCTCTATATCTATCATACTGATCTCTTATGATCATATGATGAGGGACCCTATTTGATCTTGTCAAATCATTTCCTTTTGAGGTTAAGTGACGCCGTAAGGCTGCCGAATTTTCATAAGAGAAATCTAATCTTTTTCCTTCCATGTTTATCATTTCAAATGGTATGTCCCTAAAATTTCATTACCATGTCCATATGTCCTTCTTATTCTTTCACCCTACTGTTTTATGGATCATTTATGAGTGGGTGACCCATGTCCCCTCTCATTTCAATGTTTTCTAAAACCCCGAAACTTAGCCGTTATGCTGCAGAATTTTCCCCTCAAAATGCCTCTCTCTTTTCTCAAAATTATTTTATGTTATAAAGTTAATACACAAAGATCTTATTTCTACAAGGGTATTGAAATATATATCAAAATTTTCTAGTTTAAATTCTGGGATTTACATACATGAGATCCACTTTCCCTTCCGTGGGTTTAAAGTGCCGTAAAGATCATGTCTTTAAAGCAGTTTTTAAAACGTTATGATTATGAAATGAAACCGATTTATTTTATTCTATATGGGTTATTTATGAAATGTTTGATGATGATATATATGGCTCACATGATAATAAAGGCAAATTTAAGGGTGCGCCCTGATAGCGCTCCAATGCATTGGGTAATGATGTAACCACTAGAGATTACAATTTTCATGATACCTTGGTGAATAACCTTGGTAATTTTCAAATGACACCTTGGGGATGGACCTTAGTGATATGTTCATGATTGTCTATGTTAAATGATGTAGCCACATATTCAAGTTATGAAAAATGTTATTTTTATTATGAAATGCCTCATGATTTCTTTCTCATGCCTTAAAGTTCTTTTCATGTCCTTATTGAAGTATCTCAAGTTCACATGTAAAATGTTTCTCTTGTTTCCCTTACTGGGCCTTCTGCTCACCCTTTCTTTTGATGTATGTCCCAAGGTTATGAGATGCATAATGAACATAGGATGAACTAAAGGAGAAGCCTTTCAAGTGTTTGAGAAGAATTTTTTTATGTTTTTTTTTGTATTATGATCCTTGTTTCCAAGACACTAAACCTTAACGATCCTCAGTTTTGTGTAATGTAATGAAAGTTTATGTTATAAAATGGCGGGATGCTATATATAATAGTAAACTCTATTGTATAATGTTCCTAATCAAAAAAAGTTATACTACTACAGAATGAGACACAAAACATGTCAGGTTGAAAACATTGAAATGGAGGCCTGAGAAAAAATCAATTATTGACTCAATAAACTCTTCATCTTCAATTTTTTTGAATAAAAAAATGAAAAAATAAATATGGAATAAATATCAAAGGGTTTAAATTGTATCCCTACTGAAATCCATTATATACTCACTATAAAAATAGGTCCATGAAAATGATAGTTTAATGGTTTTTCACATACCCTCACTGAGAGAATATATTCGCTAGGTGGTGACACAACTTTTAGGGTACTTGGACCCGTCTCAGATAATACACTTTTCACAAATAGTAATTCATGATTAGGGTGAATAGGATTTCTACAACATCCCATGACCCTCACAATGTATACATCGCTTCATAGAAACATTTCATGACATTTAATGTAGGCCAATTGATCCTGCATATGCGCCTATGGTCATCAACCAAATGCTTCTCTCTAGAAATAGGCCTTGAGATCATTCTAATATTTAACATCATTTCGAAAGAACTCAACAACTTAGTGTGTATGAAACACTCTTGATATGACTATCCCATATAATCCTGCCAATCCGAGTACATTAAATCCCAATTTATAGTCTCTGAACCAGACTATCTAGTTTGATTTACCATATTTTAAAATACGTAATCGCTTATTGTACCCATTCCTTAGGCCAGAATGAGACACTACATCAATCAACCTTTAGTGGCCACACATCTTGATTTGAAAACTTGTAATGTTGGGATCAAGAACTCTAATCAAGAGTTATACTAACCTAGGAAGTGATAACCCTTTCCCGATATCTTCCCTTCAATATCAAAATTAAACTTTTGGAAATTTCAAACTTTATAAATTTTTCATATCCATAATAATGAAGTGAAGATCAAATAAAACTTGGACATGATGTCAATGCATATAAGACATGACCCACCAAATATTGGAATCCCCTCCTTGTCGAAGTTGATCTTCAATACTTGTGATCCTTGGAAACACCACATAAGAACCTGGAATATCAGAACGTCAGTAGATGTACCCAGAATGTATATCCCATAAAATATTAATAGACTAATACTTATGGTTTATGAATAACATCACAAATTTTACAACTATCCTGGGGGACCTAGTATCCATAGTATTTCCCCATAAACCAATATTACCTGCATAAACCTTCCAAAAACTCGTGAAAAGATTCCCAACATCAATGACCCATTGATTGACTATACACACAAGCCTATCACTCTTGTATATACACTAATGGGATTAAACCAAATTTGACACTCTATAATAAAGGATTCATGATCCTTGTGAGCCCTTGGAACACCATGATAGAACCCATCATCTCAGTGTGCTTTGGGTCTTTCCTAGAATGTTTCTACAATATTACATGGTCATAAATATTAGTTTCAAGATAAAATATCATAAACTAAATCAATATAAGGGGTGAGATAAATGAACATAAACTAAATAAATATAAATCATTACCTAAAATTCCTTAATCTAAACCAATATATGGTTCGACCAAAAATACCATA
Source organism: Viscum album (assembly GCA_963277665.1). Classification (NCBI taxonomy): domain Eukaryota; kingdom Viridiplantae; phylum Streptophyta; class Magnoliopsida; order Santalales; family Viscaceae; genus Viscum; species Viscum album. The sequence continues at coordinate 1,035,324,915 of OY728128.1, read as the reverse complement.
AACTAATAAAATACCATGTTTTAGCAAAAAGACTATAATATAATGTGACTAACCCAAAAGATCGTATCCTAGTGAAATATAAGGTCCATGATAAAAGACCTTAATCAAAAGAAATATCTTGTCCAAGATAATGTACCATAAACTAAACTGCTATTGGGCTAGAATGAAAAGACTCTAAACTAAAGAGATATCATGTCTGAGCTAAAAGACCTTAAACAATAGCAATATCTGGTCGAATCTAAAATAGCATTAACTAAGGAAATATTTGTACCAAGATATTATACCGAAAACTAACGAAAAATCATGTCCAAGCTAAAATACCATAATCTATAGTGATACAATGTCTAAGATAGAAGACCCATAAATATCGTAAAACCATAATTTAGACATTATAGGAGGTTTATTAAGACATTATAGGAGGTTTTTGAAGAACTTTTCTGGACATTCTAATCCATGAACCATGTTATCTTAAATAAGGGTTATGTTCATCTATAAAAAAAGAGTGTGAGGAATTTTGTCTAGAGTTGAAGAAGATATCATTTGCTTCACTTGTTTTAACTCTTCCTTCAATCAGAGAGGGATTATTTATTTTTAGCGATTCATATGTAAAGGAGATTGGGGTCATCCTTTTATAAAATGAAAAGGTGATTTCTTATGAATCTCAACAACTAAATCCTCATGAGAATAATTATCCATCACAAGAACTAGAACAACATGCAGTTGATTTTTCTCTAAATATATGGAGGCACAATCATTATGGGTAAAAGTGTGATATATACATAGATCATAAATTTTTGAAGTATATTTTAACAAAAAATTAAATGAAAATTATATAGAGGATATACATGGAAATACTCAAATACTATGATTTTTTCAATTCATTAAACACTAGAATATCAAACAATGTTTCTGATGCATTGTGTTGGAAAGATCCTGTGGGAATAAAAATGATGAGGATCTAAGGAGATCCCTTGATCAAATCTGTTGTGAAACATGACATGGTAATTGAATGGGAGGGGACATCATCAACGCTATCCCTAATAATTTCTCAACCAAAATTACTAGAGAAGATCAAGAATGATCCAAAATAAAATACATTTTTGAAGAAGAAGTTTTGAGGCTATGAAAGATGGATAATTTTCTATGGTCAATATTGATCAAGAAGGTGTACTGCCATTTCATACATGACAATGTGTTCCATCTATTTTATAAATAAATGATCTGATGGTTGAATCTCATATATCTACTTTATCTATATATCATGTAATCACTAAAATGTTTTGGGACCTTTGTGATCATTATTCGTGGGATAACATGAAGTGGGAGATTTCAACTACACTAAAAGGTGTCAGACGTGTTTTCAAGTCAAGTAAGTGAGACAACTTCATAATGGGGTACTAAAACCACTACCCATACTAGCATGGAAGTGGGATAATTTCTCTATAGACCATGTCCATGGTCCCCTAATAAGCTGTAATGGGTATAATGTGATATGGTTTATAGTGCACCATCTAACCAAAACTCCCCATTTCATCACCATTAAAGAATATTTCTCCCCTGATCAAAATTACATGATATATGTGAAGAAAGTGGTAATGATATATGGGGTACCACTATCTATCATATCTAACAATGATCCATAGTTCACATAAAAATTATAGAGATGTTTCCAAACTGAAATGATTACTGAATTGAATTTTAGAATGGCCCATCACCCCTAAACTGATATACAATATGAAAGACCAATTCAAACACTAAAGTACATTATGAGAATATTCTCAATGGAATTTAAAGGATGGTGGAATCAACATCTCCAACTAGTTGAGTTATCATTTAATAATAACATAAATTAGAGCATTAAAATGGATCCCTATAAATCTCAATTTGAGATGCGATGTAGAACTCCTAACATTTGGGATGAAGATGTGGAGAGAAATATTCTTTTTTCTTGATCACGCTCAAGAGATGATAAAAATGGGTCATTCCATCCCACAACACATTAAGGATTTTGATAATTGGAAGAGGGGATATGCTGATAATTTTCAAATACACATGGAGTTTGATGTTGGTGATATAGTATTTCATTGAATGTTAATAAGGAAGAGAGTCATGCAGTTTGGAATGAAAGGGAATCTCCGCCCAAGGTACATTGTCTCTTAGGAAATACACAATCAAATAGAAGAAGTGTCTTATCAATATGAACTTCCTACAAATATAGATTGAGTTAATCATGTGATCCCCATATCTTTCTTGAGGAACTTCATACATGACCCTTCACATATACTTAATCACAAGGTGGTGACACTAGAAGATGACCTCTCTTATGAAGAGCATCCAGTGGAAATCATGGATCTTAGAGACATGGTTTTACACAAAAAGACTTCCCACCTTGTAAAGGTGTTGTGGAGGAACCAAAATCATGAAGAATCCATGTAGGAACTATAGGACACTATGAGACAGAAGTAGCCACACCTTTTATCTATTGAAGGTACGAGTTGAGATTTCTAGGATGAGATTTTTTAAGGGAGAATAATGTAATGATTGGAAATTTTTGAAAAATTAATATTTCTGAAAAAAATTTGTTATATTATTTTGTAGTAAACAAAACTATATCATTTATTAATAATGAGTGTTAGACTATTGGGTTTGACCATTATATGACCATTGGTCAATTATGACTGTTGGTAAATATGACCATTGGAAACAATACTCTTAATGTTGAGATTCATGATTATGAAAAGAAAAGATAATATTTCATGCAGAAATATGAGTGGATGACCTCATCCATTATATATGGGTCATAAGAAGCCCATTTTTCATAGCGAGGGAGGGATGAGGTTTTCTTGGGACTGGCATTGTAACAAGCCCAGGTCTAGCTTCAAGATATTATTCTTGAACAAAATTTCCTACTAGATAAATTCAACCTAGTAGATATTACCACTCAAGTGATGTTGTTTGAGCCACCTCAATATTATATCACCATTAAAAACCTTACCCTTAGTATTATGTATTTATTATAAGTAGTTATGTTACTAGGTATTATTCACTTCTCATTTAATCCCTTTGTATAAATAAAATTATTATTTCAAAAATTTCAATTCCAAGATTAGTTCTCCTTAATAATATAATGAAATAGATTAATTTAATTTTCAGGTTAAAATGGTACTTTTCCAAAATATATAAATTATTGTATTACACTACGATTTTATAAATAATAATATTATTATTAAATAGTTTTACATATACATGAATTTTAATTATTATTTATGATAAATGATTAAGTAACGAGCTTGGTTATAATTATGTATTTATTTCACAAAAATAGAAATTGAATTTTTTTATCAATTAATGAATTTATTTTGATGAATTTTAGGAATATTTATTATTTTAATAAAATTCTTGGATCAACTAATTTTTATTAAATATAAAACATCATATAATATTTATGAAGTCCAAATTTATTTTTTATTATCCTTTGAATAATATATTCATCAAATACCATTAAATTTCAATAAAGGTCTTTTTTATTTTAAATAATAAATTTCTCATATTTAGAATGTCACACCCAGACCTGACACTTCTTGATTATTTTATATATTTTTTATTGTATTTTTAATTTTTTTCAAATTCATTTTTCATTATTTTTATTAAAATAATAGTAATTATTTTTTAAATCAATTGAATTAGATTAAAAAAATTAAAAAAACCATAATCTAACCCTCATTCCGTCCTATTCATGCATTTCACCCCCCCTTCTTGGACATGAAGCGCGCTGACCCCCCTCCTGCACTTCTTCTGGCTGAGCTCCCTTATCCACGGCAGCCCCCTCCTTGAGCTACCCTCTCTGCGACCTCCTCTCCTGGATCCCCCCTCAATCCCACAAGACACAACCCCCCGGGCCGATACACTGCAGTTGTCCGACCTTCCCCCTTTGCCCTCGTTTTCTCCAGTGAAACAACCAAATCACCTCTATTTTTGTGGTCAGACTATCAATGTGATATTCCTCTTCTCTTCTCCATCCTATTTGTTTTGATATTGTTCTCCCTATCACCCCTCTTATGTTCGGCCGAACCCTAGGGTTTCATAGTGGCCAATTTTTTTGATGCTTTTTTATGTCTCTTCCTTTGATAGGTGGTGCGATTGACATATCAGGACCCGTTGGTCCGTGTTCCATTAGATGATGCTGAAAGAAAAGTAGTACAAGTGTTTTTGATCTGTTGGTTTCATCTCGGGGTAAGTGTTATGTTTATTTCTTGGTTTTGCACCTGCTGAATTATGATCTTTATGTTTATTAAGGTTCGTATTAATTATCATTTAGTTCGTTGGTCGTTGCTTTGTGATTTTAGTCAGTCTTAGTTCATCAGTCACTAATTGAGGTTGATTTTTTTAAAGTGATGATTATATGTGAAACAATGTTTGTTTAAGTGGAATAGTAAGTCGCATCACTGCTTATGATTTTATAAATCATGCATGGTGTTTATTAAATTATGTGTATGATTGAAATTGTATTTTGAAAAGGCTTTGATATACAGTTGTTTTTAATGATTTTTTGGGTTCTATGTGGGTTTATAAGCATTTGGGTGTTTTAGTGAAATTGTTTTATAATTTTTATAATTGTTTTTATATTTTTGTAGAAGATGCAAACCATATATGGAAATTTTTTTGAGGCACGATTGATTTTAAAGAAAGGAAATGGAGTTGGTTTTTAGGGTAAATACTTGTTTTTCATTTTATAAATGTTTTATTTTTTATTTAAATGATTTATTTATTAGTGAGTTTGATGCGAATGATACTTTGGGATGTTTTTGATGTTCGCGTGGTTTAAAAAGTGCATTTTTACTTTGTTTTTGGTATATATCCTTCTGTAGTTTCATGGAATTGTATTATTATGTTTCTAAATGATATATTAAATTATAGAATTGATGAAAAGTATGATTTGAAATTGACTTTGTGTTCTTTTGTCCTCAAATGTGGAATTTGATTTTGTTTTTGTGAATAAAGCTTTGTGATGCCTGTTGGAATTGCTTTAAAAAATTTGTAAATGGTTTATTTAAATTTCTTAAATGTTCTAAGTTATGTTTTGGCATGGATATGATGTAAAATTAGTTTTAAAGTTATGTTTTAATATAAATTGGGTGTGTTTTTGGTATAAATTTTGTGGTTCTAATTTTGAAGTGTTTATAAATTGTTTTTTTTGATATATTAAATTGGTCATGTAGTGCGTTAGACCTCACTTCGATGGTTTTGTTCTGTGGCTATCGAGGTATCCTAAAAGTACATGCATAGGGTACGAAATATATATATTTATGCCCACTTTGTACATATTCTCTCATGGTGTGGGGAATATGTGCAATGTAGCTAGGGGTATATACACATATATATATATATTCATGTGCGTGTATGTGCAAAGTGTCTGTTCGAGTGGTGATCGACATATAGCGACTTATTTACGGAAGGTCTCCTATGTCCAGATCTTTAATTAGAATTTCCATAATTGCTTAGTGTTTTATTAAAAGTGCATATTCTTCTTCTACATGCAATACATATACAATATATATATATATGGTTTTGGTTATTGAAAATTTATTTGTTTAATGTTTTGAACATAAAGTGAATATTTCTAAAGAGGTGTGGTCTTTTGACCAAATTTGTTGTAAATGTGAAGTGACTCATTGTTTTCCAAAGATGATCCTAAATGATCTAAATAAATTAATTTTGTGTGAACATGTTTTCTAAAGAAAAATAATTCTTGTGGAGTAATGTGGCCCATTTAGCACCTTTAAAATGAATAGTGAGAGTCAAAACCCACTCTTAAGGCATGCCCCATTATTTTAAGAACATTATGTGTATGTTAAATGTGTGATTTGTGTTATGTTTATAATGAATACTCTTATGCAATGTTAGATGGAAAAAAGTGGATTGTGCTTTAGGAGGGAGAATGGTGGTGAGAGGTTGAATGGATTTTGGATAAAGGAAATGTTATGTTGACTTTTGTGCTTTGATAAAACCTCACCACCCATTGATATAGAGCACATGGGAAACCCAAGGTATCTAGGTAGGAGTACTAGTTCTAGTGTGCTAGTGATTCTGAGTGGTTCGCCTCGGCTTCACTTGGCGATTCTGATGCTTACAACAGTAACTAAACATTTTTGATGATTGAAGACTACTAGGTTATGGATGTGTTTCCCTACTAGTGGCTCATGCATGAGAATGAATATTTGTTATGGATACTCTTACACTGAGACGTGAGGTTTTAGGGACCCACACGAGCTAGATGAACCTTAGGGGTTTTGACCATGGTGCTCACATATGACTTGGTGCTTGGGGAGTGATTTTTGTTTCAATTGTTTTGTTCATGTTTCCTACTTTTTTGAAAACAATACTTGAACTTATATTGTTTTCCATTCATTTTTAACATTAATTCATGCTTTGAATCCACATTTAAAATATATTAGAAGTGAAAAGTTTTCCCTTAAATGTGAAACTTGTTACTTGAATTTTTAATAAAATAGAGAGCATTATTTTATTAGGTCTTATTTAAAACAAGCATGTTTGGTTTTTTTAATATAAGGGAATGGGGAGTTTTTTATTCTTGGAATTCCTACTGAGCATCTTAGTGCTCTCGCCTACTTTACTTTTCTGTTATAGGTTTTAGTTTTGGATCGCTCGAGCATGGTTTTGTGTTTGTTGGTGACCCATGGGGTCAGTTGGAGGTATGTCTAGCTGGTTACCTTTATTTCATTTTCCATTGTTAGAGTTTACCCATTTGTTCGGTTTATTTCTATTTATCTGTATTTTATTTTATGCACAAAATAGTTCCCATCATCTTGTTTTGATGCCCAACACTAGTTATGAGCCCTTGGGGAATGGGAACACCCTTCGGGCCATGCTATAGACTGACTCGGGTGATCAGTTCAAGGTCAACCCATGTTGGTTCATGACAAAATAGTATTAGAGGAGTTTTGGCCCATGTACTTTGGGGGAATCTGATAGTTTCCAGTTAGGATTGTTAGAATCCAAGTGGTTATTTGAGGGTTGGTTCCAGATCACCACCTATTAGGAATGACCCTTGAATTTCCATGGTGCTCTGAGATGGTCTTGCCTCAATGTCCTAGTCTGGATCAAGGTTGTTTTTTGGGACCTTAGTCCTATTTCTACGATTCTAGTTAGTTTTGATTTTTGGTAGTCATTATGGAGGGGTTCATGGATTTTGTTCAAGGCCTAGAAATCCATGTGCATACCATGCAATTACCTTTGATGACTCCCCATGTTCTCACCCAGTTGGTGCACGGTCGGCCAAACCATTTGACAAAACTGTTTGTAGCAGTTGTATATTTTAGAATTGGGAATTTTGATTCTTTGAGTGAATTGGTTGTTTTGGGATGTTCATGGTGTGAGTTTTAAATAGTTTTTTAGTGTTTTTCTCAGGTTTTAAAATTGATTATTGTCCCTTTGAAATTGGATTTCCAAAATGTAAATCATGGTTTGTTTAAAAAATGCAATGAGTTATTTTGGGGAAGGAAAGTGTTTTAGAAAATTCTGTGAGATCTTGAAATGTTTTGAGAAAAGTGAAATTGAAAACGTTTTGGAATGTGTTTGGGGGGATTTTTGGATTTTATTGTGGAATTTAAACTTGAAATCTTTTGAAAATGGCCATTATTAGAAGTTGGGTTTGTGCTTGTTTGATTTAGTTGATTTGGTATTATTTTGGTTGATATTTGATTTGGTTATGGTTTGGTTTTGTGATGTATTACACTATGGGATGAGGCTTGTATTCGAGCTGGTGTTTCAAGGATGAAATGATGTTTTGAATTTGAGTTAATTATTTATGGTTAAATGTGGAACCTTGTTCATGCTTCTTGGTTAAATTATGATACCCAGAAATGTACAAAGGTCCCTGATGGGTCATTTTCAGTTGTTATTTTTACCCAGACTCTGAGTGGAGTGTTGGGGTTATTTTCCTTTCCATGTTGCTTGTTTTCTCTTTGGTGGCTGAGGTTCGATAGAGGTTCCCGCAGTACCTGTAGATGTTGAGTGTTTCTTAGGGTCTTTCGAAACTCCCGATGTTGTGAAGGGAATGTTTTACATGTTTTGATTGAAGGATCATGTTCTTGCTAGTGACGGGTGATTGTTATCTTCTCCTTCCAAGATTCAGTTGCAGACATGGACAATTGACAATCCTATTTTTCAAGGTGCTCGTGAAGGGTTCCACATCCGGTACAGAGAGTAAACTAGAGGAATATGTTCTTGTCATGTGTATTTCATCAGTTCTTTTTTCTCATTCCTAATACCACACAATCGTTTTTTTTTCAATGTGTTCGATTTGTGCACTAAATTCCAGTAGTTATAATCATCTGAAGGATTTTCAATGGTGTGGCTGTTTGGGTCACTTGAGGAAGTAATCTAGTGGTATTTCCATAATATGAAGCTTATGTTGTAGGTTTCTGGTTCATGACTGTGGTGAATCAGATGCTTCAATAAATCATATCACAACCCATAGGTATTAGATTGAATATTTTCATGCATTCAGGCAGTTTTAAGGTGCAAGGGATGCGCATCCAACCTGTCTTCTATTGTCTGGGAAGAGACCAGTTAAGTTTCCTCTTCATGTGTTTGTATTTTTGGGAGGGGAGATTGTTTTTGAGGTATTTTTTTCATCTCCACCATGTTTTCATAGTTGCTTCTTGTGGGGTATGAACTCTGTATTTTCTCGTCTCCCATTTAGCATCTTTGAACAATGGGTGTTACCAGTTGGGGATGATTGTGTCCTGGGGATGTGGGGAGTTCAGAGTTGGTTCTCATGTCGGGTTAATCATATTCGTACTCCCCACTATTGGGTAGAAGCCTCCTCGTGCTTGTGGCTGCATAATGAGGAATTAAATATGTATTTTTGTAACTAAATTGAGAGCTCCTATGCAGGGGATTTTGTACTACTCTGTTTCCAACATGGTGGGGAGACCAAATATGTGTCTCACCAATGTCTTCCCTCATGCTGGTCTGGTGTGACTCAGAATGTTGAGGGGTCACACCAGCATTAGTTTTCTTTATTGGTTTTATTCTTTGTAATGATTTGGGAAAGTCAATTTTTGGCTAGAGTCCTCATATGGCGGGGAGACCAACATATGATGATTTCATGTAGAACAAAATATTCCTGGTGTTCTTATTGGGGAAACATTTTCCCCTACTCCACCTGACCCCAATTGATGTAGATGATTATCATGGACGATGGGTTGTATGGAAAATGTTTATTATAGATCTCATGTGGGCTCTAAAATTCTGGGGTCAGGGTGTTCCAGGTTTGTGGTTGTTTTTGGAAATGTGATCCTCGTGTCGTTGGTTCTTTTTCCTGGTAGTCTAAGTCTCGAGGTTTCCGTTCATGGGTGGAAATTGAGTGTTCGATCCTCAAGTGGAAGGGGATTTGTTTTGAGAGTCGTTGTGTCCTTATTCCAAGAATTGAATAGCCGAGTCTTTTGGGTCTTTCTGGGGGTAGAATGTGTTATGGGGGGGAGATGTTTCACACCATGACCTGACAGTCACAATTATATTATTTATTTTTGAGTGCCTATTTAATTTTATTCATTTTAAAGTTTTATTATTAGTTTTATTATTATTTTTATTATTATTTTAAATCAATTGTATAATATTTAAATAATAATAATAATAATAATAAACCATAATCTTACCCCCATCCCATTCTATTCACGAAGCCCATCCCCCCCTCTTAGACTGGCAGCGCACCGACCCCCTCCTGTTCTCCTTCTGGATGAGCTCCCTTTTCCACTGAAGCCCCCTCTCCAATATGCCCTCTCTACAGCCTCATCTCCCAGCTCCCCCCTGAAACACGCATAGAATAACCCCCCCCCCCCCCCCCCAGGCCGAGACCCTGTAGCTGGGTGACCTTCCCCCCTTTCCCCTCATTTTCTAATGAAAAACAACCAAATCACCTCTAGTATTGTGTTCGACCAATCAAGTTAAGATTACTCTTCTCTTATGCATCCTATTTGGTCTGATTTTGTTATTCCTTTCATCCCTCCACGGATTTTCCAAACCCTAGGGTTTCAGAGTGGCCAATTTTTTTGATGTTTTTTTGTGTCTCTTCCATTGATAGGGGTGTGATTGATCTCTTAGGAACCATTGGTACATCTTCCAGCAACCACCGCTAAAACAAAATAGGTTCAAGTTGTTTTGATCTGTTGTTTTCAACTCGGGTACGTTTAATGTTATTTTTCTGTTTTTCACACCTTCTAAATTATAGTTTTTATATTTTTTGAGTTTCGTAGTAATTGTCATTTAGTGAATTTGTTTTTCCTTTGTGATTTCATTCCATCGCGGTTCACCGGTCAATTTTTTTTGGTTTTGGTTTTAAAGTGACTATTTTATATGAAATGATGTTTTTTTATGTGGAAGAATTTGTCGTGTCACGACTTATGAGTTTTTAAATTATGCATGTAGATTATTAAAATATTTGTAGGATGGAAATTTTATTTTTGGCAAGGATTTGACATGAAAAAGTTTTTTTAAGAGGGGTTGGGTGTTCTTTGGGTTCAGAAGCATTTGGGGGTGTTATTGAAGTTGTTTTATAAGTTGTTTTAATTTGTGTAAAAGATGCAAATTGTATTCGGATAATGTTTTGAGGTGTGCTTCATTTTAAAGAGAGGAAATGGAGTATGTTTTTAGGATAAAGCTTTGTTGTGCATTTTAGAAATGTTTTATTAATTGTTTAAATGATTTATTTATTTGTGAGTGTGATATGCATGATACTTTGGGAAGGTTTTGGTGTGCACTTTTTGTAAAAACATTATTCTTAGTGTGTTTTTGGTGTATATCCTTTGAGATCTTCATTTAATAGTTTTATTATGTTTCTAAATTATATATTAATTTATGGATGTGATGCAAATTATGATTTGAAATTGTCTTATTCTGCTTTTGTCCTCAAAAGAGTAATGTGAGTGGGTTTTGGTGTTTAAATCTATGTGATGCCTCTTGAAATTTCATTATAAAATTTTAAAATGCTTTATTTAAATTGATAAAATGGTATAAGTCATGTTTTATCATTATTATTATGTATAGTTGGTTTTAAAGTTACATTTTGATATAGATTGGGTGTGTTTTTGTTGTAAAATTTTCAGTGATAATTTAGAAGTGTATATAAATTGTTTTGATGATTTATTATATTATACGTGTAGTGTGTTGGACCTCCCTTTAATGGTTTTGGGTTGCGGATGTTGATGTATCCTGTATGTACATTCATAGGGTAAGGCATATATATATTTATTCCCTCTTTGTACAAAATCTCTTGTAGTGCAGGGAATAAGTGAAATGCAGCTAGGGGTGTATATATATATATGTGTGTGTGTGTGTGTGTGTGTGTGTGTCTGTATAAATTCATGTACATGTATGCACCATGTGTTGGATTGAGTGGTCGTCAAAAAATAGCGACTTGTTTGTGGTAGGCCCCCTATTCCTTGATCTTTAATTATAATTTCCCTAATTGCTTAGTGTTTTCTTAAAATTGTTTCTTCTTCTTCTATATGAAATACATATGAAATACATATATATATATATATATATAAAATTGGTTTTTGTTCTTGAAAAGATATTTCTTTAATGTTTCGAACAAAAAGTTTGTATTTACCAAGAGGTGTGGTCTTTCAGCCGATTTTTTTTGTAAATGTGAAATGACACATTTTTTCAAAATAAGTTCCAAAATGTTCTCATAAATGAGTTTTGGTTGAACTTGGTTTCTAAAGAAAAATCATTCTTGTGGACTAATGAGGCCTATTTCGCACCTCAAAAATGAATAGTGAAGGTGAAAAACCCCTCATAAGGCATGCCCCATTATATAAGGAACATGAAGTGTCTGTTAAATGTTTGATTTGTGATATGTACCTAATGAAAAGGCTTATGGGATGTCAGATGACATAAAAAAGGGGAATGTGCTTAAGGAGGGAGAACGATGGTGAAAGGTTGAAGAGATTTTGGATAAAGTAAATGTTATGTTTACTTAAGTGCTTGGATATAAGCACACCACCCTTGGATATAGAGAACATTGGAAACCAAGGGTTTCATGGTTGGTGGAATAGTTCTAGAATGCTAGTGATTCTAAGTGGTTCACCCCTGCTTCACTGGGAATGTCTGAAGCTTAAAACACTAACTAAATATTGGTGATGATTTAAGACAACTAGTTTGTGGATGTGTTTCCTTACTAGTGGCTCATGCACAAGAACGAATATTTGTTATGGATACTCATACACCGAGACGTGTGGTTATAGGGACCCACATGAGCTAGATGAAACTTATGGGTTTTGACAATGGTTCTCACTTATGACTTGGTGCTTGTGGAGTGATTTTCATTATAGTTGTTTCAGGGATTATTCCCACTTTTGTGAAAATTATACTTGAATTTAAATTGTATTCCATTAATTTTGATTTATAATTAATGCTTTGAATGCACTATGAAAATATATTGGTAATGAAATGATTTACCTTAAAAGTGAAATTCAATTCTATAATTTTTAATATAAACAAGAGAATTATATTAATAGTTATTATTTCCATACTAGTATGATTGGTTTTTTAAGATAAGGGCATATGGAGTTATTTATTCTTGGAATTCCTATAGAGCATCTCGTTGCTCACGTCTACAATACTTTTTAACTTCAGGTTTTAGTTTTGGATCGCTCGAGCTTGGTTTTATGTTTGTTGGTGACCCATAGGGTAACTTGTTGGCATTCCTAGCTAGTTACCTTTATTTTATTGTCCACTGTTAGTGTTTACCTGTTTGTTTGGTTTGTTTTTGGTTATCTACCTTTTATTTTCTTGTCTAAATCGTTCCCTACTACTTGTTTTGATGCCCGACATTAGTTTCCAGCTAGTAGAGATAATGAACACGCTTCGGGCCATCCCATGGACCGAATTGGGTGACTGGTTCAAGGTCGACCCGGCATGTTTCGTAACCTAGAAACTTATTTAGAAAAAATTAATATCATATGTGGAATCTGAATGTAGAAGTTTTCCAAAAGTGATTTTTTTATAATATTCAGAGATAGTCGAATTTTCTGCGAAATATTTTTATACCGGTGTGTTATATGATGAAAAACAACCCAATATTGATGTAATAAAAATTATTGAAGGAGATATTCAGCCAATATTTATTTTAATTTTAAAATAATTTGATTTTAGATTTTATTGATTCATTTTATAATGCCTTACTAGACACTCCAAGAGTTATCATTTTTTATGAATTTAAAATAATTTCCTTGAATTTGTGAGTCACCTCCACATAAGAAAGTGAAATATTTTATTATGTGCATCCCTTATCCTTATATAATAATTTAAACTATTACCCTTTGGATTAAACCATGGTAAATACCCACGAGATGGTTTTTGGTTTTGAATATTTTATATTGTACTATCCAAAACCTAAATAATAAATAAATATCTCCCCATTCCTACATAAACCGACACATTATCTCATTCAACATCACTAAAAATCCTTCGAGCTCATCCATACTATGATATTTACTCCCAAGAGTCATCCCACGACACCCAAAATATCCCAATAAGCCTCTCCTGAGCCTTCAATATCACATATCCGTGTAAGGGATATTCCCCTTTCCTTTTTTATGAAGGAATCTTTTTTATATATGTCTTTAAAATTAAATGTTAGTGTGATTGTGATATGTTCATAAATAATCCCACTACTATCCATTTTATATGTAAATAATTAGAGCTTCCATTCACTCACATTAATCCCCACTATGATTCCATTAGTACACCCATAACTATACTAAAATTATGTAATGGAATTATCAACTTATCTATTCATTTGAAGTTCCATTTTAGTAGCTATGACATTAACATATGCATATAATGTTATTATTTTCATTTTATTAATTAAATATACTGTATTATGGGTCATTTTTATTATGATACCACTTTTCCCCTTATTTATAATGTTTTGTAAAAACCTTTATTCATAAACGTTATCCTGCAGAATTTTCATATCAAAATATCTTCCTTTTTTCACAATAAATAATCTTATTTTATATATGTGAATACCCAAACCCCTTTAATTACTATAGGTATTAATTAAGACATAAAAATGATCTATTATGTTCTAGAATCCCCATACATGAAACCATGATTCCCATTCTCAGGGTTATAAGTGGTATAATGATATTGGTTTAACCCCTTTTTAAAATTCCCTGATTTTGATTGGAAACCCCTTTCATTTATTTTATATGAGTAATTTATTAAAGGTTTTATTATTATATATGTGGAAAAAATAAAAATAAATATATACTATGGGTGAATCCTGATAGTTCTCTAATGCATTTGGTAATGATTTTAATCTCTAGAGATGGTATGTTTTATGATACCTTAGTGAATAACCTTTCGAATTTTTATGACACCATGGGGATATACATTTGAGATATGTTCATGAATGTATAATTTAAATGTTTTAAATAATTTTAATTTTATTATTCATGAAATTTTATTTATGATATTCCCTTTTTCATGCCTTTATGATATTCCTTTTTTTCTTATTGATTCCTCAAAATTTCACAAGGAAATTGTTTCCCATGTTTTACCTTACTAGGCCTTATGCTCGCCCCATTATTTGATGTCTGTTTTTAGTAAATGATTAGGATTAATTGTACATAGGATTAAAAAATGAAAAGACATTTCAAATTTTTTAGAAGAATTTTTTAATTTTTCAGTTATTATGTACCAAAGTTCAAAGACACTAAGCTTAATCGATCATCTGTTTGTAAAATTTAATCAAATGTTATGTAATAAATATGTCGGAAGCTATAAATATATTATAATGACCTTTATATAATTCATTTGATGTCTCCATAATATTACAAGATATAGTATCATTATATACAAGTTCATGAAAATTTCTTTCACATATTACCAAATGTTGCTGAGTCAATATGATTTCATCATAATTTTTTTGAAGATTATAAGTAAAATACATCTTCCCCGAAGACATAAAATAAATGTTGATGGAATTACCCTTGGTCATAGATTATTTCCAAGGGGTATCAGTGATCATGTAATGAATCTATTTTTGGATAATCATACCTTTCTCATGAGCCTTTACAACCAATTGAGTAGGCACGATATGAAGAATACTATCTATGAAAACAGATTAAAATATAAGGGAATAATAACCATAATACCTTATCTAAATGGGGGTATCACCTTTAACCTTTTATGGAGGATTGATTTCCCAAATATAATCTGTTTCACCATCATAATTTTCATCACTTAAACAAGGTCTCTGTGTGGATTTCTCATCGAGATCATTGATTAACTCCATCGTCACCACTAACAATGGGGTCAAGGAGGTATAAGGCTTGTCCAAAAGATGAACCATATAGTTTAGTAAGCTTCCTGGGTAAGCTAATACCCAAGAGTGGTCATATTACATGGTAAATAAGATGGATTTATCAGATGTACGCAGTATGATACGAGCCTCAATATCATCACATTCCAATATCTTCTAAAATTGTTGAATGACTCCATGATGTCTCTCCCCTCAAATTCTAACCTGTGGAAGAGAGGAGACACATTGAATGTATCGAAAGTAATGAATGAGTCAATTTTTTTGTATAGGGTTTTGAAATTACTATCTTTTTAACACCGTCTTCAAGAACCCCATCCTATAAAGAGATCATATATGTCATTTTATAACAAAAATAACATCAATTACTGATAATCATTCCAGTTTATGCATGAAACAATGCAAAAATTAAAGATGTCAGATTTCATCAGCTCATCCTTAATCTTATCATTTCTTAGAGACATATAACCAACCAAAGATATATTCAATATTCATTGTTGGTATGAATTTTTGGAGATCCATGTGCTTTTATAATATTTTTAATAATGAATATTATCCGCTATCTAGCCAAATATAATCTGGAGAGGACTGATAATCTTATAAGGGGTTAGACTATATTGAATATGGACCAAAGTCTAATAAAGGAGTCTATGTACTGGTACTACTATAGTGAGATTCTATCCTTCCAAAATAAATGCTGACCTAGCCAATGTACTGACTCAAATACCTTCTAACACATCCTTATTATGGAATTGAAATCTATTCAAAATGGCGAAAATACATCCAACCAGCCTATATTTTGGAGAGATATCCAAATTTACTCAGTAGCCCCAGTAGGTATAGTACCTATCTTCCATGACAACACAATACAATCCAATTCTGCCATAGTCTTGATGATAATGGCACCTATGAGGACTTATAACATTTTTCATGACTCTGTTTCAACAAAGAATAATATCAATCCAATCCATGAAGGAAATGAATGAATGTGTTCTTAAAAACTTCTTCAATTTTTCCTTCATAATAATAAAAATCCCCCTATCCAAAACTAGGGTCTGCAAGGGATTATCCCAAACATCCAAAATAGGAAGGAATTCATCAAAAATATCCCCAAGATGGGGAATACCACCCATTTTGTAGATGTCCCAGAAGATGATACCCACCTCATCATGGGACAACTGTAATGTGTTGGTTGTAGGACACCACCAACTGATTATATCTTGAAGAATGTTATCATGGTTGAATAAAATGAACAAGGAAATACTAATAGCCTAAAAAAGATGATCTCTATATAGTTAATTAGAAAACACTATATATATTTCCATAATTGAAAATGGCTATTGAAATTCATCAGATAAATTAATACCAGGATGGAGATCCCACATTGAACCGAATCCATCAATGGGATTTTGTTCGTAGAGGATGTGAATATACCTGAATACCTCTGAACAATGGGATAATGAGAAAATTCATTTCCATATATACCTATAGGGGGTGGTTACAATATATAAGATAATTCCTAATACAATTCCATGATAAGCCAATCATCCTCAGCAATTAACGTCTATACAGTTTGTAGAGGAGTGGACACCCCACAAGATTGTAGATTAGATTCTAGAGTAGGTGCAAGAGTATCATCCGTAAAATAAACCCCATATCGAGTTAGTCGTTGAGATAATCGATAGTCCTAGAGATTATATGATAGAAACCTCTATAGGCTTTCGTTATCAGTATACATAGTATATAGAGGGACTACATTGTTATTCTAATCCATCAAGGCCTTATTCTTTTCCACCATCAAGGATGATCGATTAAAACCCAAAATCATCAAAATAAGAGTACTTGGAACATGTTTGGAAGTGAAAAAAATATTGGAAATGGAAAATACATAATTAATTGAAATCATCATGTGCATCACTTAGATCAATAAGGATTGTCGAACTTCAAAAGTAGTTTTCAAATCAACTAATCCCCGAAGGTCCAAGGGTCACATAATCTCGCAAGGAATCACACAATCGCATGACCCCTTGGAGACTTGTGATAACATGACATGATCATGGTCATGTGAGTTCCATGATAATCATATGATCGAATGAGTATTCCATTGGATCCACCACAACCCTCAAGAAAATAACAATACTTATGTTCAAGTTTAACGAAGTTACCAAAATATATCACATAGATAGTTGAATGGTGTCTGGAGAAAATGTTAACTTGTGATGGAATTCTATCAGTGGGGACACTCGATAAGTTCTTGGGAATAGGTCTCTTGATCTATAATTTTGAAATAGTCTTGCAAAAGGGGTATACAACAGAACTAGTGTAATAGAGATTTGGAAAATGGTGTTGAGTGGATAAATCCACCCTCCAGCCCCTAAGTATAAAAAATTTCATGGAATACAAAGAATATCATGGAAATAAAAATTTCACCCAAGATACTGATTCATACAAATGGAAAAGACTCATGTGGGCATTTAATTTCTTCTGAACTTTTCCCTTTCCCATGAAGATGACTCTTATAAGGGGAATATTTTTATTCCTACCAAATACGAATTCTTAAAATTCTCAACAGAAGATTACTTGAATGTTGTTATTATATTCCTCATAATAGAAAATGAAGGATGAGGTGTCCATAACTCATGGATCATATGAACCTGTAAATATACTTTAGTTCTCCTGACAAAAAACAGTGTCATGTGAAGAAACCCAGTGATGTGGATAACATGTAGCAGGTCCCAATAATCCCCATTTGGTAGGCCCTTGTGCTCTTATGATTAATCCATGCACTCCCAACTATCATGCATTGACAACTGGATGCACTCCACCAGGACATGTAGGTTTTTATCGATGATCGCATGATAATCCATAAAAAATACATTGATAATGGGATGAAATATATCCATAGCGGGTGGACCCTATTGGTCATAATGATAAAGTGAAATTTCACCAATGGGTAGATTAATTATCTCGAACAACATCCGAACCAACTGGTGAGATCCTCAATCCTTTGTAAAATAAAACTAATAAAATAAAAGGTTAGAATGTGGTAGCTACTCCCATTTGTAAAACTCATTTGACATGCCCCTAATAGTTTACAAGACACCATGATACCCTGGTGGAATTTCCATATCATATCGTAAAATCTCTTCAAATTTTCATCCTCATCGTGCGAATTGATTCAGGTTTTCCCATGTAGCCATTCCCTTCCCATATTATCTCTCCATGAAAAAACAAATGGATTTGTCCATAATATGCTTTTTCCCACCCATATAACCGATATTGTTCATGTGACATGTCATCATGAAATAGAGTCATTTTATTTAACATTATTAGTATAATTTTTATTGAACTTTTACTCTTGTAAGAAAATAATGAAAATATAAGTGGAGGAGTCAAGGTATACTCATGGTCCTAAATTGTGATTTATAATACCTATTATCTATAAATAAGATATGTGATAATTCTCTTGTGTAATTGGTGAAGATAGTATTTGATATTGTTGTGTTAGAGTATTATTTTTGTTATTCATATGTGGTTTGGGAAATTTTGTAACGAACTGGATATTTCCATGTAATTTTTTTAATTATATGAAAATATTACGAGTTCACAAAAATTGAAGGTGCGTGATTCTGAGGCCCAGTAGGCCCAGAATGAATTTCTAAACTTTTTTAAGGTACGTTTAGTAAACCCGTAAGTGGTGTTTTTTATCTTTTGAACCGGTGATAGAAATTGAAATACAAGAACACCATTGAAGTAGCAGCACCAACATTATCTTAAAGATACCTTCACCTCAACTGCAGTAGGTTGAGAGTGGAAGTTAGTTTTTTAGTTTTTCATGGGTTAAGAAAAATAAAATATGTAATATTATTTTATTCTTATAAAAGCCTCCTTTTTAAATTGTTGAGTTGGGGACGAAAAGAGGGTGGTCGGGCATCTAAGTCTAGGTACTAAATGCCAGGTTATAGAAAATATGTAACCACAACTCTCTTTAATTAATAAGGTTCATAAAAACTAATTTAATGAATCAAATTGTTAATTGGGAGTAATTTTATTTACTCTTCTAAATGGAATTGAGGGTTTTTTTGTTAAGGAGAGGAGGAATTTGTTGGAGAATCCTCCAACAAAGAACATCCTATAATAAAGAACATTCTCTGGATCAAGAACTAGGACGACGCCCAATCTAGGATCAAAAACGTGTTGCCAGAGCGACCAATGTAGGCATCCCCTTCATCAACTTCATCAACTTCATCATTCCACCTCCAACGAGAAAATGTGGTAGGTGTGGGTTTATGTTGTTATTCATGGTTTTATGTTGAAACATTCTTCTCGAATCCACAGGCTATCGACTTTAGGCGGATGGTGTGGACCAAAAAACATGGCCCAATCTCTTTGCACATTTAATACTAATGTGTTCATTGTAGGGTGTGATGATGGAAACAGTGAAACCATGCCGTAGGTAGAGAAGGAGGTCATGGCCTGTCAGACGTGGTAGTTGGAGGACATCAGCTGGCACGCCTGTCGGCCACGTGGAGGTAGGGCAGCGTGTGTCTACGCCGCCAGTTGAGAAGAAGGTTGTGACTCATCGACTGAGGTGGATCAGGGGTAGGCCTCCACGTTGGCCAGCCGTGTGGCTAAGCGTCGGTGAAAATCATCACTACCATAGTTGGACACCACAACTTCTTCGCCGCATCGGAGGGTTGAGGGTGGTCGGCATCTGGCTAGCCGCTGTGGGGGGAGTTTCACATCTGCACTACTGGAAGGAGGGCCGAATGTTTCAGTCAGTTGTGTTATGCCATGTGGGACCGCTTTGGCAGGTCATGTGTGCCAACCTCACACCACTCCAAGCCTAATGGTCCAATGGACCGTTTGGGTGACCTGGCGGCACCTGCCCTCTTGGGGGGTGGCTAGTGCAGAACCCACCCCAAGGGGCCACCCCGACTGTGGGTTGTGCCACGGTCTATCCTGGACCGCAGCCAGCGAGGCCGGACCGCCGTGGCCCAAAAATCCGAGCCAGCCCTAGATCGGGCTGGGTCAGACCGACCAGGTCAGACAGGACCTGAGCCCCTCTAGAACCAGATACGCATTTTTGGCCATATCATGAGAACCGGGCATCCGTTTGATGAACCCTCTATGGCGCTGGAATCCTTGGATCAATACGGTCCAATTGGTATACTCAACATGAGTTTAGATAATGATGTAGTATGGACAGGTTGGATCGTACCCAAATCCTACTAGGCCCTTGGAACTAAAAGGTTATTAACTTAGAGACCGAGTGTCTGATTGACACGCTGTTTGTTACATTGGGTTCATTATGGTGTGACAGACCTTTTGGATATCGTTTCATGGGAATTTGTGGCCATTGAAGTATTTAATGATGACTTGAGGAGTGAAACCTCATGGAATCAAGTGTTCTTAATGCAGGAACCCTATGGATGGGTGTACATGAAGAGTCTTCAGATCTCGTGGGGGTCATTTGGGATCCTGTTTGGGTCAGCGCTCAGCGATCCAATGTGGGTCAGCGCATACTGATCATGTGTGGGTCATCTCCAGATACTGTGTGGGTCATCTCTTGATCATGTGTGGGTCATCATTGATCCTATGTGGGTCGTCTCCAGATCCAGTGTGGGTTATCTTCGATCCTGTGAGGGTCAACAACAAAGCTTCCCGATGAAGTAAGATAATCTTGAAATACAGCAAATCATCTATACTTTCGTATTTGAATTACACTAGGTGTGAGATGAATCTTTACCTTTGTGGTACACTTTTGTATGGTGAAGCCTTTGTGGTATTCTTCTGTGTGGAGTTACCATTGTGGTATATACCTTAGTGGTGATACCTGTGTGGTATTCTTCTGTGAGGCGTTGCCTTTTTTAATACGTACGATTGTGGTGTTACCTTCTTGGTATTCTTTCCTTTGTGGAACAGTTGAAATTCAGGATAAGAATTTCGTCCCTGTGTATTTTCAGGATTGATATGGGCATACTTGATAACTTAGGTATATGTATGGGCATATAACATTGTAGGGTCGACTGTTTTTTTTCATGATTATTGGTTTATCCTTTGTGGATTTTGAGAGAGCTTCAGGAGTCTCAGGGTCCCTATATATTATTTTTATACTCACCCTACATGGGCTAAGCCCGTACATTGTTGTGTCTTATGATGATGACGACAGACAACAATAACTAAGGATGAGTGTACTGGGACTGGAGGTTTCTCGGAGATTGACCTTAGACGAGGTGTACAACATAGACGACCAATTGAGAGTTGAACCTGCCCTTCAGGTAGGATCCTTTGCTGGTGTTCAGAAGAGTTTTTATTTAGTTTTACATGTACTTTTGAGTTGGGCTTTATTTACAGACCCTTTACTTACTATAATCACTCTATTATTATATAGTTTTCCTTATGCTTGTATCATGCTATGTGCTTAGCTGTGTGAGTTTATAGGTTATAAAGACAATGCCTTCCTGGTTATAGGGACATGTTATTCCAGCACTAGTCGCTAGCCCCTGCCCTATGGAAGGCGCTCATGGGGTAGTCACAGCATGGCCTTGGGGGATGAGTCATGAAAAATTAGTATCACAGGAGACGGATCTACCGAAGAACATGGACTATGATATTTTAATCGGCAATAGTGTTAAGTGTTATGAGTGTGGTTATGAGTTTGGGGAATCTAGTGATGGTGTGTCGGCCGACATATCCTTATACCATGACCCTGAATTTTGATCTCAAACTAATTGCACGAAAACACTGATTGAGGGTGTGTTTTTTGAAATGGTTTCTTTGTTATCTCTTTGAGTCAGCTCACTATCTATAACTTATTGACCATGGAGAAACTGCTTCGTTAAGTATGCCTCCACATAGATTGACAATCCGGGTTCTAGGTAGAGTATGTGATGATTGGCCACCGAGCGATGAGGATTTGGTCCAGGTTGTACCATTGGATGGTATACCAGTAGCACCACTCCCCGTTGGGAAGCTGATGCCACGAGCCCCCGCTGTGGAGGGTGAACACAACATGAGCACGTTGCACGAGTTTCAGTGTCAGAGGCCATAGAGGTTCCTGGGAGAGACTGATCCATAGGGGTCTGAGGACAGGATGGAAGCCGTAATTAGATTTTTTTCAACTACATGGGACACCAGCTAATCTCATGGTGATTCTTTCCTCCAGTCTTCTTCTGTCAGCAGTGGGAATATGATGAAGGATGATGCTTTAGGTTCAATCGGATGTCACTCTCATCTGGGCACATGTCGAGAGCCTTTCCAGGGCAGATTTCATCCCAATGACCTTATGCTCAATGTATATACAAAAGCTTCTCCACTTGTAGTAGGGTAGCATGATCGTGGCATAATATTCAGCAAGGTTCACCAACCTCTCGCACTACACCACAGACATGATTTGGGACCCTTTCTATAAGGCTTGGGCCTTCGAGCAGGGGCTCAGACGAGAGATTAGAGATATATGATTTCTCTTTGCATCACGACACTCGTAGGGGTGTTAGAGAAAGCACTATTAGTGGAACGCTTCCTTTCCGATCGGTCACTGACAGCAAGACCCACCATCGGACATCACGTAGTTGAGTCATCTTCTATAGGGAGTATATAGATGACACAGAGGTCCATGATGACCATACATACTGGTGGACGACCGCATGATATATGGTTAGTTGTGAAGGGATCTTGAGACCGGGTTGGACAGGTGAGGAGTAGGCAGTGTTACTCTTGCAGCGGGAAGGGTCAAATGGCTCGCGAATGCCTGACCCATTGTGCGGTTGACCAGTAGAAGGTCTAGGGACCGCCTGGGCGGAGGTGAAGATTAGATTGAGGAGGTATACATGCAGGAGGCAGATGTGGTGGAGGAGTTGGTCATGCAGCAGGCGGCAGGAGACGATTCAAGGTTCTACAACCACCACCACCAAGTGGTCCACCCCAACCACAGTAAGTAGGTGGACATGGATGAGCTCAGCTTCAGGAAGCTGAGGCCTATAACCTCAGTGCTCCAGAGATGATATGAAGTTTGATCTCTGTCTACTCCACCATACCTATAGTAATTATAGACACAGATGTCAGTCACTCATTCATTACCATGACCCTCATTCAGAGCTCAGAGATTTAGGTGGAGCCATTGGCTTGATCGACATGGCTAGAGACTTCTACGGGAGAGGATTTGAGGATTACACACTGGTGCCGGTAGTGTGAGAATACTCTATGAGGCGAGAGCTTTGGCTGGGATCTTCTAGTAGCGGCACCGAGGCCTTAAAATGTCATTTTGGGTATGGATTGGTTATTTACAATCCTACCTTAGATCGACTGTATTAGGTGCAAAGTGTAGTGTGTCTGTGAGGATGGGACAAGATTTTCCTTCACCAGAGAGAAGGGACCCTTTGATGTACATGATGGACTTACCCAGAGGAGGGTGCAACCAATCACACATCAGTTGGATAGCCTTACCCTCTGAGTAGTTTATGTGGAGTGTCCAAGCTATCCTATAGTGGTGGACTCGTACACTGCTAATTTCTCTAATTATGTTTTGGGTCTACCTCCTCATAGAGAGGAGGGCTTTTACATCAACTTCTAACAAAATACATCACCGATATCTACACCAGCTTATTGAATGGATCCCATGGAACTATGAGAGATACGAGTACAGCTGTAGGACTTCCAGAGCAAAGGGTTCATTAGGCCCAGTGATTCTCTTTGGGAATCCCCGATTTTGTCTGCAAAGGAGGTATATGGGAGTTTGAGACTCTGTGTGGACTACCAGCGCCTGATCCAGGTGATCATGAAGAACAAGTACCCACTATTGAGAATTGACGATTTCTTTGATTAGCTAAAGGGAGAACGGTGGTTTCAAAGATATAATTTAGATCAGGTTATCACCAGCTCAGGGTACATGACGAGGATATGTAGAAGATGACCTTTAGATGTCATTATGTCCATTATGAGTTCTTGGTTATGGCTTTCGGAGTGGGAAAAGCCCCATCAATGTTCATCGGACTCATGAACAAGATTTTCCAACCATACCATGAACGCTTTGTGGTACTCTTTATCGATGACATTGTGATATGATAAGTTATAGAAGAGGAGAATGCCTATCATCTGATGATATTTCTGGATACACTCCAAGAGCACCATCATTATGGTAAAATATCGAAGTGCCAGTTCTGGATAAGATAGCTCCACTTTCATGGACACGTCATCTCAAAGGCTGGTGTTGCAGTGGATTTATCAATGATTGAGGCTGTACTTTCTTGGGAGATACCCAGAAGTGTGATGGAGGTGGAGAGTTTTCGAGGTTAGGATAGTTACTACTAGAGGTTTTTTCCAGGCTTTTCCAATGTTGTGGCACCCTTATAAACAATGATGATAAAGGGTAAACCCTTTGTGAGGTCCGAGAGATTCCAACAGAGTTTCTAGGAGATGAGGTAGAGAATGAAGAGTGCCCCATATTGAGGCTACCAGATTAGGAAATTGGATACATTGTATACTTCGATGCATCATGGAATAGTCTTGGATGTGTCCTGATGTATGAACCAGCAGTGATCATGTATGGTTCTCTATAGCTAAGATATGATTAGTAGAAATACACTACCTGTGACCTAGAGATGGTAGCAGTGGTCATCGCCTTGAAGATGTGGTGACGTTACTTGATGGGAGAATGTTTTAGAGTCTAATATAATCAAAAGAGTCTCAGGTATATCATCTACCATAAAGACCTAAGCCTGAGATAATGACGTTGGATCGAGTTCCTCCAGGACTATAACTTCGAGATAGTCTATACTCCTGGGAAGGGGAAAGTAGTAGAAGATGCACTCCTCAAGAGATCTATTTTACAGTTGCTGAGTAAGATGACAGAGCAGTTAGTTGCATTGCGTATATCCTATATGGATCAAGATGGACCAGCTTATCTTCAGTATTTGATAGTCATTCCCCAACTACTTCAGTGATTCAGGAAGGCGCAGCATGGAGACACTGACTGTGAGGCTCAACATGGTCAGATATCCACAGGAAAAGCACCATATGTATTTTATGAACGTGGTGAAAATTTCAGCCTCTTCAAAGGACATACTTTGGTACCAATGTAACCATGAGAGGAAGTGTTGAGGGAGTGCCATGCGTCCCATCTAGAGGTACATCCAAGAGTCTAAAAGATGTACCAGAACCATTGGCGTCATCACTGGTTGCCGAGAATGATGAAAATAGTAGCTGAGTTTGTATCACGGTGCCTTACTTGTTAGCAAGTGAAGGTAGAGCATCAGGTTCTAGTAGGAATATTTCATCCACTAGAGGAGTCAGAGTGGAAGTGTGATGGAATTTCCATGGAATTTGTGACAGAACATCCATGGATGTCCATGGGACATAATTCTATCTAGGTGATCATTGACCGATTTACCAAGTCATCCCCCATCCTACCTATCAGAGAGTAGTGTTTAGTAGATGGCTTGGTACGCCTCTACATGAAAGAGATTGTACATCTTCATGAGGTTACATCTAATATTGTATCCAATCATGATGAAAATTTTACTTCATAGCTATGGTAGAGGTTTCAATAGGCATTCGGGACACAACATTGGTTGAGAACTGCCTTCCTTCATCAGATAAATGGTCAGACAGAGTGGACCATTCAGACAATCGAGGACATGTTACATGCTTGCATCCTCGATTTCAACCTTAGCTGGGGGGATTTCTTGCCCTTGATAGTGTTCTCCTATAATAACAATTATCACTCCACTATCAGTATGAAACCATTCAAGGTGTTGTACAGTCGACCTTGTAGATCACCTCTGTGTTGGACTAACCCAGGGGAGATAACACTCTTTGGGACCTGAGATGGTATGGGCTATCACAAAGAAAGTGCAGTGTAGTGGTCTGAAATTAATTCCAGTGGACTATAATTGATACCTATCAGGGCACTCCATGGGTGGCTACACCCCCTAGGCGGGACACACCACCATCCCCAGTGGCAGCCATTTCCTCATGAAGCCCTTGGGAGGAGAGCCATGTTTTGTCCAATGCTCACATGTGAGAGTTACCAAGGATCAGATACATTCCTACCTCCTTTGCCTCTGATACCAACTTTAGAGACCTGAAGCTTGATGTACATAGATATTACATTACTTTTGCGGAATACATAATACATAACAAAAACAGACACACAAGGACCGTAATATTTTATTGTCTTTGAAAACATGGAATATAATCTTCTAATCATGGTGAAAGATCTTCAACATATCCCATAATGATCTTCCACTTTTTGTTTCCTTAATTAAAACCATTCTTTTAATCCTGGGGGAAAATAAAACATAAAAAGGGTGAGCTCAAATGCTCAGTAAGGGTAAGCATGGATAAAATAAAACATACCATATACATTTGAACTTAAAAACATGAACATAATGTTTAAACATCAAAATCTTGAGCAACGACATAAAACATGGAAATACAAAATGCATAGATCATAATGGTACATAAATCATGATAAAATAGCATGGGAATAAAACATGTAATTGTGGCATCCATTAAGCACATGTAATGATTTCCATAGTATCCAAGGCATTGCTGCCAAGACCATCTTAGTGGATAAAGTCCCTTTCTGAATCGTGTTCACTCCTCATTCCAGTCCTGTAATAATGAACCGGATTAACTTACCGTTCCAGCCATGTCTATCTCATGAGATATAAATCTTTACCCAATGAATTGGTGGGAGATATAGGTCCCACCCATCTCATAATTAAATCATTATTTCTTGTGCCACAAAATAAACACACATCATTCATAAAAACCCAATAAATAAAATGGGTTTCATAAACATCATCCCATCATCACATAATCCATATAAAAGAAATGGATATCATTTCATAATAAGAGAAGTTAAACCATATAAATCATAGATACATTATACTTGAAACATACACATATGAAATAATGTCATCTTAGATGAAAAACGGTTTTGATAAAACACTTGAAATGAATTCTAGAGGAAAATATCCTTTTTTCTTCAAAATCATTTTCTTTTCACAAAATGTCATGAAATTTTAAAAGAAAAGAATTTTGTTGGAAATATTCATGAAATCTTGTGGAGGAATCTTCATGAATACAAGGATTTTATAAAAACGTAAAAATCCTTTCATGCTGTATATGTTAAAAAAACATTCTTCTCATACTTTTGTCGAAAAAGTCAAAAAGTACCTTGTAGGGTAAATAAAAGAAATATTCCTTCTATACCATTGGTTAATATTCAAAATGGGTAAAAAGGATTTTAAAAATACATGAAACCATTTTTGGGAAACTTGGACATTGATGATAACAATAACCCCAGAAAATACTTACGAATAAGCAATCTGAGATAAAAATGAGATTTGCCAAATTATCCCTTACCTTTGGTCCGATATGATTCATACGTATCTAAACCTCTTGTATGATGATTTAAATAATGTCATTTACTTATTACAGAATCATATTCATTGTTATGATATCATATATGGTTCACTTATGACTTTATATTACCCGTTCTTTTGCAAATTCCATGTCGAAGAGCGTTTTGGGTAAAATCGTTTTATTTCTCTTCCGTGTTTTGACTTTTAATTATTCATATGATTACTTAGATCATGATTACTTAACTCCAAAATATAAAACATGATTTATATATAATATATATTCAGAACATACATATATATAATAGATTGATAAATGGAATGAAATACACCGTTCATGGAAACGGTAGGCCGTACGTACGCATGAACGTTGTTTTCGTTTCCTCATTGAATTGAATGGAATTAATTGGATGAAATACATATATATATATACATAAATCCAGTATCATTATTATGTAATATATTTCATTATTACTTATTATATATACTTAATAATCATTTACGAATGGATAATCGTTGAGAATGAATCTCATCGCGTCGTGGAGACGGTATTCTGTACGTACGCACGCGCGATGATGTCATTCCCATGATCGTGGAATTTTATTGGAGTGTATGTATACTATAAAATAATCAATATCACTTTACAATAATCATGTATAGTTATTATTTAAACCATTATACCCATCCAAGTAAGGTGGTGGTGGGAAATAGATTACACCACGGTGTGGAGACTGTATTCCGTACGTATGCACGCGCGGTGATTTTGTTTTTCGTAGGATGGATAGATGGTGAAATAGGGTTGTTTCATACTTATAATTAAATATCAGTATATGAGTGATACTGATGTTATTACTTCATAACGAAAAAACCTAAGAATAAGAGGTGGAAGAAGAAATGAAGTTGAAAGAATCGGTAACGGACATTACCTCTTCTTTGAAACGCCTCTTTGAGACCTCCTCTTAGGGTACTAAATTTGGTCTTTGAAGAAGACCAGGACCACTAGGATGTTTCTAGGGAAGTGGAGAAGATAATTTTTCAGGGTTTGGTCGAGCTTCAAAGCTCAAAATGGTGTTAGGAAGAGAGGGAGAAGGTTCCCATTTATAAGGGAGGAAAGGGGAACCTTTTTTAAATCTTAAAAATATTAATTTATAATAAATCTAAACCCACATGAAAACCACCAAAAATGACTCATATTCGAATACTAGATGAGATAGGGTTGTAATATAATCAACCAATAAAATTTAGACATGTTAGGAAATACATTTAAACATTATCAACTTGATTTATCCGTACTTAATACATTTAAATTTATTTGTGGTAATAACATTCTAAATTTTAAATTATAACAAATAATTACTTATTTGTTGTGAATTGTCCATAATTTGATACTTTATAACATTTTAGACCATATTAATTTAAATATATAATTTTTATATATTTTTGTGATTTTTAAACAATTTTATAATATGTTATTTTTATAAAATAACAAGTGTCAATTTTGACACTATTCATTTATATGAATTTAAAAAAAAATATATACAGAAGATATGTTCAAACTAAAATCATTAATAGATTCATAAGAGGTCATATGTATCTATAAATTTAGTGTATCACATTAAATAGTTCATATAATATTTATTTTATTATTTTTAAAACCATTTATTTGGTTTATCTCTTAATAAAATCATTACTGCAACATATATTATAAATAATTAATATACTTATTTGTTGCATATAAATTAAAAATAAAATCATATGATGATTATAAATCTATTTCCTTTCACAATGATACTTTCAATCGAATTTATAATCTTAAAATCACTATTTTTAAATTTTTATATTTATTAAATTATGAAGGTGACAAATTTGGCATCATTTAAAATAAAATAATATAAGTGTCATAATGACTTTTATAAGACTCCAGACGGTTATATATTAGGTAATTGTATGATTATGGTATATATATACACTAAAAATAATTTTTTGTCAGGTTTTTGGGCCTTTTAATGGGTATTATTATTTCAATAAAAACTATATTACGGATTTTTCACTTAATAAATAATTTCTGCATCATTAATGTATCACCATTAATGACAATTATTTATTGCCTAAAAATTATAAATAAATTATCATGATGTGTATAATTGTATTATAGTTCTGGATACTATTCATGTTCGATGTTTTATGATATTTATCCATATATTAAAATTATTATACTTATATGATTTAAGAGAGTGATATGTTGTCACTTTCTTTGGTTTTAATAATAATTAAATTATTTTCACGGTAAAAAGTCCATAAAATAAATCTAAATCAACCCTTAGATAATATGGGTATATTTTTAGCTATCCAATAGAATTTTGGCATGTGTTAGAGTAATTTTATAATATTATATTTACCCTTAATTACCCGATTTACCTTTAACTATGGTAAATAAAATTTACCGTAGTTACTATTCATAATTCCAAAAAATAAAAAGTCACCTATTAACATAATTTGGACCCACTGATTCCAAATAAGGAATCCATTTTTTCTAAATCAATACACATAAGTTTCAGAAATTAAATTAAAATTAATGTTGTTGTCGAATGAAAACAGGTTTTTGTTTAAAACATTGCAAAAGATTGAATTGATTTAACCTACGAATTCAATGTAAAATAAATGCTAATGATATACACTATATTAAATGGTAAAAATATATTATATTTATACTTTAAAACCATTCAGTATTATAATTTATCCAAATAAGTTATTACGATGAAAAAAGTTGTTTTTAATTAAAATATAGCGTGTTCTTACTATTCATTATAATATGAAAGTTATCAGAATAATATGAAAAATTTATCAAAGGTAAAATTTTATATCCTGATTCCAAATAATAATTTTATTTTGTAAAATTAAACTTACAAACATTTCAAAAACTATATTTAATGTGGGTGCTCCATCAAAAGGCGGCAAAATTGCATTTTTTAAAAAATATTTATTTTACCCGAAAAATTTATTTTGTTCTTATGCCATGTTCTAGAAAATGTGTAAGATGAATAATAATGTTATGAAATACAAAATTTAGTTAATATTATTCATAAAGGCTAGTTTATAATAATATTATAATAATATATCGTCGTTTAGTAAAACTCGATATTGCGTACAACACACGCTATCGAGGAAGGTCATGATTGCGTGTAATGCAAGCCAATTTAGGGTTGCATGTAGTGCACGACTCCTTTGTTGTTGCGTATAAAAAAATACATTGAATATATATATATATACTCAATGTTTCGTAGAATAACTACTATCAAACAAACATGAAATTGTGTGTAACACGATCGAAGAATAATGTTGCGTATACTGCAAGCTAATACGGTGTTGCATATAGCGTAAGAGAATCTTTGTATAGAATACAACAGAAGATATGAAAGAAATTAAAATGAATATTTCTTATAAAATCTCGGGTTCTTAAATTCTACCCCCCTTAAAATGAATTTCTCCCTTGACATTCGTCACGGTTATACATGGTTTTCTACATGAAGGTTTCTTTAATTGAAACCCACATCGTAAAATGAAATACAAAAACATAACTTTAAAAACTAAAGTATGAAACATAACGGTTACCCAAATTAACTCATCACTGGGTTTCCACGTAAGAGAATATAGGTGAAAATATGGATATGGAAGAAAAATTTAATGATCATGTTCTGATGGAGAGTGGTAGAGAACATGGCTATGAAAACACAAACAATCACAAATCCATAAATTTGTGTTGATCTAAGGTGGAATCTGATTCATCAGATATAAGGGCACTAGGACAACATTTTTGGTCTTCAATATCATTTCTCTAAAGTTGAAGAATATTAATTAGAAGAAATTATTACTTTATTTTGATATAATATCACTATTGTTCTTGCCTTGAACAATTTACACTTCATCTCTTAAAGAAATGAAGTTGAATTTGTCATTTGTGAAGTGTTAGCAGATCATGTGATAGAATGATGGGTCATTCCATCTGTCTTAATCAAAAGGTTATCAATAGTTACATATATAAGTCCATCTATTGTATATCATTCCAAAAATGGACTTATATTTCATCTATCATACCACTTAATAAAACAAAACTAGTTTATACTAACCAGGGACTTCCTGTAGGCTAGTGGTAGGCGATAATGGCCAATCACACTTTGGTTGTGGGTTCTCTTCCCACAACCTTGTATGACGCGATGGGATGTCTCCCTTCTTGTAGGTTGTCCTTTTTCTATTACTGTAACATCCCATCAATAATATCGAAAAAAGGTCTATCCTTATATAATACTAACTTCTGTCCAACATAATCCATTCCAATCTTTAGGCTTATCCAAAATACTTCTTTCAAAACTCATATTATAAAGAGAACTATTTCTAAAAAGGTCATATAACAAGCATGTGAATACTATCATTTATCCCTCATATATCTTGTTGGTCACAGTATAATCATTTGAATACCTTAATCATGTATTCTCTTGAAAAATGAATACCCATTTAACCATTTTGAAAACAAGAATGCTGTTAAAAGTTAACACTTTCCACATACCAAAATCCTCGAAAATCTATATACTAAAACCATAATATCACTTAGTCCATATATAAATCATGAGCTCATGAATAGAATCAAACATCTCATTATATTCTTATCCCTTCATTGTGGGCATATCATCTTCTTTCCAAAACATTTTAATCACTTTTCATGGTTACAGGTACCATAAAATTATTGAAAAACACAATAGACTAATAGAAAAATATTCTAATACACCATAAATGTACCTCAACAACATTATTCTTGAATTCTAATACATAAAAACTTCAATCCATCCTATTCAATGATTGTCCTGGAATAAGTCATTCCTTGATTTAGAAGTAACATTTTAGGTCAGGTCATTGAGTTGGGTAATGCCCATGTTCTCCACAAATAAGGCATTGAACTCCATAACAGTCTGTCACTCTATGACCCTTTTCTCCACATAGATAACATACGTCCCTCCATTTGAGGAATTCCTCAAGGTTCTTCTTCCCTTATTTAGAAATCTAAATCTTCCATTCTTTATGCTCCTCAACATACGAACATGCATAAAAGTGTATCTTCCTCTTATTTGATGATTTAGGCATACCACTAAATTTCACGTTTTAATCATATATCGCGATAACTAATTCAGAATAATCACAATATCTTTCTCTATAGGCATTACACAATTTTGTTGCTCATAGTCACCAATTTTTCCATTGTATTCAATGTTAACCGAATTCCTTCTGGTTTCCTCCATTGACTAAAACACAAAAAGAATTCTGTGAGAGGCAAAAATCATGCTAGGGAAAAAAAATAGTAAAGGGGGAGTACCCTCAATATCTAACATCATAGGTTAAATTATAAGATTGTTACATTAGTTCTAAGACTATATCCTATACTTATACTTATCCTTAGGGACATCCTTAGACATACCTTAGAAATATCTCTAGGGATCACACTAATGTTTTCGCATCCTAGTTTCCAATGATTGACTAAACCTTTCCACTGATACCAAATGTAGCGGTCTGGAATTACATCCAGTGGACTATAATGGATACCTATCAGGGCACTCCATGGGTGGATACACCCCCTTGGTGGGACACACCACCATCCCCAGTGGCAGCCATTTCCTCATGAAGCCCTTGGGCGGAGTGCCATGCTTCGTCCAACGCTCACATGTGAGAGTTCCCAAGGATCAGATACATTCCTACCTCCTTTTCCTCTGATACCAACTGTAGAGACCCGAAGCTTGACGTACATAGATATTACATTACTTTTTCAGAATAAATAATACATAACAAAAACAGACACACAAGGACTGTAATAGTTTAGTGTCTTTGAAAATCTTGGAACGTAATCTTCTAATCATGGTGAAAGATCTTCAACATCTCCCATAATGATATTCCACTTTTTTTCTTTACCTAAAACCATTCTTTTAATCCTGGGGGATAATAAAACATAAAAAGGGTGAGCGCAAATGCTCAGTAAGGGTTAGAATGGATAAAATAAAACATACCATATACATTTGAACTTAAAAACATGAACATAATGTTTAAACATAAAAATCTTGAGCAACGACATAAAACATTGAAGTACATAAGGAATAGATCATTATGGTACAAAAATCATGATAAAATAGCATGGGAATAAAACATTTAATTGTGGAATCCATTAAGCACGTGTTATGATTTCCATAGTAGCCAAGACATTGCTGCCCAGACCATCTTAGTGGACAAAGTCCCTTTCTGAATCGAGTTAACTCCTCGTTCCAGTCCTATAATACTGAACCAGATTAATTTACCGTTCCAACCATGTCTATCTCCTGAGATATAAATCTTTACCTAATGCATTGGATGGATATATAGGTCCCACCCATCTCATAATGAAATCATTCTTACTTGTACCTCAAAATAAACATACATCATTCATAAAAACCCAATAAAAAAATGGGTTTCATAAACATCATCCCATCATCGCATAATCCATATAAAAGTAATGGATATAATTTCATAATAAGAGAAGTGAAACCATGTAAATCATAGAGACATTATACTTGAAACATACACATATGAAATAATGTCATCTTAGATGAAAAATGGTTTTGATAAAACACTTGGAATGAATTCTTGAGGAAAATATCATTTTTTCATCAAAATCAATTTCTTTTCACAAAATGGAATTCAATTTTAAAAGAAAAGGATTTTGTTGAAAATAGTCATGAAATCTTTTGGGGGAAGCTTCCTGAAAACAAGTCTTTATAAAATGATAAAAATCCTTTCATGCCGTATATGTTAAAAAAAACATTCTTCTCGTGCTTTTGTCGAAAAAGTCATAAAGTACCTTATAGGGTAAATAAAAGAAGGATTCCTTCCATTCCATTGGGTAAAAGTCCAAATGGGTAAATATTAATTTAAAAATACAAGAATCCATTTCTACGAAACATGGACATTGATTATAACAATAACCCCAATAAATACTTATGAACAAGCAATCTCAGATAAAAATGAGATTTGTAAAATTACCCCTTACCTTAGGTCCGATATGATTCATACGTATCTGAACCTCCTGTATAATGATTTAAATAATGTCATTTACTTATTACAGAATCATATTAATTGTTCTGATATCATATATGGTTCACTTATGGCATTATATTACCCGTTCTTTTGTAAATTCCATGTTAAAGAGCGTTTTGGGTAAAATCGTTTCATTTGTCATCCGTGTTTTTCTTGTAATTATTCATTTGATTACATAGATCATGATTACTTAATTACAGAATATAAATCATG
This sequence comes from Viscum album, assembly GCA_963277665.1. Lineage (NCBI taxonomy): Eukaryota > Viridiplantae > Streptophyta > Magnoliopsida > Santalales > Viscaceae > Viscum > Viscum album. The sequence continues at coordinate 1,035,289,869 of OY728128.1, read as the reverse complement.
ATTTATATATAATATATATTCTGAATATGCATATATATAATAGATCGATAAATGGACAGAAATACACCGTTCATGGAGACGATAGGTCGTACGTACGCAAGAACGTTGTTTTTCATTTCCTCATTGAATTGAATGGAATTAATTGGATGACATACATATATATATATATATAAATAAATCCAATATCATTATTATGTCATATATTTCAAGATTACTTATTATATATACTTTATAATCATTTATTAATGGTTAAGCATTGAGAATAAATCTGATCGCATCGTTGAGACGGTACTCCGTTCGTACGCACGAGCGATGATATCGTTACCATGATCGTGGAATTTAATTGGAGTGTATGTATACTATAACAGAATCAATATCACTTTACAATAATCATATATAGTTATTATTTACACAATTATACCCATCCAAGTAATGTGGTGGTGGAAAACAGATTACACCACGGCGTGGAGACGGTATTCCATACGTACGCACACACGGTGATTTCATTTTCCGTAGGATGGATAGGTGGTGAAATAGGGTTGTTTCATAATTATAATATCATATAAGTATATGATTGATACTGATGTTATTACTTCATAATGAGAAAACCTAATAATAAGAAGTGGAAGAAGAAATAAATTTGCATGAATTGGTAACGGGCATTACCTCATCTTTGAAGCGTCTCTTTGAGACCTCCTCTTAGGGAACTAAAATTGGCCGTTGAAGAAGACCAGAAACTCTAGGATGTATCTAGGGAAGTGGAGAAGAGAATTTGGATGGGGTTTTCCGAGCTTCAAGTCTCAAAATGGTGTGACGAAGAGAGGGAGGAGGTGCCCTTTTATAAGTGAGGAGAGGGGAACCTTTGGAAATATTAAAAATATTAATTTATAATAAATCTAACGCTATATAAAAACCTCCAAAAATGACTCATATTCAAATACTAGATGAGATAGGGTTGTAATATCATCAACCAATAAAATTTAGACAGTTTTGGAAATTATTTTAAACATTAGCAACTTGATTTATCCTTACTTAATCTATTTAATTTTATTTGTGGTAACAACATTCTAAATTTTAAATAACAACATATAATTACTTATATATTTTTAATTGTCCATAATTTGATACTTTATAACATTTTAGACCATATAAATTTAAATTTATAATTTTTATATATTTTTGTGATTTTTAAACAATTTTATAATATGTTATTTTTATAAAATAACAAGTGTCAATTTTGACACTATTCATTTATATGAATTTAAATAAAATATATATACAGAAGATATCTTCGAAATAAAATCTTTAATACATTCAAATGAGGTCATATATATCTATAAAATTAGTGTATCACATTAAATAGTTCATATAATATTTATTTTTTTATTTTTAAAACTATTTATTTCGTTTATCTCATAATAAAATAATTACTACAACATTTTTTTTATAATTAATTAATATACTTATTTGTTGCATAAAAATTAAAAAAAATCCTATGATGAAGATAAATATATTATATTTCACAATAATAATTGTACTCTAATTTATCATCTTAAATCACAATATTTAAGTTATTATATTTATTAAATTATGAACGTGACAACTTTGGCATCATTTAAAATAAAATAATATAAGTGTCATAATCACTTTTATAAGACTAAAAACGGTTATATATTAGGTAATTGGATGCTTATGGTATAGATATACAATACCAATAAGTTTTGGTCAGGTTTGTGGGCCTTTCAATGGGTATTATTATTTCAATAAAAACTATATTACTGATTTTTCACATAATAAATAATTTCTGCATCATTAATGTATCACCATTAGTGACAATTATTTAATGCCTAAAATTTTTAAATAAATTATCATGATGTAGATAATTGTATTAGATTTCTGGAGACTATTCAGGTTCAATTTTTTATGACGTTTATCACTAAATTAAAATTATTATACTTATAAGATTTAAGAGAGTGACATATTGTCCCTTTCTTTGGTTTGAATAATAATTAAATTATTTTCATGGTCAAAAGTCCATAAAATGAATCTAATCTGACCCTTATGTAATATGGGTCTAATTTTAGCCATCCAATAGAATTTCGTCATGTTTTAGGGTAATTTTATAATATTATATTTACCCTTAATTACCCGATTTACCTTTAACTATGGTAAATAAAATTTACCGTAGTTACTATTCATAATTCCCAAAAATAAAAAGTAGCCTATTAACATAATTTGGACCCACTGATTCCAAATGTGGAATTCATTTTTTCAAATTCAATACACAGAAGTTGTATAAATTAAATTAAAATTAATTCCATTATCGAATGAAAACGGGTTTTTGTTTAAAACATTGCAAAATATTGAAATGATTTAACTTATGAATTAAATGTAAAATTAAATCTAATGACATACATTATATTAAATGGTAAAAATTTATTCTAATTATAATTTAAAACCATTAAATATTATAATTTAACCACATAAGTTATTAAGATGAAGAAAGTTGTTTTTAATTAAAATATAGCGTGTTTTTACTATTTATTAAAATATGAAAGTTATCAGAATAATATGAAATATTTATCCAAGGTAAAATTTTATATCCGGATTCCAAAGAATAATTTTATTTTGTAAAATTGAACTTATAAACATGTCAAAAACTAGATTTAAAGTTGGTTCTCCATCAAAAGGAGGCAAAACTGCATTTTTTTAAAAATACTTATTTTACCCGAAAAATTTATTTTGTTCTTATAACATGTTCTATAAAATGTGTAAGATGAATAGTCATGTTATAAAATTCAAAATTTAGTTAATACTATTCATAACAGCAAAATTATAATAATATTATAATAATATATCGTTGTTTAGTAAAACCCGGTATTGCATAAAACACACGCCATCGAGGAAGGTCGTGATTGCGTGTAATGCAAGCCAAGATAGGGTTGTGTGTAGTGCAAGAATCCTTTGTTGTTGCGTATAAAAAAATACATTGAATATATATATATATATATATATACTCTTTGTTTCGTAGAATAACTACTATCAAACAAACATGAAATTGTGTGTAACACGATCCAAGAATAGTGATGTGTATACTGCAAGCTAATACGGTGTTGCGTATAGCGCAAGATTGTCTTGGTGTAGTGTACAACAGAAGATATGAAAGAAATTAAAACGAATATTTCTTATAAAATCTCGGGTTGTTACATGCAGATCACCCAAGAGCAGATGAAGACTACACAGAGAAGGCAGGAGTTTTATGATGACAAGAGACAAAGATATCTGGAGTGCGAGGATGGTGACCATTTCTTTCTATGAGAGTCACCTCGATGATGTTTATAGAGATTTGGCCTGGGAAGAATGTTATCTCTGAGTTTTATCGGACACTTTTAGGTCATCAATATAGTTGGCGAGGTGGCATACCGGTTAGCTATTCCCCCTCATTTGCACCGGGTACATAAAGTTTTCAATTAATCTAAGCTATGAAGGTATGTGCATGATATTTCACACATCATTGATAGGGGTGAACTAGACATCAACCATGGGGAGATGTTTTTGGAGGTTCCATTAGAGATTGTCAACCAACAGGAGAGAGTCCTTCATGGGTGATCGATACCTCTGATGCATGTGTGTTGGCATCATGAGAACCTCTAAGAGAACCCTTGGGATCGGGAGGATCACATTTGATCTCAATACCCCCACTTGTTTCCCTAGTTTTTGTTGTGACTTTTAGGGATTCAAAACCCTTAGTTTGGGAGAATGTAAATACTCATATTTTCCAATAATTTTTTTTAATTATATGGAAATCATACGAGTTCGTGAAAATTGACGGTGTGTGATTTTGTGGCATGGTGTGACCGAAATTAATTTCATAACATTTATTTAGGTATTTTTAGTAAAGGAGTGAGCGGAATTTTGTAACTTTTGAACTAGTTCTTAGAATGGAAATTTGAGGACACCATTAAACTCGCAGCACCGATAGTCAATTATAGAGACCTTCACATTGACCACAGCTGGTTGAGGTTGGAAGTTAGTTTTTCAGATTTACGTGGGAGAAGAAAAATAAAATAAATAAAATTTTATTTTTATTTTTGAATCCTTTTTTATAAATTGTAAACGTGAGGAACACATGAGGGTGGTCGGGAATTTAAGGTTGGGAATTAAATGACCGGTTACCCAAAATATTTAACCACCAATCTCTTTAATTAACATGGTTCATTAAAACTAAATTAATGAAACAACTGGTTAATTAAATGTTATTTTAAGAACACTTATTGAGGAAATCGAGGGGTTTTTTTACTTGGAGATAGGGAGAGGAGGCCTTTGCTAGAGAATCCACTAATGAAGAGCATCCTCCAATAAAGAACTTTTTCCTGATTAAGAACGAGGACGATGCCCAAGCCCGTATTAGAAATGTGTTTTAGGAACAGCAAACAATGGAATACCCTTCATCAAATTAATCCTCTTTTTCATCCCACCTCTAATGAGAAAATGAGGTAGGGGTGTGTTTATGTTGTACTTCATGGTTTTATGTTGAATCAATCTTATTGAAGCTGCATGCTATCGATCTGACATTGAGGGTGTGCACCAAACAAACATGGCCCCATCTCTCTGCATCTTTAAGGCCAACGTGTTATTCACAGGCCGCGATGACGGTGGCGGAAGAACCGCGCTGTCGGTAATGAAGGCGGTCGTGACCCGTCTGCAATGGTGGTGGGAGGACAGCGGTCTGCAGGGCGGCCCGTGGTTTAGAGGTAGGGTGGCACATTTTTTGGGCGGCCCATTTAGCAAGAGGGCATGGCCCATCGGCCGCGAAAGAGCAGGGCAGCGATCGACAGGCTGGCCGGCTACGTGGTGAAGCGACAATGTGCATCCACGCCGCCGAATATGAAGACCACGACCGCTTGGCCACTACGGTGGTCGGAGGACGGACAACTTCCTGCAGGTCGCGGTGGAGGAGTGGTGTGTTTCTGCGCCATTGGAAGGAGTTCCTACCATTTTTACCAGTCGCTTCAAACTGAACGAGACCGCTTCAGTGGGTCCCACATGCCAAGCCAGCACCACACCCAGCCGAATGGTCCATTTCACCATTTCAGTGACCTAGGGGGTGCCTCCCCTCTTGGGTGGCGGCTCGGGTGGACCCCACCACAGGGGTCCACCCCAACCATGGGCTGCACCCCGAGCCGCCCAATCGTGGGATGGGCCAGACCCAGGTCGAGCCGGGGTGGTCCGACCGGGTCTGAACAGACCTGGGCCCATCTGGACCTTGATACGCCTTTTTGGACTCATCTTAAGAACCATGTGTCTGTTTGATGAACCATCTACGGTGCCAGAATACTTGGATCGAGATGGTCCTTGGGGTATACTTCACAAGAGTATTGGATAATGTTGGATTACAGTCAGGTTGGATCGTAACCGAATACAACTGAGCCCTCGGAACTAAAAGGTTACTAACATACAGATCGGGCATCCGATTGACATGCCTAATGTTGAGTTGGGTTTCCTATGTCTTGACCGACCATTGGGATTATTCATCGTGGTTCTTCATGGAAGTTGAATTATCGATCGATGACTTGGGGAGGGGAACCTCCCTGAATCAAGAGTTCTTACTGTGTGAACACTTTGGCTGGCTGTACTTGAGGTGTCTTTTGATCCAGTGTCAGTCAACTTCAGATCTTGTGTGGGTCAGGGCTCAGCGATCTTGTGTGGGTCCGCGTATACTGATCCTGTGAGGGTCATCTTCATATCCTGTGTGTAACAGCCCAAGATTTTATGAAAAATATTTTTTTTAATTTCATTAATGTATTGTGTTGTACGCTACACCAAAAGGAGCTTGCACAACATGCATCCTTAACTTGTCTTTCATTACACGCAATCGCGACCTTCCTCGATAGCGTGTGTATTACGCAATAACGAGTTTCACTAAACGACAATATGCTCTTAAAATATTATTAAAACTAGCCGTTATGAATAGTAATAACCACTTTTTGAAATTTTTTAAATTTTATTTTTCAAAATGGAATTCATTTTTGGATTCGTAATATCGAAATTATCTTAGGGTGAAATTTTGGTACTTTTTGGATAACTTTCATTTTCTGATGAATAGTGAAAATTACTAAATTATAATTAAAAACAACCTTTTTAATAGAAATAATTAATAGTGATAAATAATTAATTTGAGTGGTTTTAAAGTATATTTAGAATATATTTTTACAATTTAATACAATGTTGTTCATTGGATGTAATTTCACATTTAAACCAGACATAAACAAATGTCAATCTTTTAATAGTTATTATCTTTTAAGAACACGCTATTTGTTTTGACGACATGAATTAATTTTTATATTAATTAATGAAAATGATATGTTTTGAATTTGGTAAAATAGACATCATTTTTGAGTTCATAATATCAAATATAGCTTAGGCCTAATTTTTGGTATTTTTCTGGAAACATTCATTTTTTTGATGAATAGTGAAACCACTAAGTGGTAGTTAAAAAAATGAATTTTCATAAAAAATAATTTTACAACTTCTGTGAGTGGAATTTAAAAAATCCGAGAGACATGGTTGATGTCAGTAAGTAAAATGTGGTTCAATGAGATGAAAATAATTTATGGTGAATAGTAACTTCTTATATTTCTTTACCACGGTTAAAAGTAAATAGAGTAATTAAGGGTAAAAATGATATTATTATTACCCTAAAACATGTCCTAATTCTATTAGATAAATTTAATTCTACCAAAAACAACCTTAGAAATAATATATTACCATTTAGGTCCACTTGGATTAGATTAGGACATTTATTATTAATTTATTTAAAGAAGGGTTAAAATAGTTAAAATCAAAGTTCAATAAGTAAATAATTTTTAATATAGAGTTATACATAAGATAAATTCGACTATAAATATTAATTAGAAATATAAAAAGATTTCCTACATAATCGTATTTTATTTGTAAATTTTAGACATTAAATAATTTAATTTATTTATGACACAAAGATGATGCAGTAATTATCTTATTAATGAATTATTTACATAATTGATGTTATTAATACCCAAATAAATGTAATTTCATACTTTTAATGAAATCAACTAATTTTCTAGGTTAATATGACATATATTATTGATTTAATTTACTTTTTTCGAACTAATCATTCTGTTATGATTTTCACAAAAATCAATTATAAAATAGTGTAAAAATTGACAAAAAATAGTATTTAAAACAAATATTATTTTATTAATTGTTATTTTATTCCTAAAAATCTAAGGTTCGTCCAAATGACTTATATAAGGTTATATATATTAATAATAAACAACATGGGGTTTGTTTGGCTTCTTATAGTATGTTTATTAACCTTATAGTATAAGAACACAAGAAGACACGGTAAAAGTAAAATTATTTTACTTAATGTTAATTCTAAATGATAAGGTTAAAATAGGAACCTAAACATGTCTAAATTCTATTGGATGAGGGGATTTAGTCCCATACCCACCTTATCTTATAAATTAATCAATTTTTAGCAATTTAAAACCGAATTTGACTTTATAATAAAATAATAGTTTTAGTTATTCCAAAGGTACCCCTCTCCTCCCTTATAAAAGGGCACCTCCTCCCTCTCTTCCTCACACCACTTTTAGCCTTCAAGCTCCGCCAACCCCTGAAATATTCCCTTCTACACTTCCCTAGAAATATCCTAGAGGTTCTGTTCTTCCTCAAAGACCAATTTTGGTGCCCTAAAAGGCGATCTCAAAGAGGCGCTTCAAAGAAGAGGTAATGTCCGTTACCGATTCTTTCATCTTTATTTCTTCTTCCACTTATTCTTATTAGGTTGTTTCATTATGAAGTAATAACATCAGAATCAATTATATACTGATATGTTATTATAATTATGAAACAACCTTATTTCACCATCTATCCATCCTACGGAAAATGAAATCACCGCGCGTGCGTATGTACGGAATACCGTCTCCACGCCGTGGTGTAATCTATTTTCCACCACCACCTTACTTGGATGGGTATAATGGTGTACATAATAACTATATATGATTATTGTAAATTGATATTGATTCTGAAATAGTATACATACACTCCAATACAATTCCACGATCATGAGAACGATATTATCGCTCGTGCGTACGTACGGACTACCGTCTCCACGACGCGATGAGATTCATTCTCCACGTTAACCATTCATGAATGATTATAAAGTATATATAATAATTAATAATGAAATATAAGACATAATAATGATTCTGTATTTTTGTGTATATATACGTATGTCATCTACTTAATTCCATTAAACTCAATAAGAAAAATAAAACAGCGTTCATGTGTACGTATGGTCTACCGTCTCCATGAACGGTGTATTTCCTTCCATTTACTGATATATTATATATATATATATATATATATTCTGAATATATATTATATATAAATCATTTTTTATATTATGGAATTAAGTAATCATGATCTAAGTAATCATATGAATAATTACAAGTCAAAACACCGAGGACAAATGAAACGATTTTACCCAAAATGCTCTTTAACATGGAACTTACAAAAGAACGGGTAATATAAAGCCATAAGTGAACCATATATGATATCATAACAATGAGTATGATTCTTTAATAAGTCAATGACCTTATTTAAATCATTATACATGAGGTTCGGACACATACGAAGCAAATCGGACCTAAGGTAAGGTAAATATCACAATCTCGTTTTTATCCGAGATTGTTTATACTTTAGTATTTACTGGGGTGTATTTTATCATCCAAATCCATGTTTCCTCAATATGTAATATTAGTTCCATCCACATACAATTTTTTTAATCCAATTTTACCCTTCAGTGAGTTTTTAGTAAAGGATATGAAAGGAATCTTTTTTCTTTTTTTGTACGAGGTACTTTTTGACTTTTCCGACAAAAGTACGAGAAGAATGTTTTCTTTTAACTGATACGACATGAATGGATTTTTAAAACATTATTTCCAAAGAGCTTCCTTTACAAGTTTTCAAGTTTATTTTTAATCAACTGCTTTTAGTTTAGAATTGTACTACATGTTAAGAAAGGAAAATTGTTTTTGAAGCAGAAAGGATATTTTCCTCAAGAATGGAGTTCAAGTGTTTTATCAAAATTATTTTCCATATAAGATAATAAAGGGTTCTGTTTTTATACATATTATTACATTGATTTGATTATGTTGTGATGGAATTATATTTTTATTAATTTCTTTATCTTATATGAATTGTTTTATGATGTCACGATGTTTAAGATTCCCATTTTTATTACATGGGTTATGCTATGATGTATGGTTTTATGATTTTGTGGCCCACATAAGAATGTTATAATTATGAGATGGGTTGGACCTATATCTCCCTCAAATGCATTGGGTAATGATTTTATATCTCATGATATAGACATGGCTAGAACGGTAGGTTATACCGGTTCAGTGAAACAGGACTGAAACGAGGAATCCACTAAGTTCAAAAATGGACTTTGTCCACTACGATAGTCTTAGCAATGAGTATTGACTAACAAGATATGATTCTTTATGATTATGTGTGTATGCCACAAAGTTTCATGTTTTATGTTATGATTATTAGGATTCCATTTCACTAATATGATTTATTCCATGTTATGAAATTATGATCTCTTTTGCAGGTTAAGATTTCCAAATGATATGTTCTTATGAATATGACGTGATTGATATTTCTTTTGTTTACCCTTACTAAGCATTTGAGCTCACAATTTTATGTTTTCTTTTCCCCAGGATGTAAAGAAAGGATTTAGGATTAAAAAAAAGAAGATCTTTATGGAGGATGTTGAAGATCTTTCACCACGATTAGAAGATTATATTCCAAGTTTCCAAAGACACTATACTATTACGGTCCTTGTGTATGTGTTTTTGATATGTACTAATTATTCCACAAAAGTAATGTAATGTCTATGTATGTCAAGTTTCAGGTCTCTAAAGTTGGTATCAGAGGAAAGTTTTAGTCAACCTTTGGAAACTAGGATGCGAAAACGTTAGTGAGATCCCTAGAGATATTTATAAGGTATGTCTAGGGATGTCCCTAAGGATAAGTATACATATAGGATACAGTCCTAGAACTACGGTAACGATAATAGAATTTAAACTAAGATGTTAGATATTGAGGATACTCCCCCTTTATTATGTTGTTTTCCCTAGCATGATTTTTGCCTCTCACACTATTCTTTTTGGGTTTTAGACGATTGCTGGAACTCGAAGGAACCGCGTTGATCAATGCAATGGACAATGCAATGATAGTACTCCTGAACAAACAATTGTTATGGGGGATGGAGTGAAAAATCTTATTTCTATACTTACACAAGCTATGAATCATTCTGGACTTCCAAATGAGCAGATAAGGGAACAATATTCTATTTAATCCTTCATGAGGTAACATCCACCTTCTTTTAGTGGGTCTTATGATCCACTTGTTGCTGAACAATGGATCAGTACTACTGAAAAGATATTTTCAGTTCTTCAATGTTCTGAACATGATAAAGTCATTTTAGCATTATATCGTTTGGAAGGTGAAGCTGATCAATGGTGGAATCTTATCAAGAATACGAGGCAAAGAGATGAAATTTAGTCCATGGAATGGGACGAGTTCAAGAACTTATTTTTCAATAAGTACTTCCCTCGTATTCTTCGAACAAAGATAGAGAAGGAGTTTCTTGAACTAATGCAAAAGGATGATGAATATGTTATTATATACGAAGTGAATTTTACAAGGCTTGAAAGGTATGCATCTGGATTTATCATACAACCTGAAAGTAAAGTTTATCGATTCTTCAGTGGCTTAAAACCAAATCTTCGAAGGGCATTAGCTATAAGAGACTTCAGTAGCTATGAAGAAATTGTGAGTTGTGCAATCAAGGTAGAAATGGAAGTTGGTGTTACTTATCCATCTCATAGTTTTGATAAGAAACAAAAGATGCAGTTCAAGGATAAATCTCAGAATAATGGTGAAAAGAAGATGAATGTTTCCTTATGCTCAATGTGTGGAAAGAAGCATGGTGGATATTGTCTTAAAGGGACTAGAAAATGTTTTAAGTGTGGAAAAGAAGGTCATCGAGCAGCTGAGTGTCGAAGTAATGGAAAAAGGGCTTCTAATGTTGCGAATAAAGAAAAGACTGCAGAGAATGCTTCAACAACACTTCAATGCTTCAAGTGCAAGGAAATGGGGCATTATGCTATCAAATTCCCTAATCCAAGGGTTAGTGATGATCGACGTGAGCAACCACTTAAGGCAAAGGACAATGGGAAGTCACATGCGATCACCATTGGCGATGTTGAATATGACAATGATGTGGTGTAATAATTAAGTGTTTATGTAATGGGATTCCAGAATAATGTTGTATATAGTATCGTGGAATATTGGAATATTTATGTTTTGGTCTATTCTGGTTTTCAGTAATTTTATGGCATCGGTAACCATGAAAAATGATTGAAATATTTTTGGAAAGAATATGATATTCACATAATGAAGGGATAAAGAGAATCTAATATGTTTGATAGTATTCATGATCTCATGATTGAAATAAGGACTAAGTGATATCATGGTTTGAGGATAAAAATTTTGAGGATTTTGGTATGTGGAAAGTGTTAAATTTTAACTGAATTCATGTTTTCACTAAGGTTCAATGGATATTCATTCTTCAAGAGAATACATGATTAAGGTATTCACATATTTGTAATTTGACCAACAAGATATATCTTATGATATATGGGGGATAAATGATGGCATTCATGTGATCATTTTCATTATACTATGATCTTGGACAAAAATATTTTAGATAAGCCTAAAGATTAGAATGGATTATGTTGGACATAAGATAGTATTGTTTACTAATAAAACTTTTTTGATATTGTTGATGGGATGTTATAGTAATATTGCTTTAGAAAAAGGACAACCTGCAGGACGGGCGACAGCCCATCGCGTCAGACAAGGCTATGGGAATCGAACCCACAACCAAAGTGCGACGGGCCTTTATCGCCTACCACTGGCCTACAGGAAGTCCCGGTTTAGTAGAAACTTGTTTTATTATATTAAGTAGTATGATATATGAAGTATAAGACCTTATTTGGAACCATATATGATTAATCTCACTATATATGGACTTATGTATTTTTTGATAACTTTTCTAACCTTTTGTTTGAGAAAGATGGAATGACCCATCATTCTATAACATGATCTTCTAACACATAACGAATGACAAATTCAACTTCATTTATTTAAGAGATGAAGTGGAAATTATCCAAATAATGGCAAACGGTGAGACTATACCACAATCACAAAAGTATTTCTTCTAATTCCAATTTCATCAAATTTAGGGAAATGATCTTGAAAACCAAAAATGTTGTCCTAGTGCTCTTATATCTAATGAATCATATGGTCCCTTATATCGTCACAAATTTATGGCTTTGTGATTGCTGGCTTTTCCATAGCCATGTTCTCTACCACTCTCCATCAGAACATGATGGTTAGATTTCTCTTCCATATCCATATTTTCACCTAAGTGGAAACCCAGTGATTAGTTTATTTGGGTAACCGTTACGTTTCATACTTTTGTTTTTAAAGATTGGTTTTGGTATTCCTTTTTACGATGTGGGTTTCTATTAAAGAAACTTTCTAATAGTAAACCATTTATAACCATGACGAATTTCGAGGGCGAAATTCATTTTAAGGGGGGGTAGAATGTAACAGCCCGAGATTTTATGAAAAATATATTCTTTTTATTTTCATTAATGTCTTGTGTTGTATGCTACACCAATAGGATCTTGCACAACACACATCCTTGACTTTCCTTTCATTACACGCAATCGCGACCTTGCTCGATAGCGTGTATAGTACGCAATAACGAGTTCACTAAACAACAATATGCTATTAAAATATTATTAAAACTAGCCGTTATGAATAGTAATAACTACTTTTTGAAATTTTGAAATTTTTATTTTTCAAAATGGAAATCATTTTTGGATTCGTAATATCGAAATTATCTTAGGGTGAAATTTTGGTACTTTTTGGATAACTTTCATTTTCTGATGAATAGTGAAAATTACTAAATTTTAATTAAAAACAACGTTTTTAATCAAAATAATTAATAGTGATAAATTATTAATTTCAGTGGTTTTAAAGTATATTTGGAATATATTTTTACAATTTAATACAATCTTGTTCATTGGATGTAATTTCACATTTAAACCAGACATAAACAAGTGTCAACCTTTTGATAGTTATTATCCCTTAAGAACACGCTATTTGTTTTGACGACGGGAATTAATTTATAAATTAATTAATGAAACTGATATGTTTTGAATTTGGTAAAATAGACATCATTTTTATTTCATAATATCAAATATATCTTAGGCCTAATTTTTGGTATTTTTCTGGAAACATTCATTTTTTTTTATGAATAGTGAAACCACTAAGTGGTAGTTAAAAAAAATGAATTTTTCATAAAACATAATTTTACCACTTCTGTGAGTAGAATTTCAAAAATCTGAGAGACACGGTTGATGTTAGTAAGTAAAATGTGGTTCAATGAGATGAAAATAATTTTTGGTGAATAGTAACTTTTTACATTTTTTTACCACGGTTAAAAGTAAATAGGGTAATTAAGGGTAAAAATGATATTATTATTACCCTAACACATGTACTAATTCTATTGGATAAGTGTAATTCGACCAAAAACCACCTTAGGAATAACATATGACCATTTAGGCCCACTTGGATTAGATTAGGACATTTATTATTAATTTATTTAAAGAAGGGTTAAAATAGTTAAAATCAATGTTTAATAAGTAAATAATTTTTAATATAGGGTTATACATAAGATAAATTCGACTATAAATAGTCATTAGAAAGATAAAAATATTTCATACATAATTTTATTTTATTTGTAATTTTTAGACATTAAATAATTTAATTTATTTATGAAACAAAGATGATGCAGTAATTATCCTATTAGTGAAATATTGACATAATTGATGTTATAAATACCCAAATAAATGTAATATCAGACTTTTTATGAAATAAACTAATTTTATAGGTTAATATGGCATATTATTATTGATTTAATTTACTTTTTTTGAACTAATCATTCTGTTATGATTTTCAAAAAAAATCAATTACAAAATAGTGTCAAAATTGACATAAAATAGTTTTTAAAACAAATATTATATTATTAATTGTTATTTTATTCCTAAAAACCTATGGTTTGGCCAACTGACTTAGATAAGGTTATATATAGTAATAATAAACAAGTTGGGGTTAGTTTGGCTTCTTATAGTAAGTTTATTAACCTTATAGTATAAGAACACATGAAGACACAGTAAAAGTAATATTATTTTACTTAATGTTAAATCTAAATGATAAGGTTAAAATAGGAACCAAAAACTGTCTAAATTCTATTGGATGAAAGGCTTTCGACCCATCCCCACCTTATCTCGAAATGAATCAATTTGGAGCTATTTAAAACCGAATTTGACTTTATAATAATATAATAGTTTTAGTAAATCCAAAGGCACCCCTCTCCTCCCTTATAAAAGGGCACCTCCTCCCTCTCTTCCTCACACCACTTTGTGCCTTCAAGCTCGGCCAACCCCTGCCAAATTCCCTTCTCCACTTCCCTAGAAACATCCTAGAGGTTCTGGTCTTTCTCAAAGACCAATTTTAGTGCCCTAAAAGGAGATATCAAAGAGGCGCTTCAAAGAAGAGGTAATGTCCGTTACCGATTATTTCATCTTTAATTCTTCTTCCACTTCTTCTTACTAGGTTGTTTCATTATGAAGTAATAACATCAGTATCACTTATATACTGATATGTTATTATAATTATTAAACAACCTTATTTCACCATCTATCCATCCTACAGTAAACGAAATCACCGCGCGTGCGTACGTACGAAATACCGTCTCCACGCCGTGGTGTAATCTATTTTCCACCACCACCTTACTTGGATGTGTATAATGGTGTAAATAATAACTATATATGATTATTGTAAATTGATATTGATTCTGAAATAGTATACATACACTCCAATACAATTCAACGATCATGTGAATGATATCATCGCTCGTGCGTACGTACGGACTACCGTCTCCACAACGCGATGAGATTCATTCACCACGTTAACCATTCATGAATGATTATAAAGTATATATAATAAATAATAATGAAATATTTGAAATAATAATTATTCTGGATTTATGTGTATATATATGTATGTCATCTACTTAATTCCATTCAACTCAATAAGGAAAAGAAAACAGCGTTCATGCGTACGTACGGTCTACCGTCTCCATGAACGGTGTATTTATTTCCATTTACTGATCTATTATATATATATATATTCTGAATATATATTATATAATAATCATGTTTTATATTCTGGAATTAAGTAATCATGATCTAAGTAATCATATGAATAATTAAAATTCAAAACACGGACGACATATGAAACGATTTTACCCAAAACGCTCTTTAACATGAAATATACAAAAGAACGGGTAATATAAAGCCATAAGTGAACCATATATGATATCATAACAATGATTATGATTCTGGAATAAGTCAATGAAATTATTTAAATCATTATACAGGAGGTTCGGACACATACGAAGCAAATCGGACCTAAGGTAAGGGAAATATCACAATCTCATTTTTATCTGAGATTGTTTATACTTTAGTATTTACTGGGGTGTATTTTATCATCAAAATCCATGTTTCCTCAATATGTAATATTATTTACATCCACATACAATTTTTTAAATCCAATTGTACCCTTCGGTGAGTTTTTAGTAAAGGATATGAAAGGAATCTTTTGTCGTTTTTCGTACGAGGTACTTTTGAATTTTTCCGACAAAAGTACGAGAAGAATGTTTTCTTTTAACATATACGGCATGAATTGATTTTTAAAAGATTATTTCCAAGAAAAATCCTTTAAATGTTTTCAAGTTTATTTTTAATCAACTGCTTTTAGTTTATAATTGTACGACATGTTAAGAAAGGAAAAGTGTTTTTGAAGCAGAAATGATATTTTCCTCAAGAATGGAGTTCAAGTGTTTTATCAAAATTATTTTCCATATAAAATAATAAAGGGTTCTATTTTTATCCCTATTATTACATTGATTTGATTATGTTGGGAGGGAATTATATTTTTATGAATACCTTTATCTTATATGAATTGTTTTATGATGTCACGATGTTTAAGATTCCGATTTCTATTACATGGGTTATGCTATGATGTATGGTTTTCTGATTTTGTGGCACACATAAGAATGGTATCATTATGAGATGGGTGGGACCTATATATCCCTCCAATTCATTGGGTAATCATTTTATATCTCATGAGATAGACATGGCTGGAACGGTAGGTTATACAGGTTCAGTGAAACAGGACTGAAACGAGGAATGAACTCGGTTCAGAAATGGACTTTGTCCACTAAGATAGTCTTGGAAATGAGTCTTGACTAACAAGATATGATTATCTATGATTATGTGTGTATGCAACAAAGTTTCATGTTTTATGTTATGATTATTTGGATTCCATTTCACTACTATGATTTATCCCATGTTATGAAATTATGATCTCTTTTGCAGGTTAAGATTTCTAAAATATATGTTCTTATGAATATGATGTGATTGATATTTCTTTTGTTTACCCTTACTGAGCATTTGAGCTCACCCTTTTATGTTTTCTTTTCCCCAGGACGTAATGAAAGGATTTAGGTTTAAAAAAATGAATATCTTTATGGAAGATGTTTAATATCTTTCACCACGATTAGAAGATTATATTCCAAGTTTCCAAAGACACTAAACTATTACAGTCCTTGTGTTTGTGTTTTTGTTATGAACTATGTATTCCGTAAAAGTAATGTAATGTCTATATACGTCAAGCTTCGGGTCTCTACACTGTGTAGCTTATCTCCAGATCCTATGTGGGTCATCTTCTACCCCATGTGGGTCATCTCCAGATCTTTTTTGGGTCATCTTTCGATCCTGTGTGGGTCAAAATCAAAGATTATTGATAATGTAAGATGATCTACCAATATAGTTAATCATTCATACATCAATATTTAAATTGAACCTAGTGGGAGTTGAGTATTTTAATTTTTGGTAAACTTCTGTGTGGTGATGCCTTTGTGGTATTTTCGGTGTGGAGTTACCTTTTTTGTACTTACCTTTGTGGTGATACCTGTTTGGTATTCTTCTGTGAGGTATTACCATTGTGGTAAATGACTTTTTGTTGTTACCTTTGTGGTATTCTTTCCTTCGTGGAACATTTAAGCATTTGGAATTTGTTTTGGGCCTTGTGGTTCCTCATGAATGAGATTGGTATACTTGATAACTTCTGTATTTTTATGGGCATATACCTAAGTAGGGTTGAATGTTGTTTTCAAGCTTTTTGGTTTATCCTTTGTGGATTTTGAGAGACCTTAGGGGGTCTTAGGGCCCCTATTTACTATTTTTATACTCACCCCTGCACGGGTAATGCCTGCACCTTGTTATGTCTTGTGCAGATGACAGAAAATGATGACCGAGGATGAGGGTACCATGACTGGAGGCTACTCGGAGATAGTTGATCGTACCACGATTCAATGTTTAATTTTCACCTTTACACCACTGTGTTAAACATGTTCTATATTGAAAATCATAAAAATAATGATAGGTTGAATTCCATTTTTTGAATCATTTATTTTTTGTTTATCACTGATAAATATGGAAATGATATTTGTTTTGATCATTCCATTGTAGTATGTGGTGGTTTGGAGGGCCCATGATGATGTCCATAAAAAATGGGCCAAACTGTGAAGGATCTGAGCACACCAGTGGAAAAATCCACACACTTCTACTATACCATGCATCCAATTGCAATGATATTTTTTTTTCCGGTCCCAATTTTATTATGATACATTTTTTATGAAGGAACACATGACTCATTCGGCAATATATTGTCTCAACCGACCTGATATATCTAGCACACCGAATCTACACGATGTCAAAAGGTGTGTTCTGTGATCTGTCCATATCTACGGATAAAGATGTCAAATTTATGCCAAACATTAGGTGGAGAAATAAAATAGGTGTTGCTACAATTTTTTTTCCAAATCGATATAAGGATATTTGGCGGTCTAAACACCTATGACAAGTGGTTCTAATAATTCTGTGTGATCAAAACCACCTTCCCATTTTCCAATAAAATGGCACCTTGGGATCCTCATTTTCAAGTTTGACCATGAGGAAAAGATCTTTTATTTTGTAGAACCAAATGAGTTCTCTCCTCATAATTAATGTTTTCGAGGCCCCTATCATCATAGGGGGATCAACAATGAAGAAGAAGTTATACCCGAGCCTTATCATCCTCTCAATGGAAAGAAAAACGGTGGATGATGATTTTGAGGGAGCTACACATACATGGGAGGGATTTAGTACACATGATACTATACTGGTTTTGTTTCATTTGTTTTTGGATTATTTCACTTATGTTTTATCTTTATATGTTTCTCTTCTGAGTTCATTTCTTGGGTCTAATTATGTGCACCTCTTTTCATTTCAACACCGATTGGGATGAAATTTCAAGTGGGAAACATGAGTTGTTTTTATTTGGAAACACAAGGATCATATTTCTCCAACACATAATAAAGATATTAATATGATTTGGTAGCCTTTAATCTATTCTTTAAGTCTAATCCGTGACAACACGATATTTGTGTCAAGGGTTGGTACTTTGTGCAACGTTTATAGTGGCAAGAGGGGAATCAAGATCTTGACAACCCCCAACCAAAGAATTAAACAAAACCATGTGAGATTTTCAGAATAATGAAATATCCAAGACGTGTAGTGAACTTAATGAGATCTACATATCTCATAATTATTAAATCTTCGTTTTATTCTATCAACTATTAAACTCTTTAAATTAAGTAATTTTCTTAAAACTGTTTTAAAAATCACCCCCACTTTTTGTAATTCTTATTAAAAATCCATACTAAAAACCTATCAACGCTCCTCGAGAGATAAACTAGGGTCTTCCCTAGATTAGAATTAAATGTTAAAATCATAACCAATTTGACTTGTCAGGACATCTCGGTCAAATTTTGGTGTCGTCGTCGGGGAGCGTTTTGGTTTTAGTGTGGGTTTTTGATATGTTTTTTTAATTTTTTGTGAATATTTATATCTTTACCTATCATTTTGTATTATGATATAATTGTTTTATAGGATTAGAGCATGACACATTCTAATCCGGGAGAGTTACAACCATTCATACCCTAACCAAAGAGAATCCTACATTAGTGACTCTGAGATACACAAGAGGAATCTTTGAGGGAGGATGCAAAAAATATCAACACTCATCTTGATCCTTCTTATTCTTCTTCGGGAACCCACATTAAAACTGAAATTAACATGAATAACATGGATGAAATCAATAGTACACTAAAATAACTAACATATCTTTATGTTGATATCCAACCCACCTATATTCAATTATAAGGTGAGGCACCCAATTTTGAACTAAAATCTGGTTTAATTCATCTATTACCAAGATTCCATGCACTTCCTGGAGAGGATCCACACAGGCATTTAAAAGAATTTCACACTGTGTGTTCTACATTAAAACCTGAAAATGTTGTTGAAGAACAAGTAAAGGTAAGTTAATTCACTTTTTAATTAGAATAAATAGAAAAATATTGGTTATATTATGTTAATTCCCCAATAAGAGGCTGGGCAGACATGAAACGTCTTTTCCTTGAAAAATATTTCCCAGCCTCTCCTACTACAACAATAAGGAATGAAATTTGTTGAATATGAAAATCTCAAGGGGAAACATTACATGAATATTGGGAACACTTTAAAAGGTTCTTTTCATTTTTCCCACACCACCAAATAAGTGATCAACTTTTAATTCAATATTTTTAGGAAGGTTTATTCCCTATTGATAAAAATATGATAGATGAAACCGCAGGTGGTGCACTGGTAGATAAGACCCTAATTTCTGCTAGGACATTTATTTGAGAACATGGAAAAAAACAATCAACAATTTGGTTCGTGGTCTAATGTACCGATTTGAGGTGTCCATGATGTACAAATTACTGAATTCGAGAATAAGGTGGACATAAAGATCGAAGAGGTAGTACCATTATTCGACAACTTGCTCTTTCCCAAGTGAAATCTCAATCTAGTCTACCCATCCATTGTGGTATATGTTCTTCTGACACCAAATACTCTGACCAATGTTATCAATTGAAGGAAACAACTGAGATTTGTAAGGCAATATTTCCAGGCCTCCCCTATAACCAACCCTTTAGGAAATAACCATACTATCCATCCAACCCTGGGAGGAAAAAGACCCCTCCAAAAAAAGATCCTAGCCTCGATGTTATGATGAAACAACTGTATTCCAATAATATTCAATTCCAACAAAACACTCAGGAAGACATACAAGACCTTAAAACCCAATTAGGACAACTAGCTAACTCAGTGGGTGAAATTCAAAGTCACGGATCAGGTAAACATCCATCTCATCCAGTAGTTAACCCAAGGGATAAAAGAAATGTTAGTTCCATCACACATAGGAGTGGAAAACAACTAGAAAGAATGATTAATCCTCCATTATAGTCATCCCCTCAGGAGGAAACCTCCATCCCAATCATTAAAATTGTTTCAAATGTTGATGAACTTTTTCATAAGAAAAGCCCTTCCAAAGGAAAGAGTGTGTATATTGATGAGTCACCTAGACACACCATGCCTCTTCCATTTTCTCAATGGTCCACCCAACTAAGAAAACAAAAGGAAATTGAACATGATAAGGAAATATTGGATATTTTCATCAATGTGCAGGTCAACATCCCATTGATTAATGCTGTAAACCAAATTACACAGTATGACAAGTTTCTAAAGGCTATGTATACACATAGAATGCAACTTCATGGAGATGAGAAGATAAGATTGAGTAGGAATGCTTCATCATTGATAGTTCTATCACTTCCCACCAAGTGAAATAATAATTGAACATTCACAGTTCCATGCACCATAGTGGAGTATTCTTTTTCTAATGTTATGCTTGATTTAGGTTCCTATACTAATTTTATGCCTCACACTATTTACTATATATTGCAGGTCGGGGACTTGAATCCTTCTAGAATTATTATTCAACTGGATAATCGGAGTAACGCACACCCCTCTGGTGTGTTAGAGGATGTTCTTGTGAGGGTTCAAAATTTAATTGTTCCTGCTGACTTTTATGTGCATAAAATGGAGGATGATAGCATAAATGGACATGAACTGATTATAGTGGAGAGACCCTTCTTGAAAACCACAAAAACCATAATTAAAGTCCAAAATGGTACATTATCTATGGTGTTTGATGGTTACATTTTCCACTTCAATATCCTTGATGCCATGAATCACCCCTCATAAGAAAATTCCTCTCTCTCTATTTATTCTATAGATGTACTCCCTTTCTCTGAAAAAACAACATTTCATTACCTTGATCCCCTTTCTGAGTTTTCTTCACTGATAGAAATGCTAGGAAATGATTCATGCATTGATTATTGTAGTATTCCATTATAGTGTCATGCTTGTTCATTGATTGATGATCTCTTGAACACTTAGGATCCGCTGACCATCAATGATGCTGCTAAGCTTGTAAAAGATCATTCCACTATTTAGGATGATAACATTTACTAGTTATACAAGATCAGTGACCTCTCACCTTCACACACGCCCCCAATAATCAAAAATCCACCTAAATTGTAATTGAAACAATTTCTTCAAGATTTTAAATATTCATATCTTGAGAATGGAAACAAGATTCCCATTATCATTGCTAGTTCACTCCATCCTGAGCATGAATTGGGACTGCTTGAACTTTAGAAGGATTATAAACAATCTTTGGGATGGACACTTACTGACATTCCTAGTATCATCCCATAAATTTATACACATCATATTTTGTTAAATGATGAGGCTAAACTAATGAGGAAGCCACAATGTCGACTAAACCCAAACCTCCAAGAAGTTGTGAAAAATGAGGTAACAAAATTATTAGATGCTGAAATCATTTACCTGATCATTGAAAACTAATGTGTCAGTCCCGTTCATGTAGTTCCTAAAAAGACCGGTCTTACAGTAATCAAAAATGAAAACAATGAATTGGTTCCTACTCATGTGAAGAATAGTTTCTATGTCTGTATAGACTATTTCCGACTAAACCAACAAACTAGGAAGGACCATTTCCCTGTTCCATTCGTTGATGAAATTATAGGGAGGCTAGTGGGTAAGTCCCACTACTATTTCCTTGATGGTTATTCTAGATACTTTTAGATCCATATTTTCCCCATAGATTAGGAAAATAAAACCTTCACTTTCCCCATTGGCACATTTTTCCATAGATGGATGCCATTTGTTCTGTGCAATTCTCTAGGTAAATTCTAACTTTGCATGATTAGTATTTTTTCAGGATTACCTGGAGAATTGCATGGAAGTATTCATGGATTATTTCACTGTTTATATATCGTCTTTTCATGAATGTTTTAGTAGTCTTTGTTCATTCCTACGTCGTTTTATTGAAAATAATATAGTATTAAATTATAAGAAATACCATTTCATGGTGCGAAAAAGATTAGTTTTAGGGCATGTAATTTTTGGGGATGGAATCCAAGTAGATAAATCAAAATTAGATGTAATTTCTTCCATACATTTCCCCAATAATTTATGGGATGTGTGGCATTTCCTAGGTCATGCTCGATTTTACCATCATTTCATTCGTGACTATTGTAAAATTGCACTCCCCCTCTCCTGATTACTCTAAAAAAAGAATTTTTTTTATTAATAATTTGAGGAAGCTTTTAATATGTTAAAATGGAGTCTCATGTCACCCCCAGTAATCCAACCACCTCAGTGGGATTTACTGTATATGCTCATTTGTGATGCCTCTAATTATGATGTTGTGGAAGTATTATCATAAAGGGTCGATCAAGCTCCACATATCATTGCCTATGCCTTACATACATTGGACCCTACACAAGAAAACTACACGAAAACTAATAAAGAATTCATTTCCATTGTCTTTAACTTGGAAAATTCAGATCATACCTTTTGGTGTCCAAAGTCAATGTGTTCTCAAACCATTCAGCCCTCCGATATCTCCTTATGAAACTGGAATCCAAGCCACGTCTCAATCGCTGGATTCTCTAACATCAGGAATTTAATATAGAAATTAGATATGAAAAAGCAGCATAGAATGTGGTGTCTGACCATATCAGCATAATTCCATTATCCTTGGTAATTGACTCATCCCCCAGTATTCCCATTAATGAAATGTTTCCTGATGAACAATTGTACCGAGTGGAATATGTTATTACTTGGTATGCTGAAATTTTAAATTATTTGGTGCCATCTTGCATTCCTACTGATTTCAAAAAAATCAATCCATTCATCTAAAATATGAGTCTTGTTGGTACATTTGGGATGACACCTATCTCAGGTGCACATATAGTGATCAATTCCTTAGGCGTTGCGTTCCTGATAGCGAGTTTCAGTCTTTCCTTAGATTCTTCCACACTCTTAAGTATGGGGGGAACTTTTTTCCCCAACAGAATTCTTACAAGGCCCTTGATTCTAGTCACTTCTGGCCAACACCTTTTCGCGATACCCATGATTTTTGAAAATCTGTCAAAGAATGGTGAATGTATCTCAATGAAATGAAATTCCACAACAACCATTTCCCTTTCATGAAATTTTTCATGTTTGGGTCATTGACGTTATTGGTCCATTTCACAATTACTTTGGAAACTTGTACATTCTTTCGGTAGATGTTTATGTGTCAAAATGGGTAGAGTCACGAGCTACAAGGAATAGTGATTCTAAGGTAGTTGTAGAATTTTTGAGAACCCAAATCTTCTGTTGGTTTGGCTTACCTAGGTTCATCATCAGTGAATAGGGTTCTCATTTCTACAATTGAACAATGCAATGAATTTTGCGTCAGTATGGGATTGGTCATAGAGTGACTAAAGCATATTATCCACAGACCTATGGTCATGCCGAGGTGTCAAATAGAGAGGTAAAATAGATTCTTGAAAAAATGGTTCAACCCAATAGAAAATATTGGTGTATTTGCCTTGATGATTCATTTTGGGCCTACCGTACGTCATTCAAAACTCCCATTGGAATGTCACCTTATAATCTACTATTTGGAAAGAGTTGTCACCTACCTGTTGAGATTGAGCATCGGGCCTACTAGGCCATCAAGCAATGAGATTATCCTCTTTCTGGTGTGGGTTCCCAAATGAAGATGAAAATTCAGGAGTTTGGGGAAGCAATAAGAGATGCATATGAAAATTCCAGGATTTAATAGGAGTGAACCAAGGATTCCCACGACCATCTTATCCTTCACCGTTAGTTCCACATTGGGCAGAAGGTCCTCCTTTATAATGCAAGGCTAAAGTTGCATCCAGTTATGCTTCATTCTTGCTGTTTTGGCCCAAACACTGTTATTAATGTTTCCATATTTGGTGTTTTCCAGGTTCAAAATAAAGAAACAAAGGAAACCTTCACTATCAATGGGCTGCTGCTGAATCACTTCCACAAAGACCTTTCAGAGTTCCCAATGGAGGAACTCCATGTTCAAGAAGCATCATACCAGGGAAATAAACCATGCTTTATCCTTCCTTCTCACCTTCCCAATTATTACAGTGAGGACACAACACAATCTAGGTGTGGGGGGATGGGTAAATTCCTTGGTTAGATACAAATTTTCATCATTGTTTTTCTTTCTTTCTTCTCTTTTTCACCTTTTTATGGTATTTTCACTTTTTTACATCTTGTTGAGTTCACTAGTCTTTCCATTATCTTTCTTCTTCCTTCTCTTGTTTCCCTTCTTTATGTTATTTTCACTTTTCCCCTTCTTGCTGATTTCATTTGACATTCTATTGTCTTTCGTCATTCATATCTTTTTTGCCTTTTTAGGGAATTTTCATTCCCCCCATCAAAAATTTCAATGTTCCATGATTCAGTGACCATATAGGGGGAAATTAAAAATACCATGAAGAATGGTGGAAAAGAGCATTTGTATGAAGTTAACATTAGGGAGTGTTTTTTAGTGAATTGTTTTTCTATCAATGATATAAATGGTTTTATCCCCGTAAAACATTTGAGATGATTCATGCCCCTTGTGTATGTATTTTTTGAGAAAACTATGTCACTAATAACTCCATAAATTTTTGCACCAAACTACAAAGTGTAAATATTTCTTACTTAATATAATCTAAATATATGTTTGGATAATATTTTTTGGCTTTAAATGATATTTTCATACATTCGTTCCTTATCCGATCAGTTTCATTACTATACCCGATTGACCTATGCGTGTCTACCTACTGTCCAATTCTTGTACGCCCTAAAAAAAGTTTGAGCCTTGTGCAGGTCAAAAACCACTCCTCCTCAACCTTTTATCTTGTTATAAATATTGAAATTAGTGTCATGTGGAGATCAGATACGGGTTGAGAGATGAGTGTGATATTTGTTCCAAATGCAACTTCAAAAAATATAATAAATTAGGGGAGTGATGAAATGTATAACATATGGGGATATCTAGGTCGGAGCTTACGGTTTGAATTCTGCAAATGCATAAGTGAGTGGGTCTTGAAATATGATTGCAATTGATGTAGGGAAGGGTCGGTGAAAATTCATTTAATGCAGAATAATTTTAAAATAACATGTATTAATTGGATAGGAAGTGGAAAGAATAGAATGGAATGGTTTTCACACACACACATGGAGAGTTAGTGGAATTCTTGACATTTGAATTTCTTATTCATGTTAGTGTCCTGAATCTATTTGAATTTCATTATGATATGATTTATGAGACATCATTTTCCATAGAAAAAACTCCTTGGTGTGGTTCATGCATTGATCTCATTACTTTAATGAATTATAATTTCCTCGAATGTTAAATCTTCATGATATTTGGAAATATTTATATGCCTCATTTTATTTGGATATTTGACTTTTCCCAGGAGTGAAAATGATTAGCTGGGGGGTGTGATTGTACCATGATTCACTGTGTAATTTTTATCTTTACACCATTGTGTTGAACTTGATTTAAATTGGAAATTATAAAATAATGACAAGTTGTATTCCATTTTTTAATCATTTATTTTGTAATGTCTTGACCCTAGTTACCCAGAGTTGGTGAATTTTATTAATACATTAGCGTGATTACAAGGAATCAAGTCACGAATGACCGATCGGTTTAGCAGTCGGGGAAAATTGATTACATACAAGGACGCCACATTACACTTTAGAAAATAAAACACAACACAAATGTTCCTTTGAGAATTCCATTAATCCCCTAGTATAACCCTACTTATCAATCATAATACAGTTTTGGGATTCCTGAGAAAATTAAAACATATAAAGGGGTGAGATCAGATGCTCAATAAGGATAACAATATAGCGGAAACTTTCATAAATAAGCATAAACATTTAAGGCAATGTATAAGAATAAAACAAAAGACTTTTTAAACATAAACTTCAGCAAAATATGGAAAAGATACAGTAAAATAATTCCATTTACATATTCACATGGGTATTCTATTAGTCGAATAATCACATGCTATATCAATAGCCACTTTCATAATAATGGAATGCGTAATGCCAGACTATCTTAACAACATAGTCAATGCCTTATGCCAAGACTAAAAATAATATTTTTTCAAGGCCTTGTGCCAACACAATAGTTTGTCTCATGAGACCTACCGATGCATGGAGGAGCTATAGAAAGCTCCACCAATCACATACTAAGTCCAATGAATTCCTCATATGAAAAGGTTTAAACATAACATAAAAATTCGTATTAAAACTGGCATATGAAAAGTCAATACTTTACCCATAAACCATGAATGGTATAAAAATAACACATCCACAGTCAAACATATCACAAATCATTCAATACAATACAGAATATTTGTATCATAATAAATCAACTTCAAACAAGTTTAAATCCATTGAATAATTTTGACATAGATGAAAAACATTTGTAAAACTCTTTGAGAGAAATGTAACATCCCGGACCCAGGTGCCATGCAACGGGTGCCCCGAACCCAGTTCTCCACGTGACCTCAATCGCATTTCCCCAACTGCCAGAGGCTGCCGACTAGTAGCGAGGGACCAGGTCTGATTATGGGGAATTTATGACCTCATTTGTCAAAGTGTATCACAACAGAATGAAATAAAATATACAATGATAGCGGAAGCAGTAAACCATACACCACTGAAATAATCAACAGTAGTAGATATAACCAACAATGTAAAAATAATGATGGTACATGTCTCATGTTCTATGAAAAACAACCAGAACATGTTATACATCAAAACAGTATAGAAAAAAACAGAGTACAACAAAGATAAGAAAACAGTTGGAAGTGGCATCACGTGCCTAGGCTCTGTCCCATGACCTCCTACTCAAAAGAAACAGTCATGTACCTGTATAGGGACTTTTTCCCCTATCCACACCTGCAGAAACATATTCTGTTTGGGCTGAAAAACATGACCCAAACTGGGTGTGAGAAATATATCTCAGTAGGCACCCACCAAAGGCCTGTGCCCAACTGCGTGTAAGCATTCAACAATACTGTGAAGTAGTAAAATGCAGTAATGTAAGAAGTACTCAAAAGTAACTAATTACCACCTATATTTCCATTTTTTTTATCCATTTAATTCATTTATTTTAAAATACCAACATAGTGAATATTCTAAATAACCAGCTAATGTCCTCAGACATGTAAACACCTACACTTAGGTAAAGAGTATCCAACACAAGAATCCGACCTCAGGAATAACATAGTTTTCCCTCAGGCGTAGGTAGTGTCACCCACAGGCACAGAGTCTGCTTCCCAGAGGCATAGAAGAAGTTGCCCTCAGGCCAAAATAACTACTACCACAGGCTAAATAGTGCAGTGCCCCTAGGCTAATCATAACAACACCCTCAGGATAAACAGGTAACCAGGCCATGCACAACATGTCAAAATGTAGTAAACAAGCAATTCCTCTCAATCCAATTCTACAATTACTACATTAAAGTCATACCCTCGGGTACCCTGGCCAAATGGCTAAATAGTGGAACACACCCCCGGGGTGGTTCTAGATCCATGAAATGATCCCAAACAGCATTTTATTATCACAATTTAATCAACTATGCAATTATAGGTATTAAATATAGCAACGGCCTCAGCCACACGACACCCCAACATGGGTTCGTGGCACAGAAACCCACAAAACACATGGCAGTTGGAAAAACAAACACCACACCACCTGCCTTATATACCAACGAGCATTATACACGAACGTCATTCCCAAAATTCCCAAGAACGACATTGATCTGATGAAGAAGACAAATTGTTCAAACCCAAATAAATCCTATTAGGTGAAGAAATGGTAAGAAGCAGCCAAAGAGATTGAAGCCCTTACCCATGTGGTTCCAACGGGATCGTCTAAGGCAGAAACCGATTCCAGATGAACACTGGGTAGATCTTCAAAGGTTCGGCCTCCTCCTTTGGCTCCAAAATGGATCAAATGCCTCCTCCACCAAATTAGGAGGCTATTGCCTATTTTAAGCTGAAAAAAGAAAGTAAATGGCATGTACTTCTGAGTACATATCATGGAATTCCTTCATTTAACTATTTCTATGGCGGTACCGCCGCACTGTTCATCCGTTGACATGAGTACATGGAATTTACTTCCGAGTACACATCATGTACTATCGCCCAGTTGGTGGCTACACCACTGCCATTCTGTTTAAGCCTGCCGACTGACTACACGGTGTGTAAAGGACCACTACATAGAGTGTAGTCAGTTCCTACACCCCTCGTCACCGACATGGCTACACGCCCCGTGTACCCATCCCACACGGCCAAACGTACACGGCGTGTTGAAAAGTACACGACGTGTAGTTCCAAAATTTAGGATTTTCCCCCATTTTCCATATTTTCTAAAAAACACTTAAGGAAAATAAAAAATAAGAAGCCCGTACCTCAAAATTAAGAATCGGGTTCTTACATACATCCCCCCTTATAGCAATTCGTCCCCGAATTTCGCTTCCCAGGGTGGCGAAGATAAAGCTCAGAACAACTCTGGCCACTGAGCACGTACATTGTCCTCCCGCTCCTAGGTCTCGTCCTGCACTCTCACATGCTGCCATAGCACCCATATGAGAGGAACTGACTGGCCTCAAAGAACCATCGTGCTCCTATCAATGATACGAATCGGATGCTCCTCAAAGGATGCATCT
The DNA here is from genome assembly GCA_963277665.1 of Viscum album. NCBI lineage: Eukaryota > Viridiplantae > Streptophyta > Magnoliopsida > Santalales > Viscaceae > Viscum > Viscum album. The sequence goes on along the minus strand of OY728128.1, from coordinate 1,035,260,553 downwards.
ACCTCCAGATCAACCTCCACAGGCTGAAAAATGTGAGACAGATCTTAATGATAGCGGCGCAACTAAGACATGTGGAATACGTCGTGTATGGCTCAGTATCCCTACGGTAACTGAAAATGATAGGAAACTAGGACGACTCTCTCTAGAATCTTGAATGGCCCCACATACCTTGGTGAAAGATTACCCTGTCTCCGGATCCGCTTGTGCCACATCCTCGGTGAAACATGCAAGAAAACCTAATCCTCGACCACGAACTCCAAAGGTTGTCTCTGGTGATCAGCATATGACTTATGTCAAGACTGTGCGGTAGCCATCCGCTTCCAAATCAACTGGACCTGCTCAGATGTCTCCTGCACGAGCTGTGGTCCCAGTAAAGCTGCCTCACCTGCCTCTAACCAGCACAAAGGTGATCGGCATGACCTACCATATAGAGCCTCGTATGGTGCCATATCAATAGTTTCCTGAAAACTATTGTTATAGGAAAACTATACTAGGGGTATGTGCTTCTCCCAAGAGCCCCCAATGTCTAGGACACATGCATGCAGAATGTCCTCAAGCACCAGTATTGTACGCTCTAACTAACCATCTATCTGAGGTTGGTATGTTGTGCTCAGAAGCACCAGTGTACCCAGCGTCCTCTGAAAACTCAGCCGGAAATGAGATGTAAAGTGGGTTTCCCTATTTGAAATGATAGAATGAGGGACCCCATGAAGATGAACGGTCTCTCAGATATACAGTCATCTGGGATTGTCAACACCGAAGGTCTCCTTGATCTGTAAAAAGTGGGATACCTTCATGAGTCTGTACAGAACAACTCACACGACTTCATTGCCATTTTGTGACCTCGGAAACCCTGTCACGAAGTCCCTTGTGACATCATCCCATTTCCACTCTGGAATGGGTAACTACTATTACAGTCCAGCTGTCCTTTGGTGCTCTTCCTTCACCTAATGTCAGGTGGAACACCTCATAACAAAATCAAATACTTCTCTCTTCATACCCGACCACCAATACTGACGCCTCAAGTCACGGTACATCTTGGTAACCACGGGATGAACTGCCCAAGCTGAAGCATGAAACTCTCGCATCAGCTCCTCACGGATATCCCTTGGAACCCACACTCATCCATGGAAACGCAAAACCTCATCACCACCTATCGTCCAACCAAGAGAAGGGTCCCCACTTGCTACCGACTCCCGTAGAACTAGGCCTTCGGATCAGATAGCTGTCTCATCCTCACTCTGGCCTGGAGGGTAGAAGTCACAGCTAAGGAGGAAAGATAAGTCTTCCCCTGACTATCGTGCACCTCCAGATGCATCTCAGAGAACAAGGCCATGATCTCCCACTCACCACTGGCCTCCGGCACTGCCTGTATCTATGTCTTCCTACTCAGTGAATCAGATACTGCATTACCGTTACCAGGTGTATAGGAAAGCATAAAATCGAAGGACTATAGGTAATTGACCCACCTTCTCTGCCTCCGATTCAGTTCATGCTGACGAAAGATACACTTGAGTATTTTTTGGTTGGTGAAAACCACAAAATGCTCTCCCAATAGATAGTGTCTCTAACAACGCAATGCATGAACAAATCCATCCAACTCGAGATCATGCTTCGGGTAATTCCGCTCATGCAGCCTCAACTGCCGAGACCTATACTCAACAACTCGGTTGCCCTGCATCAACACTGCTCCAAGACCAATCCCCGATGCATCACAATAAACTGCATAACTCTTCCCCTGCTCTGGGAATATCATGATCGGTGATGATGTCAACCTTCCCATCAAGTCCTGAAATGCTGCCTCATATGCTTCTGACCAAACGAACATCACCCCCTTCTTAGTCAGACCGATCAACGGTGCTGCTAAGCGGGAGAAGTCCTGTATGATGCTTCTATAGTAACCAGTAATCCCCAAAAAACATCATATATCAAACACATTCTTAGGCTGATCCTAGGAAACTACTGCTCTCACCTTCTCTGGGTCTACTGAAACTCCTGCCATTGAGATGATATGACCTAGGAAGTAAATCTGGTCCATCCAAAAGTTGAACTTAGAGAGCTTAGCATATAGTCGATGCTCTCTCAGTGTACTCAGTGTGATCTCAAGATGGGTGGCATGGTTGTGTCAAGTGCGAGAGTACACCAAGATATCATCCACAAATACTAGCACAAAGGAATCAAGGTACGAATGGAACACACGATTCATCAGAGCCATGAAAACTGTTGGCGCGTTCTTCAGTCTGAATGGAATAACCGTATACTCATACAGACCATATCTTCTCCGAAAAGCTGTAACCGGTATATCCAATGGCCTCACACGCAACTGATGATATCCAGATCTCAAGTAAATCTTCGATAACACTCGTGCTCCAAGAAGCTGGTCAAAAAGATCATCTATCCTCAGCAAGGGATATCGGTTCTTAACTGTCAACTGGTTCGGCTTCCGATAATCCACCCAAAGTCTGTGAGTATTGTCCACCTTCTTCGCAAAAAGGACAAGAGAACCCCAAGGAGAATTACTAGGTTGGATAAATCCCTTTTCATGCAACTCCTCTAACTGCCTCTTGGTATCCTACAGCTTAGGTGTAGCCATCCTATAAGGAGGAATAGACACCGGTGCTTCTCCTAGCACAAGCTCAAAAATGAAATCCACCTCACGCATCGAAGGTAGACCAAAAAAATCGTCCGAGAATACATCCCTGAAATGATCTACAACTGGTGGGAAATCTATCTGACAAGTCCACTGATCATCCAAACATAAACTCGCAATCTGGGCTTTGACTCTAGCTCGCCCATGATGCTCTCGTCCATCTTGACTTGACTGAAAATTCCACTCGACTTTGTATAGAAACTCTCCACCCTCTAGTGACATGAAAATCACCCTGTGACGATAGCAGTCAACAATGGCTCAAAAGGGAACCAACCAGTCCATCCCGAGAATGACATCATAGCTCGTTATCTCTAAGACATAGAGGACCCATAGAAAGTGACACCCTCCGACCTCAAGGGGAACACCTTGCACTGACGCACACCAACCGTTCTTGTCCCCAATAGAGTGTCTAGCGTCATGATATCAGAAAAAGTAGAACACGGATCAAAAGGCTCTCCCCAACAAGTATAGATATGAAACTATGTGTAGCACTCGTATCAAAAAGTACTGAAGATAAGACATAAGCTACTAAAATGGTACCTTTAACTGTAGAAGGTTCGGGATCCTGCTCCTGCTGGGTCTTTTGAACTGCATATGCCTACCCAGTGTCGCGGCCCTGCGACCCAGCCTGACTACCCTGAGTTGTCCCACCCTGCAGCCTCTGAGATCCTGGTGTCTGGCTACCACGTCCACGAAAAGAATCTATGCTTGCACGCCCTGTGGTATTCCAGTTCCCTGACTGGTAAGAATCCACTGGTCCTGCTCCCGCATGCAGAGTCTGCACAGAACCCCTCTCATTGGCCACTAGTAGAAACACCCATCAAAAGCGCTGCAGATGACCCATCTTGCCGCAAGCTCAGCACTCCAATGGATCACGTGGACACTGTGGCCTCTTGTTCCCCTCTCTAGTACACTAGTAGCACATAACCTATCCACCTGAAGCATTCTTCTGACTGGTACTACTGCCCTAAGAGAAGTCCATCTGTCTCTTCCTCTTGGCAGCAGAAATAATCCCCGCAGGTTCCTCCCTGAAATCTTCTCATGATTCACAATAGTGTGTACTAAATGCAACCTGAAAACATTCACTAGCACTCAGATGTCATACTAAATACCATCCTCAAAACGTATGGCTCTCGACGTCTCATCACCCACCAGCACGGGTGCAAAACACTGAAGCTCGCTGAAACGAGCAGAGAAATCCATCACCGACATAACGCCCTACTACAGATTCATGAACTCTTGAGCTCTATCTACCCTTAGTGTCTCTAAGAAAAAGAATTCATAGAAGACTTCCTAAAAAACATCCCACTCCATGTCTCTATGATGCTCTGACTGGGTGGTAACATCCCACCCCCTCTTGGTGGAATTGCGCAGCATATATGTCGAGAGCTTGACCCTCCACCCTGGAGGCGTCTCAAGATGCTCAAAAAAAGTCTGCATCGACCCCAACCAAGACTCTGCAGCCTGTGGTCCGACATCCCCTGAAAACGTAGGCAGATGTTGCTACTGAAAGATATGTGTCAGCTCGGCCATAGATGTGGAACCCTGTGGTGCTCCCTGAAAGGTCTGCATGAACCCCATAAAGCCTTCATGGAACTGCGCCTCCACGCATGTTTCCGGTATAGCAGCTGGCGCCGCATCTGGCTCTGCGGGAGGATCAACTGGTAGCCCATGGCCCACCATCTCCAGAGTGTACTCATCGCCACTCTCCTAGTGAACAACACACGGTCGTCTATGCGGCACGATACTACAAGGTCAAAGTCACACCTTAGATTCAAGATTATTAAGACTGAAAGCGAAATAAGAACAAGGGGAACAAGAGGAAGATGGAATTTAAAAATTTTCATAACAAGACTACACTACGTGTAAAATGACTACACGACATGTACTTGACTTTCCTTCCCCTTCCCATCCTTCTACATGGATAAGCCACATGACACTTGTTGAACAACAACTACACGGCGTGTGTAAAATCCACATGGCATGTATGGTGTTATTTTCCAACTGCCCGTATCTTTTGGGACACGACCGAATACTCGACTGGACACCACATGGTGTGTTACACCTGCACACGACGTGTACATCACCCCATTTCCCAGCCACACGGCTAACACCACACGGTCTGTCCTCGGACAAGACTACACAGTGTGTCCCACAGGTACACGACGCGTTCTGTACAGGAGTTAACCGACCCATGTTGTTAGTTACATGGCTGAACTCTGGGTCAACACTATATGGCGTGTACAAAAACTAAACGACATGTTTTACCCAAGCCTTTCCCAATCGCATGTCGCCACCCACACGGCTTGTGACACAGAAAGAGACTACACGGCGTGTACTTAGGGTACACAACATGTACTCAAAATGATCATTTTTATTCTCGAACAGAAGAACATACATGGCGTATATGAGGTAATACATGGTGTGTACTCAAAATGTTCATTTTTCTTCCCGAACAGAAGAACATACACAGTGTATATGAGGTAATACATGGCGTGTATACTGGTTTTCCAGACAGTATGCCTAAAAAACTTCCCCAGAACCCATAAAATACTGAAACCAATATCTGAGTGTCAAATTCCGACTCGTGGGGCCCATACTCCCCACGAATCAATGTTTTACATCTTATCTGTGTTATAAAAAATAAACAGTCAATGATCCACCAAATTTTGGTCGATGGGAGCCCATACTCCCCAAAAACCAAAGTTTGTCATTCATTTTATCAACTGGCTCAAATAAAATTACCCTATAAGGTAGCATGTATTTTATCAGAGCAGCTATCACAACATCATGCTTTTCTAGAACAACAACTATCACAACAACATGCAATTTCTAATTCACCTACATGGCATGGAAACTATGCATGGAATGTGATATTTAGAAAGTGCATATATGATGCATGAGATGGAATACCCTCATCTCATTAGGTTGCAACTAAATAGAACCTAGATATAAAATATAACAGCACAATCCAAGTGTGTCACCCAATGGTGAAAACAAATCAACTGTAAATTGCAAAATCAATAAAATTGCAATCACGAGGTAAATTGGCTTTTCCCTGTACGCGGGTAAGCTACGCCTAGGCACAACATATTACCAACTACTGTTCGTCCTATCCCTGACTACGCCTCCAAATATTAAGTCAACGAAATGAAGCCATATGATACCACTTTGTAACGTCTCGGACCCAGGTTCCACGCAACGGGTGCCCCGAACCCGGTTCGCCACGTGACCTCAAGAGCATTTCCCCAAATTCCAAAGGTTGTCGACTAGCATTGAGGGCCCCGGTCTGATAGTGGGGAAACTATTCCCTCATTTGTCAAAGTGTAGCGTAGTAGAATGAAATAAAACATACAAAGACAGTGGAAGTAGTAAACCGTACACAACTGAAATAATCAACAGCAGTGGATATAACCAACAATGTAGATATAATGATTCTACATATCTGAAGTTCTTTGAAAAATAGATATAACATGTTATATATCAAAACACTATAGCAAAAAGCAGAGTACATCAAAGCAAAGAAAATATCTGGCAGCGGCATCGTGAGCCTAGGCTCCGTCCCATGCCCTCCTACTCCACAGCAACAGTCAAGTACCTGTATAGGGACTCTTGCCCCTATCGACACCTGAAGAAACGTAATCTGTTTGGCACGAAAAGCATGACCCAAACTGGGTGTGAGAAATATATATCTGTTGGCACCAACCAAAGGCCCGTACCCAACTGCGTGTAAGCATGGAACAATAGTGTGCAGTAGTAAAATGCAATAAAGTAAGCAGTACTCAAAAGTAACTAATTACCAGTGATATTTTTATTTAATTATCCATTTAATTCATTCAATTTAAAATACCACCATAGTGAATATTCTAAATAACCAACTAATTTCCTTAGACATGTAAACCCCTACCCTCAAGTAAAGATTATCCAACATAAGAATCCACCCTCAGGAAGAACAGAGTTTTCCCTTAGGCGTAGGTAGTGTCGCCCATAGGCACAGAGTCAGCTGCCCATAGGCACGGATGAAGTTTCCCTCAGGCCGAAATAACTACTGCCCATAGGCTAAAAAGTGCAGTTCCCACATGATAATCATAACAATGCCCTCAAGCTAAACAGGTTACCGGACCATGCCCTACATGTAAAAATGATGTAAACAAGCAATTCCTCTCAAGGAAATTCTACAATTACTAAATTAAAGGCATAAACATGGGTACCCTGGCCAAATAACTAAATAGTGGAACACACCCCCGCGGGGGTTCCGAATCCAAGCAATGATCCCAACCTGCTTTTTATTATAAAAATTTAATCACCTATGCAATTCTAGGCATTAAATATAGCAATGTAATCTGCCACATGACACCCCAACATGGGTTCGTCGCATAAAAAATTCAAAAAACACACGGCAGTTGAAAAAAAACCAAGCCACCTACTTTATATGCCAACGAGCATTATACACGAACATCGGTTCCTGAAACTCCCAAGAACGGCATAGATCTGACAAAGAAGAAAACTGTTCAAACCCAAATAACTCCTTTTAGGAGAAGAATTGGTAAGAAGAATCCAAAAAGATGGAATCCCTTACATGTGCGGTTCCAACAGGATCGTCTAAGGCAGAAACCAATTCCAGACGAACACCTGACAGATCATCAATGGTTCGGCCTCCTCCTTTGGCTCCAAATGGCTCAAATGCCTCCTCTTCCAAATGAGGAGGCTACTGCATATTTTAAGCCAAAAAAAAGTACATAGTGTGTACATCTGAGTACAGAGCACGTACTTCCGTCATTTAACTATTCCTCTGGAGGCACTGCCACACTGTTCATCCGTCGACATGAGTACACGACATGTACTTCTGAGTACACGACATGTACTGTCACCCAACTAGCGGCTACGCCACCTCCTTACTTTTTAGGCCTGCTGAATGACTACACGGCGTTTAAAGGACCACTACATGGTTTGTAGTTGGTTCCTACACCCCTCGTCACCGACATGGCTACACGCCCCGTGTACCCATCCCACACGGCCAAAAGTACATGACACGTGGAAAAGTACACAGCGTGTAGTTCCAAAATTTAGGCCATTTCCCCATTTTCCATATTTTATCAAAAAAAATTAAGGAAGAGATAAAAGAAGAAGCCTGTACCTCAAAAATAAGATCTGGGTTCTTAAAAGAAATATCCCTTTTTCCTGAAAACTTTTAAAATTCACAAAATTTAGAAAGGAAGACATTTAAAACATTTTTGAAGCAAAGTGTCCCACACCACATTGAATCTTTTGAAAATAATTAACATTTTAAAAAAAATAATGTCCATTTAAATAAATCCTTAAAACCATTTTGAAATCACAGACTTTAATGGGAATGGTTTTGAAGAATATAATATTAAATCAATTTAAAATAATGTTTTAGTAAAAAGTCCCTTAAAAGAATCCCTTTAAATTTTTTTTTGAAACATGTACATGGATAATAAATATATCCCATTAGATATTTACATAAAAATAACCTTGGATATTAAAGAGATTATGAAATTAACCCTTATATTGCACTTCCCTTTAGTAGAGGGTAAGTTTAACCTCATGTATGAAGAATGTAGTATGTTATTAAATTATAGCAGAACCAGATTAATATTTATGATATCATACATGATTCATTTATTACTTTATACAACCCATTTAATAATAATTTCGATGTCAAATTAAGATTTCATGTAATAATCACATTTTTTATCCTAGGTATTTTAACTTTTTACTCTAAATTGTATCACATAGAAAAATATTTAAATACTTCAAGAATATAAAACATGTGTTATATATCATATATATTTAGAATAAAAATATGTATAAGATACATATATATGAAATGAAAAACACCATTTACGGAGATGGTAGTCCATACGTACGCATAAATGTTGTTTCCGTTTTCATATCTTATTGAAAAAAACTAAGTGAATAAAATATATGTAAGTATATATATATATATATCCAGTAGAATTATCATGTCATATATTACATACTTATTAGTAATATTTTTTTTTATTCGCCAATTAATGGTGAACGTGGAAATGAATCTCATCGCGTTGTGGAGACCGTAATTCATATGTACGCACAAGAAACAATATAATTTCCATAAAGGTGTGGAATTGGATGGAATATTAATTTTACAGAGACATTATCATGTTATTTACATTATTTATTCACATATTACTCATCATTATATCCATCAAAATAACATAGTGTTGAATAACAAATTGCACCACGGTGTGGAGACGGTAAGCTGTATGCACGCACACATGGTGACATTATCATTCATAAGATGGGTAGAATAATGAATATTATCGATCCATTTTTATGATAACATCACAGTATATATAATATAATGGATTAAATATTTTATAATGGAAACAACAAAGAAAGAGTAAGTGTAAGTATAAGAGAACTTGAAATAGGGTGGTGAAATCATTACCTTTTCTTCGGGTTCATCCTTTTGATTTGATCAAAAGTGCTCCTTAGGTTGGCTTTATGAAAAAATGAATTACTATAGGGTGATTTTAGGATAGTTTTTATGATATTTGGGAAGGGTTTGGCTGAGTGAAATGGATTTGGAGGTGTGAATTTGAGAGATGGTGAAGTGCCCTTTTATAAAAGGTGTGAGGGGCACCTTTGGAAAAACTTAAAATATTATTTTATAATAAATTCATATTCGTTTTATAATGGCTCCAAAGTGACTTATTTCGAGGATAGGATGGGGATGTGTCTAAATCTTCTCAACAAATAGGTTTTACACATTTTTAGTTTACAATTTTAATCTTATCATTTAGATTTAACTCTACGTTAAATAATTTAACTTTTACCATGTCTTCTTGTATTCTTACACTATATGGTTAATAAACATACTATATACTTACAATATAACCCCAATTTGTCAATTAATGTCATATATATTATCATATAAGACTTTTGGAAGAAAATTATATTTTTAGGACCATTATATCTGTTAATAATATAATATATGTTTTAAAAACAATATTATGTCATTTTTGACCCTATTTGGTATTTGTTTTTTGTTAAAATAATAGTAGCATGATTACTTCAAAGAAAATACATTGAATAAATACTAACATGTCATATTAACTTATATAATTCGTGGATGTGATAAAAACATTGAAATTATATTTATTTTAATATTTATAATACAATTTATTTGATTCTTTCATTAATAAGGTAATTACTGTATCAGCATTGTGTCATTAATAAATTTACTTATTTAATCTCAAAAAATTATAAATAAAAAAAAATTATGTAGGAAATGATTTAGATATCTAATTAATATTTATATTCTAATTTATCTTATGTATAACCCAATATGAAAAATATATTAGTTATTAAACATTGATTTTAACTCTTTTAGCTCTTCATTAAATAAATTAGTTATAAATGTCTTAATCTAATCCATGTGGACCTAAAGGGTTATATTTTATTAATAAGTTAGTTTTTGGTCGAATTAAAATTATCTAATAGAATTATGATATGTGTTAGGGTAAAAATAATACAATTTTTATCCTTAATTACCCTATTTACTTTTAACAGTGGTAAATAAAAGTAAAAAGTTACTATTCAAAAAAATTATTTTTATCTTATTGAACCACATTTTACTCCTTGAAATTAACCATGTATCTCGGATTTTTTATATTCAACTCACAGAAGCGGTAAAATTTTGTTTTAGGTAAATTTGAAAATTCTCTTAGCATGTGGGTAAAAGAGGGTGAAAAGTTTAATAAAATTTTTATATATCTAACATTTTTATAAACTGAATAGAATGAATTAAATTGAACATATATAGGATATTTTGACCTAAAATAAATTTATATAAAATAAATAATTATTTATATAAAAATTCAGTTTTCAATGATAACTTAGTGTTTTTTTACTATTCCTCAAAAATTGAACTTTTTCAGAAAAATAAAAAAAATTCACCCGAGGCTAATTTCGATATATTGAATCCAAAAAATGAATTCTATTTTACCAAATTCAAAACATAGAAGTAGAATTTGTAAATTTAATATTAATTCCCGTTGTCAAAACCAAAAGGCGTATTTTTAAGAAACAATATCTATCAAAATATTGACACATCTTTATGTCCAATCTCAACGTGAAATTACATAAAATGACCATTATTTGATTAAATAGTAAAAATATAATCTATTTATACTTTCAAACCATTGAAATTTATAATTTGACACTACAAATTATTTTTATTAAAAAAGTTGTTTTAAGTTAAAATATAGTATTTTTCTCTATTCACTCAAATATGAAAGTTATCAGAAAAACACCAAAAATTTATTGAAACTAAATTCATATGTCCTAATTATAAAGAAGAAGTTTATTTTTTCAATTTGAATATACAAATGTTTCAAATATTGGATTTAAATAGGGTTCACCATTAAAAGGTGGTAAAAGTGCATTTTTTGAAAAATACTTCTTTTATCTAAAAAAATGAATTAGTTCTCACATTATGTCCAAGAAACTCATAATATGGATTGTAAAATTATAAGGAATATATATAGTTCAAAAATTAGTTAATATTATTCATAACCGCTTTTGAATGGCTAGTTTGGTACATTTTGGTACGCTTGAACTCAGTGTTGCGTGTAATTAAAGTTATTGAATTACTTTGAAGAATTAACATACTTTGAAATCATGGGGTGATACATTCATCCCTACTTCAATATATTGTGCCCTCCCAAATTTGAAATTGTTCTTCAAAAATAAAAGGATGAAAATAGAAAATACCTTTGTGGGAAAACCCACATAAAAAATTGGGTTAATAAAATTTAGTCTTTATAAGGGGAAAAGGGGAATGACAAATTCACCGCCAAATTATGATCTCAATTAGGAGAACATTAGTGACAATTATAGACTAATAATTGGAGAAAATTTTAAATATTTATAAGGAGTTATTGAGGTCATCAATCAAAAAAAATTGTAAAATTGTGGGCCTTAAATCCACCAATCTATGATGATTTAAAATACCATTGGTTCAACAAAACGTACGGTATTAGGATAACACATTTTTTGTTTTAAGATCCCTTCCCTAAAGTTTAATAATTAATTTATCCATAAAATAAGAGGAATATATATATATATATATATATATATATATATATTTATATGCATATATATACAAGACAATTAGAGTTTCATCATTCAAGTAATTTATACCACAAACTCATCTTTCACTCTATAAGATAATAGAACATAAAAATATATTCTATTTATTCTATTCGTTTAGGGTTCCAAAATAATTGAATTTATAATTCATCTACCAGAACCTTTAAAAAAAATAAATTATTCAATCCAGGACATCACAAGGGTCAGTGATAGGTGATACACCCTTGTCTCCCATCGGTTGCAGGTTCAAGTCTCGCGGCCTTGCCAGACACGACGGGTTGTCGCCCGTCCTCCAGGTTGTCTTTTTTAAAGAAATCCAAAACTAACCTTAACAATAGTATCCAATTTCAAACATAATCCATTACAGAATTTATAATTATCCAACATACTTATATCTGAACTCTCATTTCATAATTTATAAGGAAGTTTAACATAATGAGGATCCATTTTTCCAGGTAATAACATTTGAACGCTTTCATCATGTATTCTTTTATAACACCGCAACATCCTGAATGAGAAAAATCAACCATATCTTATTCCAAAATCACTACCTCATTATCAGGACCATATTAAGGATTACCTTTCCTTCAACCATGTATTTTCCAAAAAAGTGTGTCTAACTTTTATTCCACTTTTCTTAGAAACATATAATCTCAAATCCTCAATAAAATAGTATTGTAGTACAATCCCTATTTATCTCCATTATTCATGAAACCAATATATTATTGATATAACACTCAAATGAAATAATTCTATAATAAAAACAAAAGAACAATAGTCATTCTTCTCCATATGAGGTATTATCTTAACTTGATTATTATCCAATAACATCATTTGTAGTATACTCTTATGAATGGGACATTGATTCATGTAGTATCTAAACGCCTTGATGATGAAGAATTTTACATTTGAAAACTTTTTCTTACCCTATCAATCACGTACTTGGTGTCCTTTTTCTCCACACTTATAACAAACTCATATTCCCTTCAATAATTTACCAAGGTGATTCATTCCACATTTATCGCATATTGGAAAATCCATCATTCCCCTATTCCCTTTATCCATGTTCCTCTCTTCCATCATTTTTTCTCTTCCTTCCCTTCAAAGCCATAAAAATCAGAGAATTCATGACATATCTTATTAACACATGATATTGTTTCTTAATTTATTGGTAATACATGGTAGAATATTTCCCTTCTAAATGTTGGCTTAATACTATGAATGATATGATCCTACTTACACATTGGATCATACATATTACTGGAGTTCACATTCCTTCTACTGGGCACCATTTCTATACAATGCCCTACACTAGTTCAGTTTATGAATTGCAATGAATAATTGCAAACATGTAAAATACCTAACATAAATTGGATCATTTTATGGATATATTCCATAAAAATATTTTCTTTGAGGAGATATATACTTGTAAGCCCTTCATAAGGATTTGTAAAGAAAATGAGAATTATCCAAAGAAAATCCCCTGGGAGTGTCGTAACCATGAGTGCAGCAAGGCCCGTTGTCATCCACCAGTTCTCATTTGAGTCTAGCTCAAAGCGTTGTTTTCAGGTTTTACCCCTAGGTACATCTGTTCCAGAGCCTCCTCTACCTTCTCGTATCCAGACATGGATTTATTTTCTTGTAAAACTCACAAAATCATTACATTACCAAAATTCTAGAAGGTTCTTCTATACTAATCCTCAATGTCTATCTTAGGGTAATGTTCTATAACCAGAGTTTATCTAAATCTAGCTTCCAAGGATATTTCTAAACTTTTTCTGATACCAATTGTAATGCCCCAAACCTAGTTACCAAGTGTCTTTGCATTATTTTAATACATTGGCATGATTACAAGTAATCATGTCCTGAAAGATCGATCAGTTTAGCAGTTTTGGAAAATAGATTACATACATTGATGTTACATTACACTTTATAAAATAAAACAAAACATAAATTATACTTTGAGAATGCCATTAATCTCATAGAATAACCCTACATATCAATAATAATAAACTTCTTGGAATATTGGGAAAATTAAATCCTAGAAAGGGGTGAGCTCAGATTCACAATAATGTTAACAATATAATGGAATCTTTCATAAGTAAGCACAAAAATTTAACTCAATGTATAAGACTAAAACAAAATCCTTTTTAAAATTAAACTTCAGCATAATATGGAATAGATACATCAATATAATTCCATTTACTTGTTCACATGGATATTCTACTAGTCGAATAATCACATTCAATATCAATAGCCACTTTCATAATGATGGAATGCATATTTCTAGAATATCATAACAACATAGTCAAGGACTTGTGCCGAGACTACAAATAAGATTTTTTCAAGTCCTTGTGCCAAGACACTAGTATGTCCCATGAGACCTAGCGACTCATTGAGGAGCAATAGTGGGCTCCACCCATCAGTTACTAAGTCCAATTAATTTCTCATATGGAAAGGCTTAAACTTAACATAAACATTCGTATTAAAACTAGCATACGAAATATCAATACTTTACCCATAAACCATGAGTGGTATAAAAATACAACATCCACGATCAAAAATATCACAAAAACGTAAATAAAATACATAATATTTGTATCATAATGAATCTACTTCAAAAAATTTTAAAATCCATTAAATGATTTTGACATAGATTAAAATGATCTGTAAAACTGATTGAGAGAAATATCCCTTTTTCATGAAAACATTTAAAAGTCACACAATTTATAAAGGAAGAAATTTAAATACATTTTTGAATCATTGTGTCCCATACCACTTTGAAACTTTTGAAAGTAATTACCATTTTAAAACATTCATTTCCTTTTAATTAAATCCTTAAAACCATTTTGAAAACATGGACATTAATGAGAATGGTTTAGAAGAATAAAATATTATAAAAATTTAAAATAATATTTTATAATAAATTCTCATAAAATAATACCTTTGAAAACTATTTTATGAAACATGTACATGGATAATATATATGTCCCAGTAGATACTTACGTAAAAACAACCTCGGATAATAAAGAGATTGTAAAATTAACCCTTACTTTACACTTTCCTTTAGTCGAGGGCACATTTAACCTTTTATATGAATATTGTAGTGTGATATTAAATTATAACTAAACCATATTAATATTTATCATATCATAAATGATTCATTTATGACTTTATACTACCCATTTAATAATAATTTCTATGTTAAATTAATATTTCGGGTAATAATAGCTTTCTTTATCGTACGTGTTTTAACTTGATACTCTTGATTGTATCACATAGACCGAGATTTAAATACATACAGAATATAAAAAATTATTTATATATCATATATATTTAGAATTTAAATATGTATAAGAGACATATATATGAAATGAAAAACACCATTTATGGAGACGGTAGTCCGTATGTATGCAAAAATGTTGTTTCCATTTTCATATCGTATTGAACGAAACTAATTGAATAAGATATATGTAAGTACATATATATATATATATATATATATATATTTATCCTGTAGAATTACTATGTCATAAATTACATACTTATTAGTAATATATATTTTTATAATCATCGATGAATGGTGAAAGTTGAAATGAATCTCATCACGTTGTGGAGATGGTAATCTGTACGTACGCACGAGCGACAATATAATTTCCTTGAAGGTGTGGAATTTCATGGTATATTAATTTTATAGAGACATTATCATTTTATTTTCATTATTTATATAAAAATTAATCATCATTATATCCATCCAAATAACATAGTGTGGAATAACAATTTGCACCATGACGTGGAGATGGTAAGTCAAACGTACACACGCATGGTGACATTATCATTCATAAGATGGGTAGAATAATGAATATAGTTGTTAAATTTTTATAATAACATCATAGTATATATAATATACTGTACTTATTATTTTATAATGGAAAAAACAATGAATTAGTAAGTTGAAGTATAACTGAACTTGAAATAGGGTGGTGAAATCATTACCTCTTTTTCGGGATCTTCCAATGGATTTGATCAAAAGGGATAAATAAGGTGGATTTTTTTTACCAAAGTAAGGCCTCTATAATAAGGTTAGAATATTTGGGAGGATATTTAGTCAGGGTTTGGCCGAGCCAAATGGCTTTGGAGGTGTGAATTTGAGAGAATGTGAAGTGCCCTTTTATAAGAGGTGTGAGGGGAACCGTTGGAAAAACATCAAATATTATTTTATAATAAATTCATATTTGGTTTATAATGTATATAAAGTGACACATTTAGAGTATATGGTGGGGATGGGTCTAAATATACTCATCTAATAGGTTTTATACAAGTTTATGTTACAATTTTAACCTTATCATTTAGATTTAACTCTAAGTTAAATAATTTAACTTTTACCGTGTCTTGTTTTATTCTTACACTATATGGTTAATAAACTTAATATATACTACCAATATAATCCCAATTTGTTCATTCATGTCATATATTTTATTATATATTTATTTTGGACTAACCTTTGATTTTTAGGACCATTATATCAATTAATAACATAATATTTCATAAAAAACTATTTTTTGTTACTTTTGACAGTATTCGAAATTTGTTTTTTGTTAAAATAATAACAGAATTACTACTTCAAAACAATACATTTAATAAATACTAACATGTCATATTCACCTATATAATTCGTGGATGTGATAAAAATGTAGAAATCATATTTATTTTAATATTTATAATACCATTTTTTTATTCTTTCATTAATAAGGTAATTTATGCATTATCATTGTGTAATTAATAAATTTAACTATTTAATCTATAATAATTATAAATAAAATACCATAATGTAGGAAATTTTCTTAGCTATATTATGATTATTTATAGTCTAATTTATATTATCTATAGCCCTATAATAATAATGTATTAGTTATTAAACATTGATTTTAACTCTTTTAACTCTTCTTTAAATAAAATAATAATAAATATCTTAATATAATCCAACTGGACCAAAGGGTCATATTTTATTCCTAATGTTTTTTTGGTCTAATTAAACTTATCCAAAAGAATTAGGACTTGTGTTAGGGTAATAATAATATAATATTTATCCTTATTTACCCTATTTACTTTTAACCGTGGTAAATAAAAGTAAAATGATACTACTCAAAAAAATTAATTTAATCTTATTGAACCACATTTTACTCCTTTATATTAACCATGTCTCTCATGTTTTTGAAATTTAACTCACAGAAGTAGTAAAATTCTGTTTTATGCAAATTTGAAAATTCACTTTGGAGGTGGGTAAAAGAAGGTGAAAAGTTCAATAAATTTTTTATATATCTAAAATTATTATAAACTGACTCCAATGAATTACATTAAACTTATATAAATATTATGTATCTATTATGACTTAAAATAAATTTAAATAAAAATAATAATTATTTAAATAAAAATTCGGTTTTAACCTATAACTTAGTGTTTTTCACTATTCATAAAAAAATGAACGTTTTTAGAAAAATACCTAAAATTCACACTAGGTTAATTTGGATATTACAAATCCAAAAATGAAGTCTATTTTACCAAATTCAAAACATAGATGTTTCAATTATTAATTTAATAGTAATTATCGTTGTCAAAACCAGAAGACGTATTTTTAAGAAACAAAATCTATCAATAGATTGACACTTCATTATGTCCAATCTCAAAGTTAAATTACATAAAATGACCATTATTGTATTAAATAGTAAAAATATAATGTATTTATACTTCCAAACCATTAAAATTTATAATTTCACACTATAAATTATTTTGATTAAAAAATTTGTTTTCAGTTAAAATATAGTATTTTTCACTATTCACCCTAATATGAAAGTTATCAGAAAAACACAAAAATTTATTGAAACTAAATTATTATGTATCTATTCTAAAGAAGAATTTTATTTTGTCAAATTGAATATATAAATGTTTCAAATGTTGGATTTAAAAAGGGTTCACCATTAAAAGGCAGTAAAAGTGCATTTTTTTTAAAAATAATTCTTTTATCTAAAAAAATGAATTAGTTATTACATTATGTCTAAGAAACAAATAATATGTATTCTAAAATTATAAAGATTATATATTGTTCAAAATTTAGTTAATATTATTCATAACCGCTTTTGAACGGCATGTTTGGTAAGTTGTGGTGCGCTTGAACTCGGTGTTGCGTGTAGTGTAAGTTATTGAATTACTTTGAATAGATAACAAACATTGAAATCGTGGGGTGTTACATATTTTGTTTTTATCACTGTTAAAAAAGGAAAGGATTCTTTTTTTATGATTCCATTGCAGGAGGAGGTGATTTAGAAGGCCGATGATGACGTCCAAGAAGAATGGGCCAAACTGCGCAGGATCCAAGCATACTAGTAGATTCATACGCACACTGATATTAGACCATGCATCCAATTGGGCTACTATTTTTTGGGCTGCTCCAAATAATATTTGGCTACATTTCTTATGAAGGAACCCAGGACCCATTTGGACATCAAATGGCCCAACCGACCTGATCTGTCCAGCACACTGAATCTGCACGATGTCAAAAGTTGTGTGATGTGATATCTCTATATCTCGGGGTATAGTTGTCATATTTATGACAAAAATTTGGTGGAGATATCCAGGATGTGGGTCTACAACTTTTTTATTTTTTCCAAATCGTGATAAGGCTGTCTGGAGGTCGAAACCCCTGTGTCAAGTGGTTTTAAAAATTCTGTGTGCTCCAAACGACATTCCCATTTTCCTATAAAATGGCACATTGGGATCCTAATTTTCTAGTTTGACCAATAGGCAACGCTCTGGTATTTTGGAGACCCAAAGGATTCCTCTCCTCATACTTGATGTTCTGAAGTCCCCTATCATAATACAGGGATCAACAATGTAGAAAGAGTTCTGCCCGACCAATCTCCTCCTCTCGATGCGAGCTAAACAGTGGATGATCATTTCGAGGGAGCTACACATACATGGTTGGGAGTTGCGACACTTGATACACTACTGGTTTTGTTTAATATTTGTGTGGATTATTTCACTTAGGTTTTACCTAAACATATTTCTCCTCTGATTTCATTTCATGGGTATAATTATGTGTACCACATTTCATTTCAACACCGATTGAGTTGAAATTTCAAGTGGGAAACTTGAGTTGTTCCGATTGGGCAACATAAGGAACCGCTTTCTCTTAGAAATATAAATGATATCAGTATTCTTTGGTAGAATTTAATATATTCTTGAAGTCCTAACCTTAACAACACAATTTTTGTGTCAAGGGTTGTTACTTTGTGCAACATTTATAGAGTCAAGAGGGAAATCAAGATCTTGACAACCATTAACCAAAGAATTAAATAAAACCATGTCAGATTTTTAGAACAATGAACTATCCAAGATGTATAGTGAACATTAAGTTATCTCATTATCTCGTAATTATTAAACATCGACCTTATCCTGTCAAATATTAAACTCATTATGTTATGTTATTTTCTTGAAACTGTTTTCAAAATCACACCCTCTTTTAGTAATTCCTATTAAAAATACATACTCATAACATGTCAATGCTCATCGAGAGATGGCATAGGGTCTTCCATAGACTATAAATCAATCTTAAAATCATAATCAATTTGATGTGTCATAACATCTTGGTAAGTAGACCTCAGATGAGGCATACCACAAAGAAAACTATTTAAGAGCTATACCAACCCTTCAGGTAGGATCCTTGGCGAGTGTTCACATGAGTTGTTGTTCAGTATTACTTGTACTTTCCAGATGGGCTTGTATTGCATCCCCTTTATTTACTATACCAACTCTATTTACTATATAGTTTACCATGTTCTTGTATCTTATTGTGTTCTTGGTTGTGTGAGTTTACAGGTTATGAAGGCAATGCCTTCCCGGTTTTTGGGATAATCCTTTCCGGTGCTAGTCGCCTGACCCTGCCCTATGGAAGGTGGGCCGGGGGTATTAAAATCATGGGCCCCGGGGGACGGGTCGTGACATATTTTTTTTATAATGTAAGTGATAAAATTGTTCTTCTATTGTGTGGGTTTATTATATGGTATTTGGTTGACCTGGATGCAGTGTAGCATGTTGTTTGATGTGGTGGGATTAGGTTTTGGAATAGTGGTTACAATGAAATGGATTTGTTAAGATAAGTGATGATAGATTTTCATAATGTTAGTGATTAAGGGTTGATATTGGGAGATGTCCTGGGTGATGTGGTGTAGATCAGATGGTAGATGTTTGTTGTTTTGATGGTAGTTGTGTGAGTTGGGTAAGTTTTTTTGTGTCAGGGTATTGTGAGTTCCCCAGTTTGACAATGATGATTGATGTTGATTAACAAAATAGAGCATATTGTGAATTAAACAAGATGGAATAGAAATTGATATGTGATAAATGGATTAAATTATTGGAATAAATAATGAATATGTTTATGTGAAATTAAATTTCTAATTCATAATGTGGATCAACATGTATGTGGAATGTGAAAAGTGTTACGAACGTTGTGGTTGTTTTGTGGTGTGTTCAATACAATGGTTGCAATGGTTTTGATGGTTGATGTGTGGAATGGTGGTACTGGTGTTGTTTACTATATTGGGGTTGATATTAACCCATTTTTGGGAAATGTGTGTTGTCTATATTTCATGTTTTATTATTTTGTTCATTACCTAGATGAGTTGGATTACCATACCAAGGCTCAATGTCATTCAGTTCAGGGTGTTCTCCCCAAAATCCATGATGGTGTCAATATAGTTGGACGGATACACCCTCTACCTCTATCTACATTTTTCTATAGTAATACATGTTGGAATTGGAGATTACCAAGAAGTTATGTGATGGTTGAGGTGTCTATAGATAAGAGATAATGTGGTGTGATGTTATTTATGGTTGCATCATGTGTGGAAGGAGGAGGAATCATGGATGATTTCAAACATGATTGTGATACCATACACTTCGGTTATGGTTAGATGTGTTGCAATGTGATGGACCATGTTTTTGTAGGTGTAATGTGATCGTAGTTGATGGCCATTGATTTTGTATGAAGGATGTTATGTGATGTGAGGTAATGGATAAGGTGTCTATAGAGATGATGGGTTGTGATGTGTTGTGGTATGTGTGGATGATATGAGAGCATATAATTCTTGATGTTGGGGAATGAGATAATGCAATTAATTGGGAAGTGGATGTGGGGTTCCATTAATTGTTAGGATATCAGATGTACATTATCATTTGGTATGAGTGATTTGGTGAGGGATTCTTAGTAAGGCTGGTTTTGGTTGTATGACCCTTATAGGTTCTTTTCTGTTTTGATATTTATTTCAGGGGACATTATGTAACATCCCAGGTAAATAAAGAATATGAAATTTTAAAAATTATTAATATTTGTGAATTTGTTATTAATTTTACTATAAAGGGGATTCCATGTTCTATGGTGTTCCCAATACGAAACAATGGGTTTCATTGAAATCTTACATTGCACACAACATTGAGTTATACCAAAAAATTATATGATAATGTTATCATTTTATATGGTAGTTAACACATAGCTATTATGTTGGATGGAATGAATAGAACTAATTAAAATATTTTTATAAATGTTTATTAAATTTTTTTTACATTTATCCATTAAAATTTAGAGGCTTAAAATGTGAATGAATCCAATTGTAAGCATAAATACACTAATATTCTTTAAAAGGTTAATTTTCCACCTTTTGATGGAGAAACATTCTTAAATATTGTTTTTATCACTTTTATACATTATATTTGACATAATTAAAATCTTCTTTACAAGAAAGAAATCAAATTTTGATTTGGAAAATTTTTTTGTTATTTTTTTTATAATGTTCATATTTTAATGAATAGTAAAAAATACAGTATTTTAACTCAAAACTACCTTTTAATTTAATTTATTTAGATGGTTAGATTATTTTTTTAATCGATATTAAAGTTTAAATAGATTATATTTTTATCATTTAATTAAATTTTAGTCATTGATGGCCATATCACTTTGATATTGGACATAAAAAATGTCAATATTTTTATAGTTATTATTTCTTAAAAACATTCTTTTTGTTTTGACAACAGGAATTAATTTTAAATTAGTTTCTTCCACTTGTGTGTTTTGAATATGGAAAAATAAATTCCATATTTGGAACTAGGAGGTCCAAATTTTTAAAATAGGTAACATTTATTTTTAGACATTATGAATATTTAATTCAATAAATATATTTTTCACAATGGTAAAAGGGTAAATATTGTAAATAAGGTTGGAAAATAATATTATAATAATTTTAATTTATCCTTACACTTGTACTAATCATATTTTCTGATACTTTTCCGACTATGGGCATCCTTGGGTGGATTTTGAGACCTCATGGAGCCACTTAGGGGTGATAATGACACTTTATATTCATTAATTTAATGTAATGACAAAAATGAAATAAACATATATCTTTTAGTCAATATATTTTTACAGGAGGTTATATAAGTTATATCATAGAATATAAATATTAATTTGAAATATTAAAACATTTCTTACATCATATAATTTCATTTATAATTTTTAGACATCAAGAAAATATAATTATTTATGACACAATGATGACACAGTGAATACCATATTAATAAATGATTTAAATAAATGAGATTATGATATTTAAAAAACTATCAAAAACATATTCAATTATTATTGGATGATATTATTTTAAACCATAGTCATCATATATTATATTTTTAATATTTTTTGATATTTTGAAAATGAAAATTAGTTTATAATAAAATAATGTTTTAAACCTTTCTTAAAGAGCCCTTTCCCCCTTATAAAACGCCCTCACCTCTAACCAATTACTCACACGTCTTTAGCCCCTTGGCTCTTCCACGATCTTCCCAATTAATTTCCCTACAACACTATCTTCCTCCTAGAATCCTTCCCCAAGGGAGAAATAAATTCAAGTAATCTTTTCAGTTCAAACCAAATGGAGATACCCAATTTAATGGTAACATCTTCTCTTAAGTTATTTTCTTTTATTTTAAATATCCAACCCCCCAAAACTCTCATTATTATTTTTTTCAGAAAAAACTGTAATCTCAATATACTAGGTTGTTTTTATGAGAAGGATGTTAACAACCTTAACACAAACCTTCATCTAATGGGTAAAGATCATACTTTTTTTGTGGACGGCGAACTACTACGTCATGAAACGACGATTATTCATTATTCTCCTACCACCTCTCATAGTGGACATTAATATTGCACTGTATTTATCATTGATATATATTATATTTATATTTACTCTATACATATATATTTTTCATTTATAGTAGAACATTATGGTTTCCATAATGGGTAAATACGCTAATTTCATTTGAGGAAGTGTCGAATACCGCCCCCTCAAGGGGACATGACTTGTTCATGCCATACATGGAACATATAAATTATAGAGTTACTAAAATTATATACATGATATTATAATTGAATTATAATATACCTATGTATCATTATTTTTTCATTCTATTAAATACAAAATAGAAATGAACATAGCATTCATGCATACGTAAAGCTTACCGTCTCCATGAATAGTGAATTTAATATCTTACCTCCAAATGTTATGTAATATTATAAATACACACATATATATATATAATGGAAATATTTGATATATATGATATCTAAATCATGAATATCATTATGGAGATAATGGAATTGTGACCACATGGACAACCTATAATTATAAGAAGTTCATTTTTTACCCATGTACCAAATATTGACAAAATGACCAATATTAACTTAAATTATTACATAATGATTATAACATTGTAATAAGTGATATATAAGGAATAATAAACGTTAAAAATGATCTTAATTGTGTATAAATTAATTTTAGATTATTATTCAAGAGATTAAATAATGAACATGTCATGTCGGACATGAGGTAAGGGACTTCGTCTCAATCTCCATTAATTGTGTCATATTTTGATTTCTACATGTATTTCGTTTATATGGTCTATAAAACCCTTTGAATTTTCATTTCATTCAAATAGAATATTTTCTACATATAATTTTACTAAATGATAAAAAGTGAATTTTTCTTTTTAACGTTAATGGTGACAACGACCTTTTCCACCACCGTGAGATTTATTTGATCTTTGGTTTCCTTGACAAGTCATAATGTTTTTAAAAGAAAAATAAATACTATATACTCTTTTACGTATTTTTTTTATTGAAAATGGTTTTGATAATGGATATTTTATGTCAATATATTTAAATGGTATAGTGTAATTGAAATGTGGAAATTTTGTCTTTCCTTCAAATTTGTTTTATGTGTTATTAATATGTTATGGTTCATCAACATTGTTTATGTATACAGGTGGATCCATGATAAAGCGGGGGAGGGTATGGCCGAGATATCTCTCCAATGCATTGGGTAATGTTTAATTTCTTTGAAAAGGGAATTCCTTAGTGTGACCTTTTCGAACCCTCCACACAGAGGAACCCCCCTCTTCCACGAAGAGGTAGTACCTACAGGTAGCTAACTAGCCGAAAAAGGAGCTATTAACAACCGAGATGGCAGAGCATCCCGAGGGGAACAACCCGACAGCGATGGATCAACACAACAATCCGTCAGCAAGTGGGTCGCGCCTCATTTTTCTCGCCTAGAAGAATCTGGGCGACCCGACAAGGCGGGTGGATCCCAGGGGAGAGGCTCAGCCCTCGAAAGCAGACTTCCTAGGTTTCAAACACTGATCCTCCCAATGTTTGACCATGTTTGGCAACTCACCTTCACCACCGCACCACCACCGAAGTGGAAATGCATTGGGTAATGTGAAGAAGGTAAATGTTAATGTTTCTCCTAATATATTTATTGAATATACTCTAATGGGTATTCCAAATGTAACTACCTATGTATCTAGAAAATCTACAATGTAAGAATGTTATTGATGCCACAAGTTACCTTTAAAATTTATGATTTCTATGTGTTATTAATAAATCATATGATATCATGAGTTATGTTAAAAATATTATGTTCTGATGGACTAATGTTTTCTTTCTTTTGTTTATAACCCTTACTGAGGTTTTTATGCTCATCCCATGTTATTGAAATGTTTTTAGGGGACATAAACATTAATAGGGTCAACAATAGGATCATAGAAAATTCATGTTGTGTATAACATGGAACAGGACACGACAATTTTTTTCAAGATTTTTTATTTGATGAAAAAATGGAAACTATGTAAAAGTCTCTAATTAGTAATTTTTGAGATGAAATGTAATAATTATGGAATAATTATCTAAAACTATATACTAGAAAATATCCTCAATATGAATTATTCATTTAATTACTGATTATGTAATGTTTATCGTTGGGTCCTTGTAGTTGGTATCAGAGGTCATTTTAGATAACTTTTAGTGTTAGGATATTGTAAAATTAATGTCCATAAATTAATTTATGGTATGATTGAAAAGATATAGCATTTAAAGATTATCATGTTTTTTCGTCTAAGATATTTCTATGTTAAGAATGGGTTTCCACTAAGGAATCAAGGATGCTATGGTGGGATGACATCAGGAGGAAGACAGCCTTCCAAATCACCAACCAGAGATGGTCAGAATCAGAACTGAAGAGATTGTTGCAGTGATGGAATAAATGACTCAGGAAATAAATGGTGGTGGAATCTATGATCGAGATCATCCATATCAAACACAGAGGATCATGTCATTTCTGGATCATTTCATGAGGCAACATCCCCCATCATTCAGAGGATCATCTCACCCTGTCCAAGATGAAGGGTGGATTAAAGAAATGGATTTGATTTTTGATGTAATGGGTTGTTCAGAACAAAAACATTTTAGTCATACTATTTAAAATTATGAAGGTGAAGATGATTAGTGGTGGTTGATGGTAAAAAATGTCATGGATTGTGAGGATATTGATTATGTTGATTGGGATGAATTCAAAGGTATGTATGACAACCCTGCTTTTATTACAAACTTAAACATGATTTATTACATAAAACTTCACTTGATACGACAAAGATGATTGAGAGGTTTAGTTTCATTGTGGCTTAGGATCATTACATAAAAACTTAAAACATGAAATAGATCATCTTTATTGAAAACTTCCTTTACATAACCACTATATTCCTTTGTAATTAGCATTTCATTGGATAACCAGAGGACATGCATAAGAAAAGGGTGAGCTATAAATCTCAGTAAGGGAGTAAACATGGAATAACATGAGGAGTACAATACTTGTTAGAAAATAGTCATATAAATAGAGAATAAGAAAAAAATGAACATAAAGTCATGATAAAGCATGATAATCATAACATGGTAATGTGGCAACAACACTTAACATGGAATTAGCATGAGCTAAGGCCCATTGCACATAGAGAATGAGTAAATCCTCATTTCACATGAAGCACGAGTAAACCCTCGTTTCACTTGATTTAGAATGAGTAAACAATCATTTCAAATGATGTATCATGATACTATACTTTACCCAATGTATTGGAGCGCTATAAGGGCGCACCCTTCTTAAACATTTCATTTCATGCATAAGTATGCCACATGGTTCATAAAACATGGATACATAAAACATAATAATTTATTCCACGATAAAGGAATGTGAAATTAATAGATGAAGAATTATAATAAATTAGTAAATGTGCATAAAGGTGAATACCCTTGATGGAGAAATGGGCATGGTATTCACTACACAATGGCATTGGCTTAGAAAATCGGTGCGATTTCGAAAGCATAACGGCATGACATAAGAATTCATAGAAATGGTTGATGATATAGAAAGGGGTTAATAATCATATTTACATGTAATGGACAGTAAGGACGTCATATGGATACATGTCCCAGCAATTGTAATGGAATTTAGATTCATGATACAAAAGTATTGCTTGAATGAAAATGAAGAGAGAGAAGTTCCTTTCGGAATTTCGGCATAGTAACAGGTGTACATGGGGGGAATTTAATGTGAGAGAAAGGGGTATACCATCATTAAAAAAATAAATAGGGAAGTATGAGGGAGGTGATAAACCATACCCCAACATTCATAATTGAAATTAAAAGGGCAAAACAACTTAAGGAAAACTGGACAAAAATGAGGAAGGAAGAAAAACCCTTACTTAGAAGTGTGCTTCCAAATGATAGAGAGAGGCTTGTGAGAGGCCTCTCTAGAGATTTGGGAACCTTGGGAGGATTTTTGAGAGATTAGGGAAGAGGTTGGACGAAATTAAAAGGCTTTGAGTGAGGAGGAAGTGGGAGCTTGGGTGGGTTTATATAGGAAAGTCGAGGGAATTCTTTATTATTTAGGTTTGGGACCCCTTATATTAAATTAATCCAAACCACAATCCATCCCATGGTTTTTCCCAAGGTTTTTGGAAAAGGTACAAAGAAAATAATATTTTATAAGGCCAAAATCTGAACTTCTTAAAATAACAGGGTTGTTTATGTGGAGGTGAGTCACACTCCCATGGAAATTAATTTAAAAAGACAAGGTTTTTAATAAGTCTTAAGGGGTCCATTAATGCTTTGAAAAGTAATCAAAACTGACCCAAAATCACATTATTATAATGTTAAAATATATATTGGCCGAAGATAATGATTATAGTAATTTATTACATCACTATTGGGTCATTATGATGTCATAAAACACATTATATATTTAAAGGGTATTTAATTTTTACTCAAAAATATGATTATCTCAGAAAATTATGAAAAAATCAATGTTGGACAATTTCAACGTCATGATTCCAAAAATAACATTTATTTTATCTAAATAATTTTTTAAATATGTTAATTTTCACTTTTATAATAAAAACTGACATTTATTGAAAATTCACGGGTTTTGATAAAAATGGATTTCAAAACTTAATAAAAATTAAAATTGAATTCATACTATTATATGATCATTTATATATAATAAAATTAATCTAATAAAAAAAATAATACTAATATTTTATTAAAATATTATTTAATTAAAAAATCCATTAATTTAATAAAATAGTTTTCAAAATTAAATAATAACTAAAAACACCATTTGTACTTTAAAAACTGTTTACAATGTATCAATAATGAAAAGAAATTATATTCATTATTATATACAAAAAAATAATGTACATGAACATAGTACTATCGATTAGTTACATAACCCCTTAAAACAGCAGCATAAGACCTAAGTGTAAGGTGTGTGATGGTGACAAACTCTTGGGGTGGCTTGGATAACATCGCTCGAGTGGTAATTTTTATCAACTTCCAATTTTCCCGTAGACGGTCCCGTTCAAGCTTGAAATGATGAAGCTCATCATGGGATTGGTCAAGAGTGAATACCAAGGACGCCACCTTTTTTCCAAGCTCCAACAAATGGGATTCGTATGGAGAAATTCTATTGGGTGAGGCCATCACTTCTTTGGTCGGAGTAAATTTTGATTTGTTAAGGCCCTATATTTATACTAAGAATGTGATCACTGTTCAATAACTATATTAGAAATGGTCAAAATTCATAACATAAAACCAATGAAGATGAAATTCTATATAAACATAAAGAGACATTTAATTAGATCAAAAGATATTTCCATTAATGAAACATTGGGTTGTTACAATATTCCCCCTTTAAGAAATTTCACCCTCGAAATTTTCCTTTTCCCACACTAAAATGGATGTGGGTAACACAGACTTATCACTTCTTTTGATTCCCAAGTCTTTTCTTCATATTTATGGTTTCTCCACAACACCTTGACGAGGGGCATTGCCTTATTTCATAGAATTTTTTCTCTATGATCTAAGATCTTCACTGGTTCCTCCTCATAAGAAAGATCATCTTCCAATTGTACCACCTCAGAAGAGAGTACATGTGAAGGGTCTGGTATGTACTTCCGTAAGATGGATACATGAAAGACATCATGTAATTTGTCCATAGTCGGTGTAAGTGCTATTCGATAGGCCACAACCCCAACATGATCAATAATCTAGAAGGGGACGATGTACCTTGGACTTAACATCCCTTTATTTCCAAACCTCATGACCTTCTTCCACAGAGATATTTATAGAAAAACGATGTCTCCAACTTTAAACTCAAGGTCACATCGATGATTATCTGCATAACTCTTCTGTCAACTCTGGGCGGCCTTGATATGATGCTGAATGGTTTTCACCTTCTCCACCATTTCCTCGACCATTTCTAGTCCAAGCAGCTTATGTTAACTGACCTCATCCAAACATGCCAGTGTTTTACAACTTTTCCTGTACAGGGCTTCATTTGGTTCCATTTGGATGCTAAAGTGGAAACTGTTATTATAAGAGAAATCAACTAGAGGAATATGTTGATCCCATCCTCTTTTAAAGTCCATTGAGCTTACTTCAACATGTCCTCAAGTGTTTGGATAGTCCACTCAGAATGGCCATCAGTTTGAGGATGATAGGTAGTACTGATGATCAGTTCAATATTCAGAGCATGTTGAAGACTCATCCAAAACATAGAGGTGAATTTTGGATCTCGGTCAGACACAATAGATATTTGTACTCCTTCCAACCTTACCACTTCCCTGATATATATCTGTGCCAGTTGATCCAATGAGAAATTCTCCCGAATAGAAATGAAGTGTAAAGTCTTTGTAAGACGATCCACAGTAACCCAGATTTCATTGTTTCCTCTGGATGTTCTCGTAAGTCCGGTGATAAAGTACATGGTGATATTTTCCCATTTCCATTCTGGTATGGGAAATGGTTGCATCATCCCCTTAGACTTGCAGACACATGAGGAACTTGGTTGTATATTCAGTAATCTCCTTCTTCATATTATCCCACAAAAAGTTTTCTCGGAGATCTCGATACATCTTTGTGCTCGCTGGGTGAATAGAAAAATTTTAATTATCTACATCATCTAAAATTTCTTTCTTCAGCTCCGGACATGATGAAACACATAGTCTTTTCCCAAACCGCAAAATTCTTTCTTCATTAACATTAAACTCCGAGGATTTCCCTTTTTAGATAACTTCCACTTTTTATTGAGTTCTCACATCGTCCTTCTGAGCATCCATTAACCTTTCCAAAAGAGATGGTTGAGAAATCATTTTTGAAAGTACTGATGATGTTACCTTCTCTATGGTTCCCATGTCCATCTTCATCAAGTCTACGAAGATTGGATCCTTCTCAATTCTCATCATTGATAGAATCGATAGATCCTTTCTACTTAGGAAATCTTCCACCTTGTTCACTTTCCCAGGTTGGTAATGGATTGAACAGTCATAATCCTTGATGAGCTGTATCCATCTTCTCTGACGCTTATTAAGATCTTTCTTTGTGAATATATATTTAAGACTCTTGTGGTCAGTATATATCTAACATTTCTCACAATAGATATAACACCGATAGATTTTCAAGGCAAAGATCCCCTCCACCAACTCCAGATCATGCGTTTGACAGTTTCTCTCATGGATTTTCAACTGCCTCGATAAATATGATATCACTTTATCATTCTACATATGCACACATCCTAAGACCTTCTTCGAAGAATCACTGATTACCACAAAAAGTTACACACTTGTGGGTAAAGTGAGCACGGGTAGAGTGATGTGCCTCCTTTTAAACTCCTTAAAGCGTTCTTCACATTCATCACTCCAGGCAATGTTTACTCCCTTTAGAGTTCTCTTGGTTAGAGGGTTGGAAATTCGTGAGAAATTTCTCACAAATTTTCGATAATATCCGGCTAACCCCAAGAAGCTACGGATATCTGTTACCGATGTTGGCCTCGTCCATCCCTCAATTTCATCTATTTTGGAGGGATCCACAGATATCCCATTACTTGTGATGATATGGCCCATGAATGATACATCATTCAACTAG
This sequence comes from Viscum album, assembly GCA_963277665.1. Classification (NCBI taxonomy): domain Eukaryota; kingdom Viridiplantae; phylum Streptophyta; class Magnoliopsida; order Santalales; family Viscaceae; genus Viscum; species Viscum album. The sequence continues at coordinate 1,035,229,888 of OY728128.1, read as the reverse complement.
AACTCACACTTGATGTACTTTTCATAGAGATTCTTCTTGCGCAATGTCTCCTGTAAATTTCTTAAATGCTCTTCATGATCCTCCTTGGTTTTGGAGTATATTAGAATATCATCTATAAAGACTACCAAAAATTTGTCTAGGTAATATCTAATGACTCTATTAAATATGTCCATGAAGATTTCTAGAGAATTAGTGAGTCCGAAAGGAATTACTATGAATTCATAGTTCTTGTATCTTGTTCGAAAAGCAGTCTTGGGGATATCTTCCTTCTTCACCCATTATTGATAATATCCCGACCGCAAGTCCACCATGGGGAAGTATTGTGCTCCACATAGCTCATTGAACAAGTCATCAATTCTTTGGATAGGATACTTGTTCTTTATCGTGACTTTGTTAAGTTCACGATAATCGATGCAAAGCCACATTGAACTATCCTTCTTCCGGACGAAGAGGACTGGTGCACCCCATGGTGAAGCACTTGGGAATATAAACCCTTTTTCCAGATTCTCTAATAGTTGTTTCATCAGCTCTTTAAGATCTAAAACAACCATTCTATATTGATTCTTGGATATAGGTAATGCCTCGGGTATAAGTTCAATTGAAAATTCAACATCTCTTCAAGGAGGAAGGCCAGGTAGTTCCTCAGGAAACACTTCAGCGAATTCCCTCACAATAGGAATTTTTTCAAGGATGGTTTCTTCCATGGACTCAATCATCTGAGCTAGATATGTGTTCTCATAGGGCAGTAATATCCAAGCTTGAGATGATGGATCTAAAGGAGATTCATAATCCTCCTTACACTTGTAATGAATTGGGGGTCGATTCTCCATATGGAGTGTGATTTCTCTATCCCGACAATTTATGTTGGCTCTATATAAGGAAATCCAATCCATACCAAGAATTTCATCAAATTACACTAGAGGGAGTATGACTGGGTTTTCTAGGAAATTCAATCCCCATATTATAACAGGGGAGGACTTATATTCATGGGATGCAATGATTTCCCCATTTTCCGTACTCACCGACATCTTCACTTCCATGATTTATGGTGGTGCTGGGATTGTTCTACTAAACATTCGAGATATAAAATAATGCGTAGAACCTGAATCAAAAAGTATGTTCGATATTATTGAATGAATAAATAGTGTACCTATCACCACATTGTTTTCGGGGTTCACATTGGAAGAAGTGATGGAAAAAGATCATCCTTGTTTCCATGGAGGTTATTGGTTGCCTCGGAAAACCCTTGGATTAGGGCACTGATTTGCAAAATGACCCAGTTCTTTGCATTTGTAGCATTGAACAAGACATTGAGGTTCGAACGGAGCGTTCCTCTCCACTGTATAATCCTAGGGTATTTCTTGCCGATAGTTAACAGTTAGGTTCCCTTCTCTTCCACACCTGAATCATTTCCTCGTCCCCTTAAGATAATTTCCACAGTGCTTCTATCTGCACTTTTGTCAAGTGGGGTGCTGGATATCCTTAGCACCGTTGGATTTATCTATAGGACCGCCAACATTGAATTCTTCCTTACGCTTCTTGTCTCCATGATACCCCTGTGATTCTCCAATCTCCAATTTTACCTTGAGCTCACATCAGACAATTTCCTCATAGCTGTCAAAGTCATGGATCACTAATTCTTTCCACAGGCTAGGATTCAACCCACCAAAGAAGCGGTCAACATTGCATTCTAGGGTAATGACAATTTCGGAAGCCTATCATGCAAGCCTTGTGATGTTTTCCTCGTACGCTCCAACAGAATCTTCATCTTTTTTCTCTAGGGAAAGGAAGTCCCTTTCCATCTTAAGCAGGAGGTTGCACGGAAAATTTTTATCGAAAAACATCTTTCGGAAATACTTCCATTCCAACACCTTGATCTCCTCCTCAGGATTCGTATTTTTGATCAATGTATACCATTTATCAGCTTCAACCTCCATACGATAAGCCTCCAGAAGAAACCTCTCTTGTTCAAAACATTTAATAATGGAGAAGATCGTTTCAATGGAGTTGATCCATTGTTCGGTGATCGTGGGATCGGATGATCCACTGAAAGTAGAAGACCTTTGTCTCATGAAGCTCTCGATAGTGACGTGTTCTTTCTTAGGGGGGTTTGGACGTTCCTCTTGACCCGTGTTTCTATTCAATGCTTGAGTTAGATGAGAGAGAAGCGTGAAAAATTTCGCAATTCCCGCTCCCATTGGATTGAGCATCCATTAGTACAGTCGTCACACTGACCTTCACATTGGTTTTTAGCCTGATTCCTCCTATTACCGGCCATTGGATGGAATAAAAGGAATGTTAGGGGGTAACACATAAAGGGTAATCCAAAGGCAAAATTTGATTACTTATAAATAAACTTTTATTTCCATTACTCATGAGTCTATGGGCTTCAATATAGGCTTTTCATGATCTACTTTCTAACATATATTTTTAGGGGATTTTTTTTTTAATTCCCTTAATAAGAGTTCATACTATGATTTTGAATTTATCAAATCATATCCTTCAGGATTGTCGTAACCAAGAGTGTAGAAAGGACCATTTTCGTGCACCAGTTCCCATTCGAGTCTTGCTCAATGCGGTGTTTTCGGGTTTTACCTCTAGGATGCATTTGTGCCTGAGCCGCCTCTAACTGCTCGTATCCAGAGAGGGATGTATTTGTTTGATAAACCACTTACTCAGTACATACCAAACCTTTGGGATGTTTTTATTATACTTAGTCTTGTCACTAAGGTTTTACTAGGGTTTTCTAATCCTAATCCCAAAAATAACTAAACCTATCCTCTAATACAAACTATGAAAACCCTGATTTTATTACAATATCAAACATGATTTATTACATAAAACTTAACTTGATACAACAAATAAGATTGATAGGATTTGTGTATTTGGGGATTAGGATCATTACATAAAAAATAAAACATGAAATACACCATCTTTATTGAAAACTTCCTTTACATGACAACTACATTCCTTCGTACATAGAATTGTATGGGATAACCTAAGGACATGCATAAGAAAAGGGTGAGCTATAAAGCCCAGTAAGGGAGTACATATGGAATAAAATGAGGAGTAAAATATATTTTAGACAATAGGCATATCAATAGAGCATAATAAAAACATGAACATTAAGGCATGATAAAGCATGATAATCATAACATGGAAATGTGGCAACAACACTTAACATGGAATTATCATGAGCCAAGGACCATTGCACATGGAGCATGAGTAAATCCACACTGCACATGAAGCACGAATAAACCTTTGTTGAACTTGAATTAGCATGATTCAACACTCATTGCACATTATGTATCATGATACTATACTTTACCCAATTCATTAGAGAGCTATAATGGCGCACCCTTCTTAAACATTTTATTTAATGCATAAGTGTGCCACATGGATCATAAAACATGGATTCATAAAATATAATCATATATTCCACGATAAAGGAATGTGAAATTCATACATGAAACATGATAATAAATAAGTAAATGTGTATAAAGGTGAATACCCTTGATGGAGAAATGGGCATGGAATTCACTACACAATGGCATTTGCTTAGAAAATCGGTGTGATTACGGCAATGTAACTGCATGAAATAAGAATTCATAGAAATGGTTGATGAGAGATAAAGGTGTTACTCATCATATTTACATGTAATGGATAGTATGGATGTCATATGGATACATGTCCCAACAATTTTAATGGAATTTAGATTCATGATACAAAATTATTTCTTGAATGTAAATGGGGAGAGTGAAGTTCCTTTCAGAATTTCGGAATAGTAACGGGGGTACATGGGAGGAATGTAATGAGAGAGAAAAGGGTCTCCCATCATTAAAACATAAAGAGGGCAGTATTAGGGAGGTTCAAAACCATACCCAAATTTTCATAATTGAAATTAAAAGGGAAAACACCTTAAAGAAAATTGGACAAAAATGAGAAAGGAAGAAAACCCCTTACTTGGAAGTGTGCTTCCAAAGCCTAGATAGAGGCTTGTGAGAGGATTATTGGGAGCTTGGGCCACCTAGGGAGGATTCTAGAGAGAGTAAGACATAGGTTGGACGAACTAAAAAGGCTTTTAGTGAGGAGGAAGTGGGAGCATGGGTGGGTTTATATAGGAAAGGTGAGGGGATTGTTATTATTTTGGTTTGGGACCCCTTATATTAAATTAATCTAAACCGAAAACCATCCCATGGTTTTTGCCCATGTTTTTTGGAAAAGGGAAGAGGAATAAAATATTTTATAATTCCAATGTCCGAACTTCTTAAAATATTAGGGTTTCTTATGTGGAGGTGAGGCACACACCCATGAAAATTAATTTAAAAATACAAAGTGTTTATTAATCTTGAGGGGTCCATTAATGCTTTGAAAAGTATTCCAAACAAACCCAAAATTACATTATTTTAAGGGTAAAACTTATATTGTCCGAAAATAAAGATTATAGTATTTTATTACATCACTATTGGGTCATTATGATGTCACAAAACACATTATATATTGAAATGGTATTTAATTTTTACTCAAAATTTAACTGTCTCAGAAAATTATGAAAAATTCACCGTTGGATAATTTCGAAGTCCTGATTCCAAAAATAACAGGTATTTTATCTAAATAATTTTCTAAATTTGTTAATTTTTACTTTTAAAATAAAAACTGACATTTATAAAAAATTCACGGGTTTTGACAAAAATGGATTTCAAACATTAATAAAAATTATAATTGCATTCATACAATTATATAATAATTTATATATAATAAAATTAATCTAATAATAATAATAATACTAATATTTTATTAAAATATTATTTAATTCAAAAATCCCTTAATTTAATAAAATATTTTTCTTAATTAATTAATAACTAAAAACACAATTTTTACTTTAAAAACTATTTACAATGTATCAATAATGACAAGAAATTATATTCATTATTATATACAAAAAAATGTACAAGAACATTGTACTATCGATTTGTTACATAAACCCTTAAAACAGCCGCATAAGACCTATAGGTAAGGTGTGCAATGATGACATACTCTTGGGGTGGCTCGAATAACATCGCTCGAGTGGTAATTTCTATCAACTTCCACTTTTCCCATAGACGGTCCCATTCGAGATTGACATGATGAATCTCAGCTTGGGATTGGTCAAGAGCGAAGCCCAAGGACGCCACCACTTTTCCGAGCTCTAACAAATGGGCTTCGTATGGATAAATTCTACTGGATGAGGCCATCACTTCTTTTGTCTGAGTAAATTTGTATTGTTAAGGCCCTATATTTATATGAATCAGGTGATAATTGTTCAAAGACTATATTTGCAACGGTAAAAATTATTATCATAAAACCAATGAATTTGAAATTTTATATAAATATAAAGAGACATTTAATTAGATAAAGAGGAATTTCCATTAATGAAACTTTGGGTCGTTATAGTATGATTCTTGATAAATATTTTTTAAGGTAGTTCGTCTTAGGATACAGAAACATTTCCTAGAATTGAGGTAGGAGGATGACTCATTGGCTTCTTATGAAGAAAAATTCACTTGATTAGAAAGGTATTCTCTATATTTCTTATGAGATCTTGACAGTAAAATCATCCATTTTTTACAAAGGATGAAAGTCAATGTATCAATGGGATTTAGATTCTCATGAGTTCAAAAGTTATGAAAAAACTTGTTTGATGTGTGGAGAAGGTGGACCTTGAGTTTGTCGATTATCATGTGTTCATTGGAAAACTACAGAATAAGAGTTTGAGGGGGTAAAAGAAAGGGAAGAAATCTTCAAAAAATTATGATGGTATGAAACTTATGTTTACAGTTTGTGAATATTATGGTAAAAATTTTGTTTTAGAATCTCTTTTGAATTCTGGTAAGTGCTACCGATGATGTAAAATAGGACATAAGGCACCTAATTGCACTAAGAATGATCCGATTAATGGTAAGACACAATCTGGTTTATAGTCAGTAAAATGTTGTAAGTTCAATGAAATGGGTCATTAGGCAAATGAGTTTCCAATTAAGAACTCAAATGAGGGAAAGATACCAGACAAAAACCAAAAATGGGTTGTTAAATCCTTCTCAACTACTTCAACATATTCTGGGCCATCAAATGAAGTAGTATCAAGTACACTGTATGTTTATTCAGATTATGCCAATGTGTTGTTTGATTTAGGTTCTACACATTCATGCACTTCTAATAGGTTTTCAAGTAAATTGAGAATTCCATCTTAGGATATGAATCTTGATCTTATGGTAAAAACACCGGGGGGAAATATTGAGAAAAAAAGAAATTATAATAACCTTCATGTCCTTATGTACAGATAGAATCTACAATAAAACCTTATTGTTTTTCCTTTAGTGGACTTTTTTGACATTTTGGGTATGGATAGAAATTCAATTTGTCATACTAAAATTGACTATAGAGCTGGAGGATTCATTACAGAATGAATTCCAGTTTTGTACAAGAATTATCCCTTACTTTTGATAACATATCAAGAAGTTGAGAAACTAGTAAAAGATGGAATTGAATGCTACATTGCACATATTGTTGGAAACAAAGGAACTATTCAAATTAATGATGTGCCAATGGTAAATGGGTACCTTGATTTTTATCTTGATAAGTTTCTCGGTATTATACCTGATTGGGAAGTTGAATTTACTATTGACTTATTTCCGGATGCTAAGACAATTTCAAAACCCCCATATTGAATGATAGGAATTGAACTTATAGAGTGAGTGAAGCAACTGCCTGAGTTATTAGATAAAGGTTTCATTTAACCTAGCATATCATCATGGGTTCCTCCTGTCTTGTTTATTAAAATGAATGATGGTTGAATGAGTCATTGAGTTGATTATAGAGCATTGAATAACGTCACTATTAAGGACAAGTATTCTTTGGCACATATCAATGATTTGTTTGATCAGCACTAGGGAGCTCATTATTTTTCGAAGATTGAATTGAGGTCAGGGTACCATCAGTTGAAATTAATGGGAACAAAAATTCTGAAGACCGTGTTTCATACAAGTTATGGCCATCATGAAACATGACTCTAACCTCCCATTCAACAATAATTTCACAATGAAAAATTAATTTTTAGCTACTATATTATCATATGGATTACACCCTTTTTAGAATTTACATTAATCCAATAAAAGAAATTATTTAATATACTGTCATGATGGATGGTAACACCCGATGAATACCTTGAAAGTGTCATTTAATTTGCCTTATAGGTATCATTATTTTCATCTTACCTTTAATTCAATACTTGGAACTCATTCTATATCTTGTTATGAATAATATGAATAATTTTCTTATTGAAAAAACTATTTATTTGATCTCATTCCAATACATGGATTCAATATCATATTGATTCCTCATATTCATGATTAGATTCCACCACAGAATAGATACTACTTTTAACCGATAAACATTAAGAATGACATTCTCATATTTTGAACAATGGATAACTGAGAATATATTTTTGGTAGTAATGATCCATTTTTCAAAAACAAGTGGATTAGAAGACCACCGGAAAGAAGGCATATGTTTCCTTGTGAAGTAATCAAATTTTTTTTCCCTCATGTTCTCATTTGAATGTCCACCATGATCCATAGCTTGATAATGTTTTCCAAGGAGAGCAATGAGGTTTTATAATCTAGCTCTAATAGCATTCTATTACTTAGGAATGAAATAATTTCAATTTCCATCGTAATCACCATCAATGAGGTTTCTTTGGGTTACATCAATTGAATAAAATAAAAAATCATTGAGTACGAAATTGTTCTCATATTTAGGAACCAAAAATTCATGGATACTCAATTATAGATGTTCTAATTGTGAATCATTCATTAATATATGACACATTTTCTTTATCCTAGGTTATTCATATAAAAATTATATTTAAATCATTCAAGTTGGTTCATGAGGGGTATCTAAATTCTCAAAGAATTTCATTGGGTGTGTCAAACCATGGGCGCAACAAGGCCAATTATCATGTACCAGATTAACCTGGGTGAAGATCATAACATCCTGTTGGAGTTGATACCCCGAGATACATTTGTTTTATATTCAAATCCACTTATATTATCCATACATGGACATATTTATAGGAAACCACTCATTCAATTATTTACCAAAATTTGAGTACATTTTCCAATAATTTTCCTTATCTATATACATTACCTAGACATATCTTTATTGTTATCACTATGGTTTCCTCATCCTATATTCCAATGGTTAAATTAATGTTTTCTATGATACCAACTAAATTGAACCAATATTTGCACACATTATCATTACATCACTTTTTCAGAATACATAAAACATTAAACAGACAGACGCCTAAATATAATACTAGTATAGTTATTTCGGGAACATGGAGACATAATCACTTATACATGAGTGAGATACATTATCTTAGACTAATATCATCGGTATATCACCCTTCTAATAAACATCCAACATAATGTATATATTCATAAACTATGGATGAAAAAATAAAAAGGGGTGAGATATGATTCTTAGTAATTATAAACAAGTGAATAATGTAATCATATTCATGAGAATAAAGGAATGATAACATGATCATAATAATAGAATATTGTAGTATGAATACCAATTATCCTATAAAGGATACATTTCATAAATAATGGTAGTTCATAAATAAATATTCATAAGGAAATAAAGGATATAATCCCTAAAAGAATAATATAGGAACGAAATATAGAACTGTGGAAGACACATAAGAAAATAATATGATTTCTCTAATTGTAAACGAAATGCTTCCAAGGACATATTGTTAGAATGTTTTCACTCCACATACCACCATGGTATTTGTGGTTTACCCTCCTTACCATGTTATTATCTAGAGTTTACAAATAATACCATATTGAAATTTATTAATCTCTCATGACCATCGTAAGAATCATAGTCCACTCCCAATACAATTTAAGTGTATTTCATGATATATAAATTTTTATCTAATGCATTGGAGGGAGATATCCATCCCACATGTCTCATTGTGAAATCATAAAAACATATTCTATAATATATTTATAAATCATATCATAAACAATGAAATTAAATGGGTATTATAAATATGTAATAAAATCATAACCTATGGAAACATATACATTTTTTCTAATAATTTCATCAAATACATAACTAATGAAGAGTAACGGGATTAAAAAGAATATAACTGATGAATGAGAAACAGGTTTCAAAAACATCATGTCATTTAAATTATTAATATGTAAAATAATTTGAATGGAATAATGAATAATTTTCCCAGAAAGTAACTTGTATCACCAACGAATTTCATATTATATGGGAAATAATAATGAAATATCTTTTAAAAACATTTATTTGAGAAATCACCCTTTCTAAATTCAAAATCACTTTTGAAAACATAAATCTATTTTGAAAACCATTTTTTTGAAAATAGATTTGATAACTTATAATAAAATATTTGAAAAGAAAAAAAAAATTAATTTAATTTTTCCTGAAAATTATCTTAATTTATTATTTGATTAAATTATAGAAACCAATTTTTAATACATGGTTTTTGAAATAAAATATATTTATGACCAAATAGAGCAACACAATCATGTATTTATAAAAGGCATTTCATTAATTATCTTAAGTACCAAAGAGTTGAAAAATATTACTAAAACACGGGGATATCCTAAAAAACCATATTATTAGGAAAATTAAAAATTTTATAGATATATAGATCATAATTATTTAATCAAATGAAGCCTAATCATAAATAATCTTGAAAAGAGATGACATTTATTCGATAAAAACATAACACTTTATAACTTTGGATCTTAATCTCTTGGTAAATAAATAAAATTGCATAGATCTTAAAATATCTCGAAAATAATGATAGAAATCATATAACATGTTAACGGGTGGTATATATACCTCGAAAAAAAATTTCAGTGCATAACAAAACATTAGTAACAAGGATTCAAAATTGAGATAAAACAATCTTAGCGATTTGGTAACTTTTGAAAACTAAACCCCTAGAAAAAATGATAATAAAATTGAATTTTAAATAACCATAAATTTTATTATAATAGGAATGTAATTCATTTATGGTCAGTATATACAACAAAATAATAGTGGTATATATGGCATGTATATCATCGGATAAAATTGAGATAAAATTCCATTACCTTGTTTGTTGACTCACTTCATACATGTACAATATTCATGAATAAAAATGTAATTTTATTATTCCTATTTTAAAAAATTGTATTATTTTATATATTACAATATATTGGTTTATTATTACTTTATACTACCATCTTGTTTATAATTAAATATTTTTGTTTCACATCATGTAATATTCACTTTTTCATTCACTTGTGTCTTAATTTTTTTATCATTGGTACTAATAAATATATATTTTTTGGAGAATTTAAAAAATGATATAAATAAAATTTATAAAATTTATATTTTTATTAAATTAATCTATATGATATACATGAATGAAATGGAATATTATGTTTATGGGGATGGAATGTCGTACGTACCCATGAACATTGTTTCCATTTTTATTGTCGTATTAAAATAAAAATAAAATAAAAATATATGTATATATATATATCATTATTATAACAAAATTATTATAACATATTTTTCATATAATTTTCCAAAAAACCATCCTTATTACATTTCGTGTAGTGTGTGAACGAATCACATCGCTTTGAGGGGAAAGTAGTCCACACTTCCTCAAATAAAATTATCTTATTTACATCAAGTGGAATTTGTAAAGATATTTTTTGTAATAGGATAAAATAATAATAATGAAAAAATAAATAATATATATAACATATAAAAAAAATTCCCTTATAATTTCCATTTTGATACACAGTGAAGGAAAAATGAAGATTCATTTTTTATGAGGCAATAGTTCTCCGTACACAAAAACTGTATATTTGTTACCCATTAGTTTGATGTGTGTGTAAGTGTATGGAAAAACCATAACATAAGAAAATAAAAGTATATTGAATAAATGAGTTTAGTTATAATTTATTTTAATAATAATGATTTATGGGGTCTAGAATTGAAAAAAACAAAAGATCTTTAGGAAGAATGTTACCTCTTATTCAGGAAACCCTTTTTGGATTTCACCAAAGGGCATCCATGGATTGATTTCTACTAGGGGAGTTCTGGTAATCGGTGAGGTATGTTTATTATCTATTTGGGAATATATTGGTTAAGCTAATGTTTCATGAGAGGTGTGAGAAGGTTGGAGTATATGAGGCTTTTTTATAGTGGAGGGGAAGTGACACTATTATAAATGTTTGGAAAAGTATATCACATATGTTTTTCCCATGTAACATGGCTCTAATATTGAATAAATTATATACATGATAGGAATTGGTCTAAATATTCCCCTAAAATGACTCATAATAATATTTATATATCTTATTGTCCCTTAAGATTAATTTATACTCCAACATTAAGCTTAATGTTACCCTAATCGTTGTAATTAAATTTAAGTACATTCAATAATATTTTTTGTAAAAATATATGATGACAATATTATAAATTATATAATATTTTTATTCCAAATAAGAAATACATTTTTCTCAAATTCCTATCATAAAAGTGGTTTAAATTTATTTATATTTAATCCCACTGTCAGCTCGACATTGCTGGTTCTTAAAGTAAAAAACATTCAATAGGTCGATATGTATTTATATTGAATTTCAAAGTGAAAACTAAAAAAATGATTCACATTAGGTTTATTGATAAATAATTTATATAATTTTTCTTTTAAAAAAATTTAAATTATAATTCAACATTATAAATAATGTATACTCACAGCCAGTATTGAATTAAAATTGACAATTTTTAACTAATCATCCTAAAATAATGTTTCTTAAAAAACCTAAAAATTAACCCGATGCTGATTTCGAAATTCTAAAATAAAAATGATTTGTATTTTATAAAATTTTATTTCCATTTTTTATAAAATTAAATTTATTTATTTCAATGAAGGACATGAAAAGTAGTCCATTAGAGAAAAATTATTTTTTAATTACATATGGATGTTACCAAAAATCTTATCTTTTTCCATCAATATGTATTATTTATATAAAAAAATAGTATAAAAATTCTACAAATAGTTATTACTATTGATATTACAATGTTTAATGGATAATTTGTAATTATCTCATTTAAAAAATTAAAATAAAGATATAATTTTGTAGAAACTCAGTGGTGCATGTTACATACATCCGGTTGTAGTTGTGTATAACATACAGCCATTTATTATCATGAGAAAGGAGTGTTTGACATAGATAAATTCAATATATCAATTAAAAATTAATTTATTCTAGAAAATTTGTTTTATAAAAACTTGTGGTGTTACACCGATAAAGTAAATTGGAGGAGATCTCAATAAAAAATCACCAAAGGGTTATCCCATGCTTATAGAGGACATGATGCCATTTGGGTGATAACACATTAGTTAGTGAAATATGTTAACGTTATAGAGATCATTGATTCACTTACCATGGATATTTTAGTGAGGTGGAAAATTGATGTTTTTTGGGCATCATGGGGTACTAAGTACAATCATCTATGATTTAGGTCATATTTTTTTCCTCACAGTTCTAGAGGGGAGTGAAAAAATATTTTGGATCCCAGTTTTACCTCATCACTGATTTCCACCAAAAAAAGATGTACATATTTAGGAAACCATCTAGATGTTGGAGGATATGATACATGCATCCATATCTAAGTACTATGGATCTTGGGTAAGACAACATCATTTGGTCATGTTTTTGTACAACAACATTTAACACTCATCCACTGGAATGAATCCATTTGAGGTGATTTGTGGGAGACCATTTTGTTCTCTATTATATTGGATGAGGGTTGGGGACATAACAGTTATTATTCTTAAGGATATACATATCATTATAATTAAGATGCATTTAGTTAGACGTAGTATTAGGGATCCACCAAAACAGCATAAGGCGAATGTGAATCATAGGAAGTAGCCCCCGTAGCTTGATAAATATGGTAGTGTGTTCGTCATAATCTCCCCCCATCACGGAAAGTGTAGAATTATTATGGGTGTAATATTTTCAATAGGTTTGTTGGTCCCTTTATGGTCTTGGGGGAATTTGGGTAGGTGTAAAATTGGACGGTGATTCCATTTTGGAAGAAGAGAAGCTACGACGTCTTACACATGTCTCAACATCCTTGGTAGCTTCATGAAGACACTTATGTCCTAAACTATAGTGATTAGATATCAAGGACAACACAATGTTTGTGGAGCATCCAATAGAGATTTGAGATCACCAGGAGAAGGTTTTTCATGGGTAGAGCAGTCCCCTGGTTCCCATGTTATGGATGTATAGTGTCTTTGAGGATTTTACTTGAGAGGTAGAGATGTAGATTAATTCCCAATACCTAGTGTCTTTTTGGTGTTTTTATTCTTTATTTTATATTTTTTATGATGTGTCATTTGGGTATTTCTATATTATGAGATGTTTTATTTCCCTCTATGTGTTATATTTAATAAATACAGAGAAATATAAAAATTATGGACCTAAATCCTAATTGAGATGAATTAAACTATGAGTAGATTAAACACTTGTAGGAAAGTTAGTGACATATATTAAAGATAATATTTTGACAATGTAGGATGTAGTTCCCTTATTTATTTTCTCGATGTGATATTATGTGTTATTGGTGGTATTGGTGAGTTAAGGTCATGTGGATGGTTTTTTGCTATATAAAAGTGTGGCGGTTTGCGGTTGGTACCATAAGATGTGTTGTTTTTCAATATGAGAGGTGGTGATGACGTTGTCTTTTGATGTGGTTGTGTAATATGTTTTTTGTAAATTTTAATTAGATTTGTTTGTTCTATGGTACTATTTGATACGTAATGGGATCCTTGAGAGGTATATCATTTGGTTGTTTTTTAGACCCCTTTATTTACTAATGTTAGTTTTGATTATCAAGGATGAAAATCATTTGATAAGTATCTAATATAACAATATGAGACTTCAGGGATTGTTAATTTTATGTTTGGGAAGTTGGTACCGTTTGAGGAGGTCTGGAGGATCAATGTTGTTAATTAAATATTAGTACAGTAAATGGTGGTTCATGATATGAATCAAAATCACATCTTGAGATTGTGATTCATGGCATGCAAAGATGGTGAACTCCTAGCTTGTGTTCAGATAAGGTATGTACTGTGATATAGATTCACATCAGGAAATTCAAATTCATTATGTGTAATAAATAATGGTTGAGAAGTTATGAAATTAAAATGGTGTTATAAATATGTTAATTCATGTCATGAATGAGATTCACGTCATGAATGTGTCAGGTTCCCGATTATTTTATAAAACATTTGGATTTTTTTATCATTCAGCCATACCTCAAACCCAACTGTTTTGGGTGATCCCTACATGGTTTTCAAATATAATCTATCCAACATATCCCTTTTTTCAATCCTTATGTTCTGGTGGACTCCATCTTGAAATCCATTTCATCTTATATTATATTTCATGTGGTTTTCCTTAGGTTATTTTTCAGAGATCTAGTAGGGCGGTGTACTGAAATGTTTTAGGGTTAATGGTAATCATTTCTCTAATTTTTTTTAGGTTGATCTAGGGTTTCTAACTATTTTTTTTGTGTTTTTTTCGGCTTCGTCTTATGACATGAAAGAAGATCAATTTCTTCTTTGAGGTAAGGGATACTCATTATCGGAATTTTATGATCCATATGTTGGCCTTTCATGTTATTTCAAACCATTGGATAGATATTGTGGGATAACATAATCATGTAATACATTTAAAAATTAATATTAATATAAATGAGAGGTATTCACATTATTTACATCTTTTTTATTTTTTTTCATGATTTTTATGAGTGTCAATTTAAAATTAATAAATTTAAAGGATGTTATCTATAATATTTTCTTTGTAGTTGTTATAATATGTTGTCCCTTTATATTTTTCTCTGTAATAACACCGTAAATAAAATATTAATGATCATATATTGAGATTATTATTTTTTTACCTTATACATTTGGTTTGTTTTATTTTAGCCATGCTAAATAATGAGTATTTTTTATAATTCCCTTGAATAATAGTGGATGCCAGTGTGCGATGCAACTGTTTCTGGTAGTAATTTTTTTGATTCCCTACATGGGTTGGTATTTATTTTTTCTAATGGAGGTGATCAGCTTGGTTGTGTGATTTGTGGGGTTGTGATGAGGTGGTTGGGTTGAATGGGGGTAGTGCTAGTTATTGTGCAATGTGGTGTAATGAGGATTTAGATATGTTCTTGTGGTGAAGTGACATTGTTTTTGTATGTGGTTACAAAAACAAATGAATGTTTTGTTGAGTGGATGATGTGATAATACAAATTTCGAAATTTGGTATGACAATGATGGTGGATGTGTGGTGTTGTGGAGGTAATTAAGTGAGCTAGACCAGCTGTAGTGTGGTGTATTTATGGTAGAAAATTATTATCTATGTGATAAAAAATGATGAGAAAAGAAAAAAAAGTATGCTAGTAAATTAACAAGACTTACTGGAAATAAATATTTGATAAATATCTTATGTGATTTCCATAAACAATATTTATCATTATATGAAATGAAATGGTCGACTAATATAAGTGGAGACAATTATTATAGAATGGGAAATGATAGTTTTCTTGTGTGGTGGTGGTGTGGTGTGGTTGATATAGTGGTGAAAGTGGTTATGACTGTGGGTGTGTGGGATGGTTGTGGTTATATGGTTCCCCATATTATGGATGATGTAAATTAATTGGATGAATATTGTTATCTATCTATATATCATGAATGATTATGTGATTTCATATTCCCCCACCCGAGATATATTACATTACCAATGATTTGAGGTGTATATTTCTAGGTGTTCCCCCAACATCCTCTATGGTGGTTATACATATGGCTGGGTAAACCCTCTTTAATTCTCTTCCTTCAAATTTAGTGATACATGTTGGTGTTGGAGTTTACCTAGAAGTAATGTGATAACTCATGTGTCTATATACAAGATTAGATGTGAAGTAATGTGATATTTGGTGGGGGTCATGTATGGGTATAATAGGTAACACAGTTTATTTCATACATATTAATGAAACCTTAATTATATTCTTCTATTTATTATGGAATGTCTTGCGATTTACCATGCTTCTTTATACGGTATTTGATTTGATGTGATGGTCAGGGAGGGTGCAGGTAAGATTTGATGTAATGTGATGGATCATGTGTTTGCGGGTTGGATGTGATGTTACGTGATGAGATGTGGTATGTGTGAAGGGATGGGAGCATGGGATGTACATGTTTGGTTCATCATAGTGGAATGTCTACTATGATGAAGAACAAGGGTTCCATGCATTATTATGATCTAGATGAAACATTATTATATTGGATGTGTGATTTGGTGAGGGGTCCCTAGCGAGTCAGGGTGTGGTTAGATGACCTCTATAGGTTCTTTTTGGTTCTTCTATTTTTTCATATGAACATTAGCATGAACATTTAACATGTGAAATTGAGGCGTTGGTTATTTCATTACAAGGAATACCATATATGATCACCTTATGTATAAAATTATTATTTTTTATTTTTAGAAGGTCTTTGGTGACCGATATAGACATTACAAGGCTAGGTTTTACTTTATCCTTAGTCTCTTCCATAGACATGCCATTTTTTATATTTTTATTTACATTATTAATTCATTTTGGGATGCTATTTTAATACAATTATATTATCTACTGGTTTTATTAGTGATTTATATCCTATCACCCCGTACAAATTCATTATAATGAGGGTAATTCACCCATACTATGAGAATTTTATACCCTCAGTGATACTTCCCATCACTATTGGAAATGGAGAATAAACCAAAGGGTTTTTTTTCCAATAGTTTTCATAAACTATTGTAGTAGGGATGTTGAGAGGTCTTTACCCAACTGTTTCCCAAAACTATTGGAATAAAGAGTTGTAGATGTATTTTAACCATCAGTTTTATAAAACTGTGGGCATATGTTTGATGTTACCCCTTGGTTTTGTATTACCATTCGTAATTGTGTGTATTATAAATCTTTTTCCAATGGTTTTGTAAACTGTCAGTAAATATTACCATTTCCAAAGGTTTTAAAAAACCATTGGAATTTTTCCCCCAAAATTGTCAGCAACCCCAATCCCCCATCCGCCTGATTGCAGACCTATAGGCGAGACACATAGCTCTCTCTCTTGGAAAATTATTCCACACTTCAATCAGAAATTGTTTTTGTTCTGCACTTCAAATCTGTATGTGGTACCTTGGATTCAATGTTTTCTATCTATTTTTTTGTTTTATGTTTTGATTTGGCTAAAACTCGAGGTGTGTGTGGTATGGTATACCCAATAATTAAACTTTGGTTTGCTTTATGTTTTTTTTCTACACACAGTCATGATTTCGTGAGTCATTTTCTATTAGTCATCTTTATTTGAAGTATTTATAGACACTACTTTGTATAGTTAGTGAACCATAGGAATGGATTGGTGTTGGTTAGAGTAGTGGTGCATGTGGAGTTGAGGTGGGGGGGGGGGGTGCTGTGCAGGTCTGGGTGTGATGTGCAGGGTGGGGGTGTTAGGTGGGGAGGGTGATAGTGTCAGGGGAGTCTGCTGGGGTGAGGTGGGTGGGTGGGGGTGTTAGGTGGGGATGGGTATAGTGTCAGGGGAGTCTACTGGGGTGAGGTGGGTGGGGGGGGGGTGTAGTGGGAGGAAAGTGATGTGTAGGTGGGGGTGTGTATTGGGGGGGGGGAGTTTGTAGGTCATGAGGCGGGGGGGGGGGGGTTGTACAGGTTGGGGTGGTTGGGGGGGGGGTGGGGTGGGGTGGGGGGCTGTGCAAGTGGGGTTGTAGGTGGGGGGGCTGTGCAAGTGGGGGGTGTAGGTTGGGTGGGCGGTAGCAAGTGGTGGGGGAGGGGAGTGTGTTGGTTGGGATGTGATGGGCAGGTGGGAGTATATTGGGGGTGAGGTGGGGGGGGGGGTTGTGCAGGTGGTTGTGGGTGGGAGGTGGGTTGGGTAAGTGGGGGGGGGGTGCAGGTCGGGGGGGGCAGTGGGTGGATGGGAGGAAGGTGTGTAGTGGGGAGGGGGATATTCAAGGTGAGTCTACTGAGGGTGAGGTGGGGAGGGGGGTTCTGCAAGGGGGATGTCGTCACTTCCATAGTTTTCCAATAAACACTGGGAAGTCCTCACCTCTAGATATTTGGATATGTCTGAGGCCTTTTTTGTTTTTGTTCTTGTTTAGGCATCTTGATGAGTAATGAATCACATGATCTAAACTTATCAACAACTATATAGGATGAATTATTTCTTCTACAACATAATTTTCTAGAAAGAATATATCCTTAGAAGGTGGTGGGAGCCTTGATTCCTTTCGTATAGATGCCAGGGGAGGAAAATCTCCAAATATATCCACCTAGACAAAGGACCTACTACCATATGCACGTCCCATATTCATAAGCCTACATCTCCAT